>OY986435.1:34298088-34898088 GCA_963920525.1 Dichetophora obliterata | reverse complement strand
GCTGATGAGGCGCAGCGCCGACGTGAAGAATGCGAACGCAAGGCAAGACGTGGGGAAATGGATCCTCGTTTGGAGTTCACATTTCAGCTGCTGATTGATGGCACCGCTCTGCCGCGACATCAATTAATGGATTATATTTTTGAGGGCGATATGGTGAGTAAGAATTATGTAGACACCATCAATGTACCTATTCCAATAGCAACCTGTTTTCTGCCCAACCAAATTTAAGTCTTGTTTATTTTTTTGCAAGCAGCTTAGGCGCTTTTAGAAACCGTATTTAAAAACTAATGAAATCAAATTTAATATTGTACAAACGAAGTCATTAAACCTTATTTCAGTTTCAATTTATCTTTAAATTTTTTTTTCATATACAGGGTGTCCCGCGATAGAGTGCAACTATTTAAAGAGATAAAAGGTGATGTCGAGTTGAGAAAAAAAACGTAGTCTGTTTTCACACCCTTAGAAGTTACAGGGTTAATTAATATATCATGACTTTGATGCGCATTATTGTTTTTAGCAGAAAAACTAACTCACGGAAAACTTGTTTTAAAAAGTAATTTGAAACCCATTCCTGAGCTGTGCTCGTGTGAAGATGATATCAATCCGTTGAAACTACTAAATTTCAAGTTTGAGAGCAATTTTCTCTGAATTTTGCGTAAAGAATTAAGATTTTTTCAGCATCAAACTTGTGATTTATTTAATTTTGTTTCTAATGACTTAAAAATCATAAACATATCTTAAAAAATAATAAAGTAGGTTGTACTTTAAAAGTTACACTATATTGAAAACATAATGATTTTAATGTATGCCTATTGGAAAAAAAGAAAAAATTGTAAGAACGGTTCAAAGTGAACTTTTTAAACGATTATTAACTTTGTTTTTTTTTACAATATGTTTATGGTTTTGATGTCATTAGAAAGAAAATTAAATAAATCAAAATTTTTATGCTAAAATTTGTTTGATTTATTGCGCAAAAGTCAGAAAAAATTGCGCTCAATTTCATCTTCACACGAGCACAGCCCAGGAATGGATAAGTCGGGTAAGTTCTTTGATACATCGTTAGAAAGGTCAATTTATTGCCTTTCAAATGATTTTTTAAAATAAGTTTTGCGTGAGTTATTTTTTCTGCTAAAACCAGTAATCGCTATTAACCTTCTACACATTGTTGCCAGTTTTGTGGGTCATTTAAATTGCGGCGGGAAATGGGAATTCCCATGGGGTTTTTAAATCAATCAGGAATTTTTTATTTATTGTGGGATTTTTTCCCCCACACATTATTTTTGTTTTCTCATCTAAATATGAATAAATAATACCGTTTTAATGTTTTTTTGAACTTTTAGGTTTATATATTATAAAGCGAAAATTGTGCAATCTGTTAATTTAGGTGCGGTTCTCACTACAACTGATTTTGACACTTAAGTATTGCCACTTTGGATTGCTGGGTTGGCTTTATTAAATATGCACATTTTGCGAACGCGCATATGAACACCCAGAGAAGAATATCAGAGCAAATATAAAATTTGAAATTGCGACCGTTCGACATGGAACCTTTTATTTGTTCGAATTGCGTTGTCGTGCTTTTTGTGGTTTTGTGTGTAAACTGCCTTAAAAGTGTGTTAGAAAAAGTTATTATCAAATAAGAAACTAATATATATTTCTTAATGGTTTATGGGGTTTTTGGTGGGAATTTTAATTGCTGTGGGAATTTTTTAGTAACAATATCCCACGTTGGGTTTTTTTAATTGATTTTTTAAAATTTTGTTTACTAACAAACAAAAAAAAAAGCTTATATCTCTCCTGATTAAGCATTGTTAATTCTTCTTAAAATTTTAAGAATCCATTTACCTGCTTTAAAGTTGTTGATCTTTGACTAAGACGTGCAGACATTTTGATAAATGAGCTTTAAAGCTCGCTGCTAAATAAATAAATGAATGACAAAAAAAAAGAACAAAACAGACATGAAATTTTAACGTTGGTTGATTTGATATGATTTCTTTTAAAATATTAAAATATGCAAAATTTTTCAATATCCTTTCTTTAAATTGCATTTGTTTGTACAAGGAAAGATTGTAAAAACAGAAGTAGGATATGTTAAAAAAAAGGTGGAAAATAATGAGTTTATGCATTCAGATACCTGATGCTGTGTTAGAGAAATGTGCAAAATTTTAAAATATTATCGATAAAGCTCAGGACTGCAAACTGGTACTTTTCTTCGTTCCTATTTACACGGGGCAACACACAGTTGTTGAAAAGTGGAAAAGATATCAAAATTTATTAGCTCTTTCGATGAATGTTTTTCTTTACCTTGTTTAGGAATAGTCTAACTAGCATGATTCCAAAATATTTTGAAGAGCACAGTTCACAGGTTTTTTTTGCAGACGCCTTAAAATTCAATTAATATAAAAACGTTTGAATAATACCGCAAAACATTGGTAACTTTTAAGAGTGATTACAGACAAACGAGGAAAACTGTTCTACTTTGTTTTTGTTTTTTACTAGCTAAATTAATTTTTATAATAAATTCTCTATGCAAGTCGATATGAAGAAAAGGAGGAAAATTATATTTAATTATATTTTTAGCATAATTATAAATATAACTATATCAGCATATCGCAGCACTTCTATTTCATGTATATAACAGTTTTTATTGATCTTTTACTTAAATGTTTCAAGTAACAAAAGTAAGCACATTTTTGCTCTTTTCGCAACACATGGCGGAAACTAAATACGTTTCGATTATTTTTTCAGTCGTAAGATTTGCACATGAACTTTTTTATTTAGTATTCTTTTTTTAAGGCTATTATATGTATATTCTTATTTTTAGTATTAGAATATACAAGACATGTATGCTACACAACTTACGCACATTTTACCACACTGCTAAAAAAGTATGCTCTTTAATTTGTAAGATTTTGCTGGTATCACTTTTACAATTAGAAATAGTTTGCTGAAAAATGCAAGATTTTCACTCCAATTTTTTTAATAACAACAAAATGGTGAGCTCTTTTTGATTTTTTTATGAAAACCCAACAAACAATGACCGTTTGAATTCCTCACGAAAGTTGAAATTTTTAAAATCTCGTGCACTAAAACATTTTTTATAGGACAATTTTTAGTTATTTTGAGTGAAATGTTTTTAAAAAATAAAGATTTAAAAAATGCCATTGAAAGTGCAAATCTTTTTGCTGACTTTTTTGAGTCAAATTTTGAACCATAAGTTATTTGTTCAGCTGATACTACAAAAGATATAAGCCCTTTGATTGATTTAGGTTCCTTGTATATCTCTGAAGAGGATGTAGTTAAGGGTGTTTCGAATCTTAAAATGACAACCAAGCCTGATTGTGATGGTTAATCAAGTTTGTTTTTAAAAAATTGTGTTAAATCCATAGCAAAACCCCTCCAGCTAATTTTCAACAAATCTCTTTCTACAGGGTCATTTATTCCGGATTGGAAAGTATAATTTATTTCTCCAATATATAAATCTGGTAATAAAAATAATATTGAAAATTACAGGCCGATTTCAAAACTTACCTCTGTATCGAAACTATTCGAAGCAATAGTTAAAGAGAAAGTTTATTTTACCGTAAAATGCTTAATATCTCCTTTCCAACATGGTTTTGTACCTGGTCGATCAACGGTAACAAACCTTACTTTATTTACGGAATACTGTATTTCTGCCTTTCAAAAGGGATATCAAGTTGACTCAATATACACTGTTTTCTCAAAGGCCTTTGACAAAGATTCTCATGATATTTTAACAAAAAAATTAGCGAAAATAGGTTTCCATTCTAACATATTAAGATGGTTTGGGTTATATTTGAGTGACAGGTTAAACCATGTTTGCATTGAAAACGAACTATCTAGACCATTTGTAGCTTCTTCTGGTGTTCCTCAAGGAAGTATACTGGGTCCATTACTTTTTATTATATTTATAAATGATATAACATCAAAAGTAAAGAATTCGCAATGTCTTCTATATGCGGATGATCTAAAAAATTTTCTCAAAATTAGGTCATTGTCAGATGCTGTGTTACTACAATCTGACTTAAATGCTATTTTTGATTGGTGTACAAACAATGGCCTGCTTCTTAATCATGAAAAATATGTGTTTTCTACTTACACTAAGTCAATGTCTCATTTAAAAACATCGTACCTTTTAGGTAATACTTGGTTGAAATTCGTAAGTGAAACTAAAGATCTCGGGGTTATATTTGATTCGAGATTCACATTTATAGGTCACTTGAATTATATTATACCGAAAGCATACTCGCAAGTTTTAAAGACCCTTATACCCTGAAGTGTCTTTATACATCAATAGTTCGATCAAAGTTGGTCAATATGCTTCATTTATCTGGAATCCGTTCTATGCGTCTCACACCTTACGCCTCGAACGAATACAAAAAGCTTTTACTCGTTTTGTTTTTAGAGCCATTAATTCTCAAATTGCAATGCCATCATATAATGATCGTTGTAGTTTTATTAACTTAAAAACTCTTCAGAATAGAAGAATAATTTTATCTCTAATGTTCGTTTTTGATATTGTAAGGGGAACGGTAGATTTTCCTAACTTGCTCAAATTAATAAATTTTAATGTTCCGTCGAGAACATTAAGACACTTTGACGTATTTTATTTAGAATCATGCAGATCAAACTATGCCTTTAACTCGCCAATGTTTAGATCTATGTTGGAGTTTAATAATTGCATGTTATACTGCAACATTGATTTTGCAGATTCTAAAGAATCCTTAAAACATTCTCTAAATTGTTATTATTAAAATAATCTCAAATAAATTGTATCTTATAGTAATTATAGTGAATTGAATTTAAATTTAATTGTAACATATTTTATATTCATCTTTACAACATATTTAATATTCCATACTCTGTAAGAGCTTATGTTCATTGACTAAAATAATAAAAAAAAAATATTCAGGATTGTTGCCAATTTACTGACTTTGTGAGAGAAAAACTATCACCATAATCCTAAAAACACGATTTTCGTTAGAGTAAATTTATTTTTACAATTATTAATTAATATTATATCATAATATCAATACTATTTATATCGAACGATTAAAAATTGAACACACATAATAAGTGACAATATTAGAAAAATGTCCTATTTTTATTTGAAATTTAAATACGTAAATTTATAAATTTGTTATGTAGCGGAATATAGAAACATTTATATTTGTTTTATTTAAATATGATTAGTGTTTATAACTTTGAAAACTTAACAGTGGCTTGAAAGTAACTCTGCCTTCTTTAAGCTGGATGAAATCAATCAACTCTTCCTTCCAAATATGAAGAATAAACTTTTGTGGTTTTATCAAGAGATTGAAGAGCCAGAACCACAGCCAGCACAAGATGCCAACAAGCCTGGACCATCACGTAGCGGCATTGCATCAAGTAGCTCAAAAACGCCGCAAGGTATTTATAACATTCGAGTGCTGTTCTTTTTCTTATGATGAACATTAAAAGTTTTTGGAAATTTTGTTTTATTTTTACATTTATATTCAATAACTTTTACTTTAAAAAGTACTATTCGAATGCTGTTTAATTTTAATTTTATTAATGTGGCGCACAGTGTATTATGTCTCGTTTCAATCGATGGTCTAATATTTAAAAAAAATTAAAAACTTAAAATTATTTATATATTAAGCATATTTTATTGATATTTTAATTGATTGAAGAACAACTTATAAGTTATCTGAAAATTATATCAAGCATAATTGAAGCTCTTTTCAGTCAAGTCTATTCCAGTAATATTGTTTTAAAATTTTTAAAATTTTTGTTGTATTTAAAAATTACTTTTGCCCACTGTGCGTCACCCACTAACTCATTGCTTGCGTTCACTCCTAGGTGGTGCTTCTCCCAGTGGATCTGCTGCTGCAAAGCAGAAGAAACTGTTCCTCACCGATGGGTGGACGTGCGCCTTTACTGGTGTATGTATTTATATTTTTCGAATAAATACATCTAAGCAATTGCCAGAAGAGGGGTTTCAAAAGGACTTGTAAGTTTACACAGTACACGGCTAAAAATCTTGGACTTAATTTTAAACTTTTTTTGGATTACATATAGGACAACACCACAAAAAGTTTACTTTTTAAGCCAAGGAAAAGTTTAAAATTTTCTAATCCAAAAAAGATTAGTTTTTAGTCTGCAAAAAGTTTAAAAAAAGCAATATAAATATCAACTTAAAATAAAAAACTTTTCCTCCCAGTTCATGATTTGAACACACGTCTTCTTATGTGCTGGTCCAACACTTTATCCACTCATCCATCTCAGTTATTAAAAAGGTTTTGCTTATTTTGCATTATTACGAAAGCAAGTAAGCTTGCAGTAAGTAAGCAAGATAGCAAGAAAGTAGGTTCGAGACCCAGCTAAATGAAAGTAAAATAAAACAATTTCTGATCATTTTGTGATTTGAACCCACGTCCTCTGATGTGCTGGTCCAACACCTTATTGACTCGTCCTACTCAGTTGATAATAAGGTTTCGCTTATTTTGGTTAAGCTTAATTTTGAAATTCTGACAACGGATTCGGATTCAGCGATCCATTTTACCTTGTGCTCGCGCCAGCACCGAATTCATAATAATAAAAAAATTAAGGTGGCAACCCTATTACCCATATTATTTTTTAAAATTCTTACTTCAGATTCGAAATCAGCGATCCCTAACACTGTTTTCCAAATGATGTTAAAAATTCTTAAAAATACATATTATTAGGTGGCAACCTTTAATATTTAATTCATTCTATACTTAGTTGATTTACTTTGTTTTGAATCAATCACATATGAATACTACTTTGGAAACTACTTATACTTATTCATACTTATTTTTGAGTAAGTGGCTCATGATTCAAAAATGTGATTCATTGCAAATTTTTGATTTGAATCACTGAGTTGTGAACGAATAGTATTCGAGTACTACTTACTTTTAAGTATTCGTTGCAGATCTCTGTAGCTCGGTTCTGTAACTTTTCTCACCGTAGTTCTCACCAGATTTTCTCACTTTGACGTCATTGTGACGTCATTCTCACTTGCACTGTCTCTGTAATAAAATTAGAAAAATCGGTGACTCGTTTCGCTTGTTTCAATTCTACTTTCAAAGGAATTCGATAGACGAAGTATTTCTGTAAACTAAAATATGCGACTCGGATCTATTGAAGTTCTCACTATGTTCTAACTTGGTGAGAAACATTTTTGCTTGTTTGTACAACAATCATATTCAATGAAATTGTGGATATAAATGTATCCATGTTACAAATACTTCTACCGGTAACAAGGTATCAATTTAAAATTTTTTCATGTAGGTTATATATACATTATTAACAAAATATTATATGTAATACAATGTATACCTATATTATAAAATATGTTAACTGAAATATATCATAAATGAGATTTATTCCATGAAAAAGTTTGTATAATTGCATTACGCAACCGCATTAAAAGAATACTCGGATCGCAATAGGGCTATACCCAGTTACGGGAAAATAGCTTTGCAAATGTATGCCCTACCAATATTTGCCATCAACTGTGAGCACACTTTTTAGAACACTGTTGCAAACAAAACTCACAGCTGTTTTGGAGGAAAAAAACCAATACGAACAGTATTTGTGGTGTTTCTGATTTTTATTTATCAAAGTGAGTTCCATATCAGAGTCTGTTAATTTTGTTTTATTAGCGGCGTTTGGTTAAAATGTGACAGCTGATTGATTGGCAAATAAGAGTTGCCTACGCTCGACTGTATGCAATACGATTTTAGTGTTGCAAATTTGACACAGTCGGGCAAATGCAAATCTGTACATTTTGTTGTTGTGTTGGAAATATTTGCCATCATATTTTGCAAATGCCACGATGCCACGCTATTTGCCCGTAATCGGGAATAGCAGCCCTATTGTGTATATAAGGTTTGTGCATTTAATATCAACATCACTAAGTGTCAAATTGTTTACCATCAACACAAGTAATTGTCAGCATAAATAGTATAAACATGTATATTTGCGCCATATTCATAAATTAAGCACAAATAATATTTATATTTGTTTTTTATTTGTTACTTATAGAAGAACCTCATGCAATTTCTCACAAAGTTTTCTGTCATTAGTTGCAATTTCATATATTCCCTTTCACTTGTGTATCTTTTTCATCACGGACCACTATTTACCCGCTTATCAGTTACAGAAACACTAGTTTTTGCAAAAGTGAGTATTTTGGAATGAAACTATGTGACGTCAGAAAAAGTCTTTGTCAGAAAAACTATTTGTCGCAATAGTTACAGAACCGAGCTACTGATATGTATCGAGCTGAAAGGGGACTTAGTGGAAGAATAAACAATAGTTTTGGCATAAATCGTTTGTTTTTTTTGTTAGGCCGGCAGCATCCTGAACGCTCTAGTAGTTTTGTACGTTTAAAAGGTTATTTTCGAATAGGGAAATAAAAGAAAGTGTCATTCGTATTCAAAAAATACACCAATTTTAAAAGAATTCGTAAAAATATATTTAATAGATATAGTACAATATATAATATAGGGTGATTACATTGCTTTTCAACAACACTCTCAACCTGACCCTCTCCGATTTGGTTTAAACTTTGTATAAACGTAGTGTTGGCACCGAAGCACCAATGACGCACTGTGCACATACACACACATATGGTCTACTTTAGTGTGTTCAGTTCTTGTTGCTTTCTCGCAAGCTGCTGTGTTGAGCATAAATTTTAAAGTAAGTTTACTTCGAAAATTATTTTAGTAGTGTTCCCATTGTCGTCCCAGGCTGAAATTTTGAGAGAACTTAGATAAATTATCATTAATTAATATATATTTTTTTCAAAATTTTTAAAAATGACTTTCACAAAAATATTTTTTTTTGTAAACTTTTATGCAAAAAAATATAACTTTAATATTTGAGAAAAAATATAACTTAAACTTTGATATTTGAGTGGCGACCGTAGCCTAGTGGGTAGAGTGCGTGGCCCCTAAGCTAAAGAACTGCGGTAGCCCGGGTTCAATTCCAGCTCAGACAGAAAGTTTTTTTCAATTGAATTAATTTTTCTGTTCGGTCGTCACCTCTCTGCAGACAATGGCAAACCTCAGAGAGTAAAAATTGCCATGTAAAGCTTCTTGAGAACATAAGCCGTTCGGAGTCGGCATAAAACTCGTAGGTCCAGTTCTCGATCATTTGTGATCAAACATTTAATAGCACGCACAACACAATTGATCAATAGAAGCTCGGTCAAAGTCCTTCCAAGGGCTGAAATGGCCAGTTTATTTTATTTTTTTATTTAATATTTGAGAAATTTTTAAGTTATATTATACAAAATAAGCCTTTTGAAAATATCTTTAATATGAATATAAATCTTTTATATAAATCTTTAATTTATTATAAATAAATTTTCAAATATATTTAAAAATACCTTTAATATGAATATAAAATCGTTGCTCTATCTCAAGCTATGCCGAAGTTACGATCAAATGAAAATCAGTCCTCAAGAAAAAAACCGAATTTTTTCAATTTTGAGTACCCGTAACTCAGTAATCACTCGAAAAAAATAAAAATTACAAATGTATTTTCTAAATTGTAGCCAACACTACGTGTATACAAAGTTTAAACCAAATCGGAGAGGGTCAGGTTGAGAATTCAATTTTTTTTTGTCGAAAAGCAATGGAATCACTCTATATGTACACATGGAAGGCGCAATTTCTTATTTATAAATAAATTTAATAACTCTTTCAATTTTCATACGAATTTAAAAAATGAACTTTTATTTTTTTCCTAATTAATTGTACTTTCAGAAAATAATTATTGTTATAGTAGGTTTTAACAAAATTTTGGCAGTAAATAATCGTCAAAGTTAAAAAAATTAGAAAAAAGGTAAAAATGTTAGGTTTGGTCGATTATAACTCAAAAAAATTCTTATTTTAGTGCTGAAAATATGTACATATTTTGAAAGCTTTATTTCTACTATCTACACAAAACCATTTTAAAATTGAAAATCGGTCTAAAAACTGCTAAGTTGTTGCTAATTTTATGCGTCAAATTCCTAAAAATCGTTTTTTAACGGTAAAACTATACTTTGAGGTGTATAAACAATTTCAAGCATGGTGTTATACTCGATTAGATCTATACTATACTATACTATATCTAAACTATATCTATACTATACTATGTCACTTCAAAAGAACATGCGATTTTTTTGTAGCATCGTGTACTTACAGCCCTATTCTGGCAAATTAACAAATTGTTAAACAGTATTTTGAATATTTCTATGTGTTTGTTGTAATTTTTTTTATTTCAAAACAAAATTTGAAGCTCAAAAATAAAAAATTTTGATAAAAATTGTCAACTGCTTTTCAGTTATTGACAATTTCATTAACAAATTTTGTTTTTTGAGCTTTAAATTTTGTATTGAAAACAACAAACACATAAGGGCAGTTCACGATCTTATTTGCACCAGATTGCAAAATTATGCAATTGCAAACATTTGCAATCAATTGTGAACAGCTCTTTTTGGATTACTCTGCAACACTTCTGGCAAAATTAATACACAGCTGATTTATAAAAGAAAATAAAAAAAAAATTACTTTGTGAAGTAATAATTTCTTATATTTTGTTTAAATCTGCAATTTTATGCCGAGAAAAAGTGAAAAAGAGGCAATAATAGACTATTTTGGTTTCTCACACAAAATTAATTTGTCAACACTTTCCGGCCATTAGCTGATTGTTCGATTGAGCTTGCAATCCAGTGTTGCACATGCGTGGCATTTGTAAGCTACAGGTTTTTAGTGTTGCATTGCTGCAAGAATGTAGCAAGTGCAAATATATGCAATAATATTTTGCAAATGCACTCATGCAAGACCATTTGCACTAGATCGTGAACTCCACTATAGAAATATTCAAAATACTGTTAACAATTTGTTAATTTGCCAGAATAGGGCTGTTAGTTTTAAGTACATCTCATGACCAAGACACATAATTATATTTTTTTTAAATTTTTCGATAGCTTATGATGTGTACAAAATGTTCTAAAAACAGTTTGGCCAATATCGATTGCATAAAAAAGTTATTGCGTATGAAAGGAACCCACATTTTCATAAATGGACTCGAAAAAATCGTTAACCAAACGCGTTTTATGAAAAATCATGTTTTTTAAACTGGTCTCCACAATAACTCAAGAATTGCTCTATGGATTGGCTTGGATTTTTTTTATTTTAAAGTAGATATAATTTATTGGATCCTAGACCTATTTTCAGGTAATATTGGCCAGTTTTTTTTGAGCACTTAAAGAGCGTAAAATGTAAAAACAGGGTTCTAAAAATTCTCATGCCCGTCATTTTTGTAATTTTTAACTATATATTAATATCATAGATTCAAGCTCCAATAAATAATATATAATTTATAATTTTTTTATATTAGATGACATGGACGTGCTGTGCGATGAAGACAGTTTGGGTACCTTTTTTCAGAGTGACTTTTATGCAAAACTTCACATTACACTTTTATGCAAAAAAGAAAATTATTTTCCTACACTATAAGAATCAATAAATAACAACCAAAAAATCCAAGGTAGTCGGTAGGGTGGGACGATTTGAACATCAAAATGGGCGCTTCGTGTTTCTGATTCTTGGGATTGTACTGAGCAAAAAAGTACACTAGACCATACGTCTACGGTGAAAATCGAGCTTCCAAATTTTGAATTGCAGTTTTTTCCCAGACCTTTGTCACGTTTTTTTTTTGGATATTTTTTGAATTGTTTTTGGACCATTGAGATTTTCGATCCAATACTAAGACAAAAATCTCAATGGTTTGGCTGTTATAGGCCAAAATATCCAAAATAAGAACATGATAAAAGTCTGAGAAAAAAATGCAAGTCAAAATCTGGAAGCTCGATTTTCACCGTAGACGTATGGTCTAGTGGACTTTTTTGCTCAGTACAATCCCAAGAATCTGAAACGCGAAACGCCCATTAACATTTTTTACCTTCCATACTAATCGCCCCACTCTAGTAGTCGGCCTTTGTAGTCTAGTGGAGAGTCAACCAGAATCAACCCAGAGGTCCCTGGTTCGAATCCGGGCTTGGGCATGGTTCTTTTCACTTTTTTTGTTCTTTCCTACATTTAAGAATTATGGAAAACTAGAAATCCACAACTAAATTGTGAAAAATGTGAAATTAAAGGACAGGAACAACTAAGGACTGAAAGTGCTTGCCGAGGTTAAGGCATAACACTATTCTCGGTTAAAAGCAATTCAAATTGTCTTTCACGGTTGTTTCGCCTAATCAATAATTCACGTATGGTTCCAATCAGTTCCTATAAATAAATCTATCCCTTTCCTTTCAGGTCAAAGACCAAACTTTGTTTGCATAAGGCGCAAGCCTTGGTTCTTTGCTCTTTTTTTTTTTTTAAAAAAAGGTGTTCAATTTGTAGGTGTTCTACACAAAAGTGTTCTACACAAGGAAGTAGATCTTCCTTCTATTAAATATAAAATATAAAACATCACCGTGCTTTTGGACCTCTAGATGAGAACCTGCTCTTAAGTGATTTTCTGTTCTGGCTTTCTCTCGAAGTTGTATCCCTTTTCAATTTAGCTGTATAAATAAGAATAAGTGTGCTTCATTTTCTTCAACTGCGCTCAAATGAGAAAAAATTATCTTTAATTTTTGACCTCGAATAAGTCCACGAAATTCAATGAAATCAGCTAGATATACAAAAACAATAATATTCCTACTAATAAACAATATTTTACCAGATATTGCGGCATAATCGATTCCAAGAATGTTGGACTCGTTACCTCCATTGAACGCATTGTGGAATTTGTCTTTATGCAGGCACTTGCTTTTCCAAGCCTTGAGGGCGATGATGAGGATGTCAGCTGTGGCCTTATTAAGGGTCAACTTCTGCCTGGGCTGCGTTCTTTTTGCAGTGCGCTACGCGTGTGTGAACAGGTCTGCGATCATTTCAATGTCTTTGCTGATGGCTGTGATATGTTTGAAAAGATCGATGCAATCGACGAAGTCAAGGATCTATCTAAGAATCAGGAATTCTGTGCACAGCTGGAAGAGCGTCTCACAAACTGGATCAAAGGAATCATGAAGATTCTAGGAGAGAGTGAGCAGCTGCGTAAAGAGAACGATTCCAGTGGACCGCAAGATGAGCTCGAATATTGGAAAAAGCGAGGAGCTCAATTTTCACAGCTCTTAGCACATTTGCAGGACAAAGAGGTCCAGTATACTTTGAATTGCCTCTATATGGCTGGATCTAGAATTATGCGTTATTGGAAAACTACCGATCGTAAAATAACATTTTGCTACAATGAAGCACGCGACAACTCAAAGTTTATTCAAGCAATGGAGACATGTTGCCATGCACTGTATTTGGATGATCCGGTGGGTGTTATAAAAGTGGTTTTCACGTAATTCCTAGTAACTTTTTTTGAACTTATTTATGTAGGTCAGCATGAAAGAATCAATACTAAGTCTTTTGCAGACTGTTCGTCTTATTTATAGTGTCTCACAATTCTACAATACTTCGGAGAGAACTTCAGCTCTTATGGTCAAGGTAAATAAAACACAATAGTTATTTCTAAAAATTCAGGATAATACATGTATATATATGTATATATTAGCTTCTCTTATCTTCAAAATAATATATCTCAGGATAATAAGTCTTACATGATAACTTAAATAAGATGCTTCACTATAGGTAGTGCTCAACATTTTATGGATTTTCGCTCAAAGATCCACTGAACACAAAACGCTTTAGCTGGCGATATTCCAAGAGACCATCCTTCCGCAGCTGTCTTGACAAATTCAAGTACTTGTTGTAAAGAGCCCCTTTTGGGCAGCTAGTTCCAACTCGTGGTATAAAATAGGTATCCTGTAAATAATGCTCTAGTAATTTGAGCTATTATATCTAAAAACTAGCTTAACTTACATATGTTTCCTTTGGGAAAAGTTCTAGAATTTGTTTAACAATATTGTCGAACGTTTCCACATACATATTGATTTTTTGCTCTATGGCTGCGCATATTATGACAGTAACAATCTTTCGGCGGTGATTCATATCAAGAGTGTTATTAATCTTGTAGAAAGTAAACGCTTTGCGTCCATCAAAATTTCCCGTAAGTACTTCGAGAACATTCTAAGATACATTTTAGTAAATACTTTTTTGGTTTAAGTGTGTAAAAAGAATAAATACCAGTTTTTGTACAGCACTATTGCTAGTGTTGTTATCGAGTTCTTCAATTTCGTCATGTTCAATACTTTCAATGTTGAAATCCTTGCTAGCAGTTGTGAGTTTCCTTTTAAGATTTCTGGCCATCTGTGTGTCATAAATATAATCTTCATCTAGGGGACCTCTTGGAGAGCTTGGCATAGCTTCCAAAAGACAATTATCAGTAGTTGTATTATTTTCTAAAAATTCTTCTTCCCCTTCTTCTTCTGATAAAACTGTTTCCAGTTTTACGGCTGTTGGTTCGCCAATAGCTAGCCTAAGCTTTTTCGATGGACTACCGGTTGACGGTTCTAAATTATGTTTTCGTGTTTCAGTTGGTATATTTTTTGCTTCGATTAGTTCTCTGCCATTTTCCCGTCTCCACTCCTGAAGTCGTTCCCGAAATATAGATCGGGGTCCTATCTTTGGTATAAGCTCACATATATCCTTTTCTGTCAGACATTTGAGCGCAAGAATGTTTACTTCGTGCTCTATAAAAAATAATTGGGCGATTTTATTAAAATTTTACTACATGTATATTAGAGCACTCATATGTGTATTTTTCTGATTTGAATGTTTGCTCCCCGCCCATTTTCCATTAGATTGTGGCTAAAAAAATAAGATCTGCATAAAAAACTGGACGTTGCACATTGGTTCCAAATCAAAAAAAAAGACGGCCAAAACCTCAAGGAGTTGCCTACTTGGCATAAAAGTACAGATATATAGGTTTTTAGGGTTGCTGATTACGAGTCAAAAATTCGAAATTTAAAATGGCGACTTCAAAATGAAAGCCATGAACATGCTAACTTTTTAATAAATTGATTACGTTTTTCAAGTTTGTTGCCCCGAAAGTTTTTAGAGACGCTAATCACGAATTTGAAGTCAAAAATTTAAAACAGCGGCCATGAACTAACTTTAGAGCTAACTTTTGAAATACTTTAGTTCTTATAACTTTTTTAATGGTACACAATATAAAAAAAAATAACGGAAGCATTACTTTTTTTTTGTTTATTTTTAATATTTACTAGTATTCCCCGGCAGACGTTGTTCGGCCGCAGACCGCCTTAATGCCATATACAAAAATGTCAAGAAATGCCAAATATATTCACCATTTTCAGTATAGCTGCCGAAAATAACCATATGAACAAACAAATTTTAGTCTAATACGATCAAAATCGTACGAAATATAGCATTTTTGTTGTTTTGTAAGCGGGATGAAAGGGATGTGGCAAAGTTATTTCCCTTAAACCATCTGGTAATCAAAACAAATAGACTGCCAAAATTTAAGCTCAATTTAGCTTAAGCCTGGCGCACTTTGCTTCACTTCACGCCACGGCCGTAGCCAGGAACGATTACTTGGGGGCGCTGAGCAAGTTTTGGAGGAGCTGACCTTTCAAGAAAATAAATAACTATTTATTCATAGATAACATTGGCGTCGGAAGCGGGGGGAAAGGTGGGCAGTTTCCCCCCCACTTTTTTAGCTAGATAAACAATTTAAAAGGAAAAGTTATTCAAAATATCAGTTTTTTTACAACGATAATATTTTTGTATTATATATTTTCCTCTTCTTTCTCTCTTCTTCATGTTTCATGTGAAGAAATTTTGGTGAACTTTTTTTGCACCACCATTTGTACTGCCCCCCCATTTGTACTGCCCCCCCAGATGAAATTCGCTTCCGACGCGATTAATAGATAACATCTACTTGCAATGCAATGAACCCAATCTTTTCTTTTCAAACCAAGGAACATAAATCCACGCAATCGTTAATCGGTTGCAATGCATCGAATTAAAAAAGTATGCTTAAAAGTCGTTAACAGCTTTTAAGTCGTCATTATTTTTCTCAAAACGTTGATCAATTTCTGAAATAATTTATCAATTCTTTCATAATAAATGCGCCTTACACAGTGTCTACACTTGCATTATTTTATTGTATGCGAACTGTCAAATTGAATTTAATGAGCAATATCGCAAGTGTAGTACTGCTCATGAAATCGCTCATATCATGAAATTTATCTCTTGAAATATTTCTTGAGATATATTTCATGAGAAGAGCTGTCACTTTTCAGTATAATATGTAAGTGTGTGCACTTTTAAAAACCTTTCAAGCAAAAATATTGCAATAGCATTAAAAAAGTGAAATAACATGAAAGAAATGACGAATGAATTATGAATTTATAAACTTTTATAAGCAATTATGAAATGAAATTTCATGAGATGAAGTGCCCACCTAAATACAATAGCATGAAATCTGGATATCATGACATTGACAGTTTGCATGCAATCAAATATTGTAAGTGTAGACACTGTGTGGATGCAGACTCATTGTAAAGATCACTTTCATGTTTGCACAATTTTGTTTGCTGTTTCTATTATTCCCAATATTTTGCAAGAAATCCTATCAGTCTAACAGCTAAAAGCATTTCATCTGCACCAAGATGAAATTCCGGTGTCTTGAAAAAGATGAAGTGTCCGGTATCTTCTTGAATTCTTATCAATGAGTTGAGAATTTGATCGAAGTTATTTTGAATTACAACAATTTCTTTGTAATGTACTGACAACGTTGCTCGAAAAGCAGAGAAACTGTGGTCTGTTCCTACATTTTTTTAACTTTGAAGCGACTGAAAAAATCATTTAATTTTTTTATTTGGTCGAAGAAAAGTCGGGAGTCATAGATTTTCTTCACGATTTTGACAACGACAAGATGAAGACGGTGGTGATTTGAACCGGTGGAATGAACCTTTGAAATTGTTCGATTGAAAAAGTCCTGTATTAAATTCTGCAGTCCACCTAATTGACCACTCATTACAGCAGCACCATCATAACCCTGGCCCAAAATATTTTCTAGCTCAATTCCAAATTCTGACAGTCGTTCGATAATAAGTTTAAAGAATGCCTTAGCTGTGACTTTATCATCTTTTTTGAAGCAAAGTAACGAACAATGTACAGAAATGCAATCAAAAATATTTCGTTCTCACTCCTATCTGTCGTATCTGCAATCAATGCTAAATATGATTTAGCTCATTAGTACTTATTTCTCGGAAACAATTTGCAATAATCTTTATAATTTTACTTATTTTGCATTTACTATGATGTATAGACAGCATTGGTAGGCATACCATCTTGACATATCTTTAAGTTTTTGTGCTTTTCGATCATGTCTTTAAACTTTAAAAAACATATAATGAAACAGTCTTGACTCTTAATTTTCTTCGTCAAAAAACCCATTTCCTCGAAAAGGCAGCTTATTCTTAGCCAGAAAAAAAAACTGAAGAAACAATCTCTTTGACATAATATTGTCGCTTTTCAAGGACAGTGTTATTAAGAAGGCTCGAAATTTCTAGATTATTTTCAATACTTAAAGAATGTTCTTTCCACGCAACCATAGCAGAAAGATGTATACTGCTTAAGTCATGTTTCTTCAAAACTTTTTCTGTTGCACGAGCCTTAGACCATTTATTATATCATCCCGTAGTGCAAAAATAGTCACTAGCATTAGTTTTTGCTAAGTGCGTAAACTTTTAGTAATCAGCCTTGCGTGTAAACAACACAAATTGGCGCCTAAATTTTACTTCAATCTTTTCTGTTGAGAGCTTCTTTTCTTAAATTGAATTCTGAAAACTTTTCTGGTACAATTTTAAAAAGTAGCATTGTTTTTGGGGGAGCTCGGAAAACTTTTGGGGGTGCTTAGCTGCCCCCAGCACTCCCATGGCTACGGCCGAGCTTCACGCTGACCCCCCGAAAAGTGAGTTTAACTAAGGTGAGATAGGCCCATTTTTAGTGCACTTGCCGAGAGTAAGCATATGAACTAAAATAAAATTTTCATTGGTTTGTGGGCGGTAAAAGGGTGGCGTGGAAACCAATTTTTAGTACAGTTACTGACAGTAGCCACACAAACCAAATTACCAAATTACCAAATTTAAGTCGTATACCACCCAAACCGTTGAAATAAAACATTTTCATTGGTTTGTGGGCGGTGAAAGGGGGGGCGTGGAAACCAATTTTTAGTGAAGTTACTAACAGTAACCACACAAACCAAATTACCAAATTTAAGTCGTATACGACCAAAACCGTCTGAAATAAAGCATTTTCATTGATTTGTGGGCGGTAAAAGGGGCGTGGAAGACCATTTTAAGTATAGTTGTCGACAGTAACCGTACAAACTAAATTAAAGAATTTTAGCTTTATACGACCCAAACCGAATGAAATATAAAATTTTTATTGATTTTGAGGCGGTAAAAGGGGGGTGTGGCAACTTTTTTCCTTAACCATCTCGTACCTGAAACAAATCGACTGCCAAAATTTCAGGTCAATCGGTTCAGTAGTTTTTCGGAGTCTATTCGCATCACACACACAGACACATCGTTTTGCTTTTTATGTATATAGATATTGATTTGTGGGCGGTAAAAGTGGGTGTGAAAAAATGTATATATAGTGACCGCCTTTTGGAGCACCTACACAGCAAGTTTCACATACACATTCAAAAATGTGTAGAACTCTGGAATTACCATGATTTCGAAAAATTGGGCGCATATATGTATATTGCGACCACGCCCATTTTTTACAGTTACCGACAGTAACCATCTGAACAAAATTGCTAAATCTTAGTTTTTTACGATCAAAACCGTCTGATATATATCCTTTTCTTAGTTTGTGGTCGATATCGCAAATTAGGCTTGTATGGGAGGTACCACGCCCCCTCGTCCAATCGTTACCAAACCTCACAGGAACACTCTCAAGATGTGGCTTAATTTTCCTTGAAAATTTTATATGATCGGTTCAGCGGTTTTGGAGTCTATACGTGATATACCCACATACATACATCCATTTTTATATATGTATATAGAAGATATTACCCAACAAACCAAAGTTTCCGAATTTTTCTGAATTCCGATTAGTTCCTAACTATTTCGAGCATTCTTAACGAATTCGTAACTATTTCGCAACAGTAATTTCGAAACATTTTCGAATAATTCGAAGGAGTTCCGAAATCAAATTTTCAAATTTAAATTGTGAGGTGTTTTAAATATTTCGAGTTGAAAAAAATGGTAGGCCATGTGCCTAGCGGCATTTTAAATAATTTTCCATTTGTAATATAATTTAGTTTTAAGCAACATTTTCTGTAAAACAGATGATACAAGAGATGGTTCTCATTTTAATTTTACAGATGCAAATACAAACGACATGTAAAATTCACATTTTTATATGTTCCATAATAGTGGTTGCAAAGGATCTGCAATTTTTGGCATGCGGTGCTACAATTCGTTAAGAAATTGTTATGAGTTTGTTACGAATTCGTTACGAAAACGATGATTCAATTCTTTACGAATTTGTTACGAATTCGATACGTCAATTCTTTACGAATTTATTACGAATTCGTTACGAGTATGATACTACAATTCGTTAAGAATTTGTTAAGAATTCGTTTCTAAAACTCCTTCCGAATTCGTTAAGACAGTTCGTTACGAATTCGTGTCAACCCCTCCATACGATTTTCGTTACGAAATCGGAACGAATTCGGATGACGAACTCGGAATGATTTCGAAAAATTCGTAAAGAATTGACGTATCGAATTCGTAACAAATTTGTAAAAAATTGAATTATCGTTTTCGTAACGAATTCATAACAAACTCATAACAATTTCTTAACGAATTGTAGCACCGAATTCGTAACGAAATAAAGCATCAAATTCGCAAAGTTTCGAATCAAAGTTTAGTTAATCAATCCGCTTAAGATGCCCCAGACTATATGTTTCATTCAATAACATGCCAAAAATTGCAGATCCTTTGCAACTACTATAATGGAACATATATAAATGTGAATTTTACATGTCGTTTGTATTTGCATCTGTAAAAATTAAAATTAGAACCATCTCTAGTATCATCTGTTTTAAAGCAAATGTTGCCTTAAACTAAATTATTTTACAAATGGAAAATTATTTAAAATGCCGCTAGGAACATGGCCTACCATTTTTTTTTCAACTCGAAATATTTAAAACACTTCACAATTTAAATTTGAAAATTTGATTTCGGAACTCTTTCGAATTATTCGAAAATGTTCCGAAATTACTGTTGTGAAATAGTTACGAATTCGTTAAGAATGCTCGAAATAGTTATGAACTAATCGGAATTCAGACAAATTCGGAAACTTTGGTTTGCTGGGTATTCTTCTAATAATATTAAAGCATCTTGAGGTGAATGTTTTTTTTATATCTCCCGACAAAGAGACTTTCAAGTTTGAACATTAAATATAAGTATGAAATACATTTTCATTTATGGCGAGCCGTGTCATCCTCCTGGCATTGTTTTTTTTTTACATGTATTGTCTTTAGGGGGATTCACTAACACTTTTACAAGTGAGATATGTATGAACCAATGTTTTCTATTTCGTTTGACATGTTTTGTCTTTACATTACTAAAATTGCAAATTTTCTCATTGCCATTCAAATTGTTCATTACCACAAAATTTTAGTGGCACCCAATTTTTTTTATTAGTATAATAAGACATCCCACAAAGGAACCAATAGCTTTTCATGGGGAAAACCACTTTAGTTTTTTCAATTTTAACTGAGCTAAATTTAAGAACATTTTAATTTTCCAGGGTTTTTTCAAATATGAGGCATGAATATTATTTAAAGCTTTTGATTTTTTTGGATTACTTAAGCTTACTTATGCTTAAATAAAAACATAAAAAATATCAAATGACTTATACAAAAAAAGAGTGCGGTCGATAAAATTGTCCACTGTTTATTTTTAAATAAACTTTTTCAGAGCCATTTAATATTAAAAATTTTAACGTAGTTAACATTGAAGTAAATGCCAGAAATTGTAGCTAAATTTTCATGCTTATAAACGCTTTAGTTTTTTTAATAATGGAAAATGAATTGGAACAGCGGAAACATATTATATATTTTTTCCAAGACAACCCACCTTAAAAACCTTAAAAAAAAATTGCTAGAGAGGTTAAAAGTAATTCAATAACTGTTTAAAAAAGTTTAAAGAGGAGCTGACCATCTTCCGGAAGGAAGGTCCTGGTTGACAAAAAAGGTGTTAATGATCAGGAAATGGCATTTAATGTCGTTGCCATATTCAAGAAGAACCCTAACATTTCGGGAAGAAAATTCGCGAAAAAAAGTGAATTGCCCGCAATTTTTTGTTCGCAAGGCAAAAAAGGAAGCTGGAAAGTGTTCTGCAGCAACCCAGAAGGTGAAGGCAACAACAAAAGAATTGATGATGGAAAGGTTAGCAAAAATAATTTAATACTTTATTAATCATAAATAAAAAAAATAAACAGGATTAATCTGAATAAAAATATCTTTATAAAAACAGCTTTATTTTGTGAATCGGACAATTGGTTTGACAGATATTTTACATTTTATGGTGGACAATTTTATCGAACGCAGTCTTTATTACAACAAATGTTTGAATTTGGCTCAAAATTTTACTATTTTTGTTGATTTTATTTATTACGCCTATATTGCTCTCTTTGTAGAAAATGAAAATAAATGAGAAAACCTATTCCATTCATTTCTCCACGTTTTGGGAGTGTTTTTCTACCTTCATCAGCGGAGTGAATTTATTGAATTATTCTTATACTTATTCTTTTATAATCTTTGCAATATTTAAATACATAGTTAATGTAAATAAATGGATTTGACGACACAAACATTGATTGTAAAAACTAAATAAAAGTAATTAAATACTGAAAGACAAACTTAAATTTAGAAAAATATCACAGACTTCAATTTTTAAAATGAAATTTTGTTAATACAGCCAATGTTATCTTTCAACAAGTTTTACTATTTTTTTTTTCTAAATTTTCGTCAAGCTTCAATAAAAAAACTTTAAAAAAAAAAATTTACATCGCAGTTTTTTTTACTTGTCTATCTTTAATAGGCATTTAAAGCAACATTTCCTCTTTAAAAATTAAAAAAAGATTAAGTTTTTGTCGTCTTTATCATGTTTGGGACCAATGTGCGGCGATAGTGGAAAAGACTTACGCCCCCGGTCTAAAAGGCTCAAAAACGTCCTTAAAACTATACTTACGCCTTAATTACTCTATAGCTCTTAAAACAACAGCTATACCTACGATCTTAAGTTGCTTAAACATTTTTATGCACAAAAAACAAACATTTTTTTATAACCAACTTTAACCTTGGAATGACAGGTTTAATTAAAGTTTGTATCTTTCAAAATTATAGACTTTTGGGGGCTTGAGAGCATTTCAAAGTGTTTCTATTCCTTTAATATACTTCAACCTCTCTCTCTCTCTCTCTTCTCTCTGAATATTGTTAAAAAGTAAAGCTGAAATTTTTTAATTTTTTGAAGTGACCAAAACTATATTATAAACAAATCTGTAAACGAACAAATATACTTACATGAAACAGTGAATTGTTTTCTAAAAAGATATATTTTTAAGATGTAAATAATTTTCGCCATCCAAATAGCATGGCTTATAGCAACAGGCTGAGAAATTTTATAGTTTGGTATTTCTGCTCCAAGGAATAGTAAACTTTTTCTATACCCTAAAATACTTCATAAAATGCCATTTCAGATCAAAGTTGGTTACGAAAAATATTTGTCTCTTTATTGCGCGTAAAAATGTTTATGCAACTGTGTATAACTGTTATTTGAAGAGCTATAGAGTAATTAAGTCAAGTACCATTTTTAGGCCGTTCTTGGGCCTTTGAGTCCAGCGGGCCTAGGGTTTATTCCCACTACCGATGTCCATTTTATTTTATGCAGATCTTATTTTTTAGCCACAATCTAGCGGAAAATGGACGAGGAGCGATGAAAATCAGTAAAAAGCCGAGGGTGCTCTAATGTTTATTGATTTTTATATTACCTTTTAAAATGTCAAAAAGTTTTGGAAGGTTCCACGAATGTAAAAGTTTTAGTATTTCATCCATTTGTTTTAGTAGAAGTCAGTTTAGTTTTGCTTAGTTTCAGGCTCTATAATTTATTTTTCAAAGGATTTCATATTTAATATTGAGTAATTATATGAAAGAATTGCTGCGAAAAGTAAATTTAATAAAAAAACTGATACGAGTACTAACATATTTCGATATATACAATAGTGGATCAATTTGTATGGATTAAAAAAAAATTCACTAAGCGGTTGTCAAAATCGTAATCTACGACGAATTCTAAGAAGGTTTGCCCAAGAAACCATGGGTCTAAAATTAAAATCGAGCTTCCCGTTTTTAACGAGAATTTTTTCGTTTTTCGTATTTTTTTTTTAAATATGCTAAAATTAAGATAAAAAAGAAAAACTTATAAGCAAATATATTCAAAATAATTCAAAAATTGGAATGCTTTTTATTTTAAGTTCTGTTACCTGTCCGCTCCTAAAAATTAAAATAAACAATTTTTAAAGCGAGTTGTAATACTTTACACTAAAGTACATAGGTACTAGGGAAGTCAGTCCCGGGATCCGGTACGATTTAAGCCCCTTTAAATCCCGGGGTTTTCTTTCTGGAATTGCGGGATTTTTAAATAAAAATTTATTTTACAAATATTCGCGTAAATGCAACCATTTCAATTTAAGTTGATATGAATATAGGATTAGAAAAACCTTTTATTAAGGCTGAATAAGATTGTTAGGACGATGAGTGTGAATCACTGGAGCAAAAACTTCAGAAACTTTAAGAAGAATTTGCAACATCGGGAAGTCAGCTATGTATTTCAAAACTATCAGATATTCTGACTTAGAAAATAGTTTTGTTTTGTGGTGAAGGCAATCGTGATCGAAACTTACAAATTGTTTACGATTATCGTACAAATATTTCTCCAACTAGCATAGAATCAGAACGGTGCTTCTCATCAGCGGGCTATATTTGTAATAATATCTAAGCTCTCGAATTTTCTCTCTAATGAAAAATAAGACGCGTTGATCAGCTTAATGTATTACTTTAAAAATAACTAAAATAACCGTTCTTTTCCAACTTAAATTTGCATTAAAAACAAAAAAATTAAAAAAATGTTTAAGATTTATATAATAATACCTTAAACTGTTCTGTATTTTTAAATTTATAATAAAATTGTGACCTTTCATGTGTTTACAAGGTTATATTGAGCTTTAGGTCAAGTAATTTGTATCTGTATTTTATTTTTGTATATTTTTCGTTCTTTAAATTAATACAATTTGCTAGTCATTAATATTATTTAAGTTTTTTTGCGTTTATTAACAATAAGGGTATTCACAATTGTGTAGTATGTGGTATGTGGTTTTTTGCCATAGTTCAAAACCACAATTATGAGCACCCTTTAACATACAATTTGTGATTGGGAACCTGCCACTGTAGCTTTTCGTTACAATGCAAATAAATTAACTATTCAATTTGCTATATTTTATTAATATATGGCATAAAAAATTTTAACTTGAATTTCGAGCTTCTTCCATTTTTGCAATTAGAAAATAACTGACAACCGATCAGTTGTTTATGGAACTTTAAAAAGCCCGCTCGTTTTTAAAATATGCTAAAGTTAATAAAATTATTAATATAATTACCACCTTTTTTGGTTTTTAGAGATTTCATGTTAAACAACAAAAAATATAAAAACCACTCGGAAAAGTGAGGTATCAATAATACGAGATCTTTTAACTACACTAAAACAACGCAATTGTGAATACACTTAATGTGTTTAAGTAATAAATAATAAAAAATTGTAGCAAAAACATATTGAATTATTTACTTCTTGAAGTTTTCCATTCCGAACTAGTCCCGGGATCCCGGGATTGGAGAAAAGCTTCCCGGTTTGGACTCCCTAATAGGTAGGTAAACTTTCATAACCAACGTTGCTAAAATTTTAAAATTTTCAGATGGTGACTTTTTAGTTACATACAATCGCAGAAATCTACTAGATTTGGTTCAAGTTCTTCAAGTTGTCGAGTTTCTTAGAAGATTCAATAAAATTGTAGCATATTTTAGAAAAATATAAAATACGAAAAGTTTCTCGTTAAAAACGGGAAGCTCAATTTTGATTTTAGACCCATGCACAGTGAATCGTTTAGAACATGCTAGTTGGACAAAATTGATTTTCTCGCTTTGAGAAAATAACTGTATAATATGATAAGTAATGACCTAAAAGAGATGGTTTTAAGATTTTTTGTTTGTCACTGGAAGATAAGTATTGAGTAATAAGCAGTGTAAAACACTGCCGTCCTAAGAAAGAAAGTCACAAATGC
Source organism: Dichetophora obliterata (assembly GCA_963920525.1). Lineage (NCBI taxonomy): Eukaryota > Metazoa > Arthropoda > Insecta > Diptera > Sciomyzidae > Dichetophora > Dichetophora obliterata. The sequence goes on along the minus strand of OY986435.1, from coordinate 34,872,691 downwards.
CAAAACTTCAAAATGGAGAAAAAGGCAGATTCGGAACCGTGAATGAGTTTATGATTTTTGTGGTTAGCTAAGATTTCTCATTTTCAACTCCAAATGACTGAAAAATTTAAGTAAAGTTGTCACTAAGTGTGTTTCTTAGAGAGATAAAAAACGTAAAAGCTAAATATCTCAAAATTACTCAAATGTAGATATGACTTTTTTACTTAGGAGGGTAGAACAGGTATTTAGTCTAAATAATTTTATTTTTATTATCAGTTGAAATTTTTAAGTTTTTAAGACGGTATGAAGGTATGATTTATATAATCTTATTACTAGGTATCGGATTTTTATGCAAAATCATTTTTAAATCAAAACCTGTGTAAAAATAGGATAGCAACAAAAATTTTATTTTCTAAAAATATTGATTAAATGCACATATTTTATCTAAATGTGTTAAAATTGTGCAAACAATATGTATATTTTTGATTTTTGGCACTAATTTTTTATACGTTTTGCATAAATATCCGATACCTACTTATTAAAACAAGAGTAAAAATGGAAACATATTTTGGAAATTTTCAAAACTATGTTTGCGATATTTGTTATTATTTTTAAACTTCCAGAAGTTGCGACTTATTTGACACCGGGCTGATTTTTCAGTATATGTTGAAAATGTGTTTATTCATTACCTTTAAACTGATTTAGGGTTTCGCACACGCTAGCTTCTATTTAGTTTCCCTTTTTTTAAGAGAACACATTCTCCATCACTAAATGGGAATTGTATGAAATGTGGTGCAAATTTTCAAAGAACGAACGAAGAAACGAAAATCTATTTAAGTAAGTTGAATCAAAATTATATCTTGTCGATGCTGATAAGAAGTCTTTAAAATCCATTAAAAATAAACGTACAAGTTTTTCTAGCAAAATACTAATAAAGTGGCGCGCTTGTGGGAACAGGAATGAACGTTTGATAGAAAAATTTTTGAAACTTTTGAAGGAAGAATTAATCTGCATTGTTTGATATAGTTTTTGTTTTTATTTTATTAGTTTAGTTTTAATACTGTATTACAGAAAAAGTATTATAGAAAAGCACACAGAGCCAAAAACCACCACATAAAATCAATAAGATCACCTAATTGAGCTATAATAAGAATTTTCCATACAAAAATCTTTTTAATTCCATAGAGAAAATCTTATTAAAGATTTACAACTACTATCAAACATTTTTTAATAAGATTTCTTATTAAATGAATAAAATTATGTGGTTTTGCTTTAATAAGATGCTTTACTTTAATAAGAAAATCTTTTTTTCACTCTCAAAAGTTTAAGAGGAGACCACCTTATATTAATAAGAAAATCTTTTTGATCTGCTTTTATAAGATTTTCTTATTAAATACCCTTTTAAGAAGGTATTAACGGTGAAAATGCTACTTATTCTTTGCTTTAGCTTTCAGTCGTAATTGTGAAGTGAATTCATGAAGTTTACGTGCATTTTATGGATTTAATTTATTTAAAGTTAAATAAAAATATGTGATAATGGATAACGATACTTATGTTCCCGAACTTGTTTTCTACTAGGCTGATATTCTGGAAACTCAAGCCATATTTCAGTCGTGGGGCTTGAGTGACTCAATTTCGACTTTACTTAAAATTTATGGAATAAACTCGAAGGAGGTTCTTAAAAAAAATGGAGATTGAGGATGTCGCCACTTTCTATGAAGTCCTCGACAGTGCCGGGTATTTTGGTATTTCTGAAAACTGTCTTGCTTGTTCAGTTAAAAAACTTATTTATGCAACAACTTTGAATTTAGTTTTTTTGCTTTTTGTGATATAATATTTTAACAGATGTATTTTATATATACATATACATATTTTATTTCCTAATAAATTGTAATAAACCATAAAAATGTCTTTTTATTAAATATTACAGGCACTCAAAAGTATATTTCTAGATCAAAGGTTAATAAGATTCCGTTTTGATTTAAAAATATTTCCTTATTAAAATTTAAAAAGAAATCCTATTAAATCTTATTGATTTCAAAAATAAATCTTATTTAATCTATAAGATTTCTTCTTAAAAACCAAGAAGTTTTGATAAGATTTTCTTATTGTTTTTAAAAGTGTTCTTATAAAAAACAATAAGATTCTTCTTAAAATAATGTGGTTTGCCTTATAAAAAAAGCTCATAGTTTTAATAAGATTTTCTCTATGGTTTTAATAAGACAATCTTCTTGGATGAAAACGATAGAGAAATTTTGTTGATTTTCTTCTTTTTTATTAGGTTTTTTTGGCTCTGTGCAAAATTAATTTTTACTGCTCTGGTTTACTTCTTCTTTTTTTAACACTTCGTGTAATAATGTTTTATATTGCAATTTTTTTGTAATTTTGTAATTTGGCTTTATTCATATATTAGTACATCAGAAATAGTTATTCTTTTGCTCACAATAAAATAGTATAATATATATCTCGAACAAACATAAGATCGGAATAAAAAAGAAACAGTTATTAAATTTATATATAAAAATTACTTAAGTTAAATTCTAAAAGTAGTTTAATTAAAATAATAAAATCAACAAAAACTTCTATATAATGAATAATTAAATAAAAAAAGGGTTAAATGAGAAGAAGAGAGAAAGTAAAAGAGTTTATGTCACTTGCAGTTTATGTAACGAATGTGATTCTAGATTACTAAACACCACTTCAAAATAATTTATTGAAGGCATAATCAACTGTTGTAAATAGGCAAAATTTGTTAAGGTAGGTTTAAGGCAAACAATTGAAATTAAAAATTTTTTAATTGATTGTTGTTGTACAACGATTCAAAAATATGTAAAAAAAATATCAAATCAACCCCGCTTCCAATACAGATTCTGCGGTACGGTGCTTAAAACCCGCTGCGCGAGAGTACCTTTAACTAACCAGAGTTTCTTTAAACGCGTTTTTTTCGAAACATCCTTTTTAAAAACGGGCCAAACTACTGCAAACTAATCGACCAATTTTAATTTAATTTTTTTTTAATCTGTTTACAATGTAATTCTTCACATCTTTCACCAAAATGAGCGTCTTTGTAAAATTTTTCTAGTTTTTACACGCAACATAACGCAACATATTTTCATTAAATTTTGGTAAAACATGTGCATTGAAAAGTCTATTTTCGAATGCATTTTTGAAGTGAAAACTTCTTTAGGCGCGTTAAACGATTTTGGTAGAGGGTAATCTTTGGTTTGCGTCATCGTCTTTTTCCGAGTAACTCTCGTCACCCTTGCTCTTAATTGGCCGCAAGCTCACAAAGAAATCACTTAGCAACTCTTGAAATTAATGCATATAATCTGTTTGTTAGTATATAAATACTTAAGTTAGGTTGCAATAAGGAGTTGCAACCAAAACTTATTATTAACTCGCTTTATATTGATCTATGTATACTTTTAAAGTTTGGCAATTCCTTCAGTTGTTTTATTTGTCATCATTTCTGAAATTTGCTTTTGCGCTTCACTTGCTTGTCTTGCTGGTGATGGCACTTGGAGGGTGTTGCCTAGCAACAAATTTTGCACTGCACTTGCTTATGCTGCTGGTGGTGGCACTTGGAGAACGTTCACCAGCAAAGAAAGCCAATTTAACTTTGCTGCACTTGCAGATGCACACACAAGTACTTTCGTTTTTTTTTATTTTTATTATTTTGTTATTTTTTAAGTTTACAATGTTACAAGTTTACGAAATAAGTTGCAAGTACAAGCACTCGAATTAAATATGTCGCGGAAATTGACGAGTTGTTTTTACCTTTATTTTTGGGTGTGTCAAAAATTCGCTTTCGATTGTCAAAATTTGTAGTAGTCCCTGGAGCCATGATACAATGACCAGGTAGAATTAATAGCGACTGCGCTGCCAAGCTGTGGGCATTAGATGTCAAAAACAAGTGATGCACACCGAAACAAAAATAACAAGGGTTTTTTTTTTTTTTAAAGCAAGCATTTTGGCGTCATATTGTTCTCAATATGTTCACAATGCTATTTATACACTAAACTTATTTATTGTAAAAACTTCGATTTTACATCAATTTGGGATCATTTCAAGGACAACAATTTTATGTCACAAAAACATCTTTAAACGTAAAATTTTCTTAGTCCAAAAAGAGCTATATCTTCAAGAGATATGCATGAATTTTCAAGATTTATGCTTCGTTGAATAGATACTTGCCTTTCTTTTGATACCCATAAATATTACTTTTGTTGGAAAATTTAAAAAATCACATGTTGTTTTTCTAACTTTGGACCCATTTCATTTATGAACGACTTGAGAGCGGCCCTTATTTTTTTCACTACTACCTTTTTTAGCTCTAAATACACATTTTGAAAAAATTAAAAATAAAAAAGACCATTTTTGCTAAATGTTCCGAAAATTGTGCCGTTTTAAAAAATTATTATTTCCCTTTTAAGAAAAAATCCCTTTTTTAATTAAGAAAAACAACATCGTTAAATGACCTCATTTTGACAATATATGCCCACGCTGAACAGCTGTTTCAACTCGATTAATACTACCTTCAACTCATTCTATCATGCCTGGAGCTAGCACAAATTTTGACAGTTATATTCACCTCACAAATGCCAAAGATTGCTCTATCAGCTGTCAAAATTTGATCATCCGACTGAACAGTTTCTGATTGACACACACCCCAACTATCACTGTTTTATTAATAAATTTTTTCATAAACAACAGGTTTTTATTAAGCGAAAACTTCTTTAGGCGCGTTGAACGATTTTGGTAGAGGGTAAATCTTTGGTTTGCGTCATCGTCATCGTCGTCGTCATTTTGCGAGTAACTCTCGTCATCAATACAGACAGCGAGTAGGTTTTTAAATAACGCTCTTGGATCTTGACTACCAGGCGCTCAGCAAATGGTAGCAAGCAACCATCAATAAGTTCCTCTGCTGACGCATCGTTCTTTTTACTCCCTTTGCTCCGCTGCGAAACATTGAATGTTACTTTTTTCAATGTACAGTCACACAGATAAATATACGTACCCCCTCAAAATCTCATATCTGACCAAAGTTTAAACTTCCTTAAAAAAAAATCACAGGAATATTTTTTGCAAAAAACTTGAATAAAAGGTATTGGAAAATAGTTGGTTGTAAGTCATTTGCTATTTAAATTTATATAACATCATTTTTTGCAACACAGAAAAGTATACATAAGAGAGTTTAATTTAACTGTTATTTAAAGAGAAAGCGATGGCATGATGAATGTATTTTTTTTAATGGACAATTATGACTTCTAGTCTTATATTAACCACTTTCTGATCAAGTGCTAATTAGTTTTTTTGCAAATGGGTCCAAAAGTTAAGGAAACATGTTTTGACGTGCGTGAACTAATTATTAAGCATAAAAAAAATGGAAAATTATTACGGGAAATCGCACACGGAAGTGTACACGGACGTCGAAAGTCGAGTGTACAAACAGTGATAAAAAATTATAATGAAACCAATTCACTGAAAAACAAACCCAGATGTGGTCACCCTCCAAAAATTGACATATACTAACTTAAATCCGAAAAAAATAAAAAAAAAACAGCAATAGACATAGCTAAAGATATGGAAAATGCCGAAATTGTTATTGTACGCCCGGAAACAATGCGAAGTGTATTAAGGAAAAGTGGATTTCATAGCCGCATTCCGCGAAAAAACCGTTTATTAGTGCTAATAATATGAAAAAACGTATTAACTTTGCAAAGCTGAATTTTGATATAGATAAAACGTTTTGGAAGAACGTTGCGTTCATCGATGAGAGCAAATTCGAGCTATTCAGATGTGATTGTGCAAGCAGAAGGTATAGCGCAAAAAGTACGAGGCGCTTCTTCCGAAAATTTAATTCCGACAATAAAGCATGGAGGAGGATCGGTATTGGTATGGGGTTGCATATCGGCAACTTGGGTAGGAAACTTAGTGTTTATTGACATAACCATGGATCGATTCGTACATTTGAACCTACTCCAACAAAGTTTGATGGAATTGGTGCATAAAATGGGTCTTACGGAAAGCTGATGCTTCCAACAAGACAACGACACCAAACACACAGCGGTTGTTGTTAAGGAGTGGTTGCTGTACAATGTACCAAAGCAGCTTCATTCTCCTCCCCAGTCGCCGGACTTCAACCCCATCGAAAATTTGTGAGATGAGTTGGACCGCCATGTTCGAAAAAGGACAATAAAAAACAAACATGATCTTAAAAATGCACTCATGAAAGAATGGTCGAAAATTACGATGCAAACAACAACAAAACTAGTATTTTCGATGAAAAACAGATTGAGCGCAGTTTTAGAGAGCAATGGCGGACCAACAAAATACTAAATTTTTCTTTATTTTTGTTTCCATTAAACATTTTGTAAGAAGTATGTATACTATTCTGTGTTGCGAAAAATGAAAATCTGTGTTTTTTTTTTAATAAATCGTTTGTTTCTGAAATTTTTACTTATCGTTTAATTTATTTTAAGTACAGATTTATCCTATATAATTTTTTTTGTAAGGAAAGCTTATACTTTGGTCAGAAAAAAGTTTTTGAGGGGGGTACATATCTGTGTGACTGTATATGTAGAGCTGCTGTGTGACTGTATATGTAGAGCTGCTGTAGGTTAAAATAAAATAAATTTAAAATTTTTGATATTTGGTTTTTGTTTGACTGGCCGTGAAGTCCCTTTTGATGCCACCACTCATAGTACAACTAGACAAGGTAGTGTTAGGGCTGAATGTGTTCTCTTTCGTAGTGACCATAACTGTCAAACTCAGCCATTTTGGTATTTTCGCCAATTTTTGCTTTCATATTGCATTCTCATTGGTTGCAAATTTTGTATGAAATGTCAACTTCGATTTGACAGTTTTGGTCACCGGCTCTCCGCCCTAACACTACCCTGTCTAATTTTGCCATTCCACCAGTTGAGATTTTGCTACCAGGCAAACAGAAAACGAGGTTTATTTTCTGACGCCGATTCGTTCATCCCCTCTAACCAACCTCAACGCAACCACTGTGAACATTTCCATTCTCACTGCGTTGTTGATGTTGATTTGCCATGCAATTGTTGTTGTAGAGTTAGCTGGTATTTTTTTTAAACTTTTTTAGCTACAGTCGGCATATGACAACTGATTTATTTTTGATAAGAGTTTAAATCAATTTTTGAAATTTTGTATAAATGGCTGAAACTATCTCTTTTAACTAAATGTACTACCATATCAAAAATATATACATTTGATTCATATCATTTATTTAAATTATTTCATTATTGAATTAATTTAAAAATTTAAAGCTTATTTATATATTTTTATATAATAACGCAATATACATGCACGCTATATATAGATTGTGTTGTATATTAAAATAAGAATATATAAGAAACAGATATAGTATATAAATTATATATAGTTTAATATAATAAATGTACGTAGACAGTTTAACCGCCTAGTGTTGTAAATTGAAAACGCAAACCAACGACAAGCATGACACGAGAAAAAAATAGAATTTCGTATACAAAAAGTGTTGCTTCTTGTGTCTTACTTGTCGTTTGTTTGCGTTTTCGATTTACAACATTAGGCGGTAAGAAATAGAACGCTGGTGATAAGCAGACTGTAGTTATTCAATTACAACTGTAAATACAAATTTATTTTGCAGGTTTTTTGTGTGTTTTTATGCACATACTAGCTGATATACCCGGTGTTACTCGGGGGAAAAAACGTAAGCCTTGGATGTTTAGATTTTATTCGTTCAGAAGATAACGATTTTTAGTCAGAAAAAAATAAGCTTTTGACGTAAAGCGTATGGAAATATGCAAAATGGTTTTTTCTCATTCCAAGGAAACGGCGTTATTAGAAAGGCTTTGTACAGGGTGGGCCAGAAGTTACAATGGGGTTTAAAAATTTAATAACTTTTTCGTTAGTTAATTTTTTTTATTTTTTTTCTCAGATTATATAATATACAAAATGGAAATTTTTTTAAAACTAAGTATGAAAAATAATGTCTCTTAAATGACCACCGTTTTCAGATTCGCACTGATGGGCTCGTTTTAGAGCATTTTCCATAACATCTTTCAAAATTTGTGGCTGTAGCGTTCGAATTTCTGCAACAATGTTTGCCTTGAGTTGAAGGATTGTTTCTGGCTTGTGCAAATACACTCGCTCCTTCAAATAACCCCAAAGAAAATAGTCGGGTGCTGTCAAATCTGGCGATCGCACTGGCCAAATAATTTCCGAATTTCTGGAAATTTTGACATCATCCGCCAAATTTTGACATCAGATTCGAAATCATCTACCTCTAAAACTTCCAACCACGAAGTCCACAGAATCCTTAAAAGTCCTATTACGCTTAAGCTCTCTCTACACAAGCTCATTGAATTTTTGGGATACTTGCTTTAAATTCAAATAATTGGATACTTGCGAGCTTACAAGCTTTTGCCGTTCGTTTCAAGCTTTTCAAGTTTCTGCCCAACAAAGTAAGTCTAAACAAGCTAAATGAATATAACTTATATCTGTTTGATATTTTTGCAAGCTGGCTAAAGCTTGCTTTTTCAAGTTTGGATACTTACTTGATTTCAAGTACTTGAAAAGGCTTGAACTACAAGTAGGCTTGTGCATTTCTCTGGTACGGATGAACCGAATCGGGGGCAGAAAATAAACTGCACTTTGCTTGCTATGTTTTCTGTTTTCCTTGTAGCAAGATCTCAAATGCTGGCATTAAAAGAGACTTCAAGACCCATCAAACAAAATATCAGATATAAATAATTTTTTTAGCTACAACTCTACATATACATTGAAAGAAAAAAAAATTAAATATCCTTTTTGAGGATTATTTTTCATTCAATAGTGCTCCCTGCAGTTTATTTTTATATCAAAAATATTCAATTTAAATGTAAAAATATAGTTTGGTGCAACTATAAAATAAAAATGCTATCTGAATAAAAAATATTTTTAAAGAATTAAATAATGAAACGCTGAGGTGAATTTTTAAAGCTTAGGTGAAAGTATAAAATTTTTTTCTGATTAGCATGAAAATTATTTTATACTAGTAAGGCGGTCCGTGGCAGGACAAAGTCTTTCAGGGAATATTAATATTTCATATATAGGTTTTCGCTTCGGTCGGCAGTCCCCTCATTGCTATACATTTTTCTTTTTTTTTGTTCTGACGATCTAAAGCCTAGCTATAAAGTGGCCCGATTTTAACCTTTTTTTTAAGCACACCAACTTCAGTGCCATTTTTATATATACAAAATATATGTTAAAAAAATAAAGAAAAAATTTGTTTTACTTGCACTGATGATGTAAAATTAACATGCAAATACAGGCCCTTATTATGAGCTGCGTTCGATCTTCGACTGTAGTCGAAAGGCCTGATCGAATAAATTTGCATTTGGTATTATAACGTGCTTTTGACAAAGAGTAGCGCTATTGTGAATTTCGTTCATTTTGTTTGTTCACAGTAGTATATTTCTATTAGCTGATCGTTGTTTTATTTCGACTAAATACGATTGGTTTGAAAGTTGATTGCAAAAAATAAGACAACAAAGTTATGACTATGACGAAATTATGGTTCGACGCTTCATCAGAAGAGGATGAAAGCTTGACGGAACTTTCTAGAAATAGAAAAAGGTTGAGCAACGCTTTCTTTAGCTAATCTTAAGCCACTTTGCTGTTGTTCTAACTGGCAGTTCTAGGCAATTTAATTCCAGCGTGAGTTCTTCCCATTTCTTTGTCGCCTAAACTTTGGAACAAATACCCTTTGCAGTTGAGTTTGTCTCCATCAATAAGACCAGTCTTTCTAACTGCGATTTGTCGCTCACCACCTTAGAACTGCATAAAATTTACAAAAACAATTCAATATTATTTTTTAGTCTTTAAAAAGGAAAACACAATCACAAAATACTTAAATTTTTAACAATTATTGCTCTGCACGCATCGCATCGAAAGCAAAATCTTATTCGACTGAAATTTCGATGAGCAACGAACATTTCGATAAGGTTGCACTGCTCATAATCAGAATTTAACTTTCGATGCTCGTTGTTCGATAACCAGCGAAGATCGAACGTCAAAAGCAACTCATAATAAGGGCCACAGTTTTTAATATAAAAATAATAAACTTTTTTAGAAAACACCTTCTCAAGTATGCCTTCATTTAAACCGCATTTGCCTAAAACCTCCCTTAAAAATCACGCTTACTCATATTTACCACAAATTAAAAGAATTTTATAGCTACCGCTTTGATAACCAAAAGTTTTACACATAAAAATAACCATGTACACAGGGGCACATTAAGTATGGAAGGTATCTAAGTTTAGGATGTGCCTCAAACTAAAATATTTAAACATTAAAATAATCGTTATGCATTTAGCAATGAATGAATTCAAGAAAATAATTTTGTGCAGCTAGCATGTTCTACACGATTCACTGTGCCATGGTAAACCTTCTAAGAATTCGTCGTAGATTAGGATTTTGACAACCGCTTGGTCGAGAAAAAATTTACCCACTCTAATATACATAGAAGCAACAGTTTGTTAGATCCCAAAACAAATTATTAAACATTATTAAGAAAATAAGCACGAATATTTAAATTTGACTGATATTGCAATGAGTTCTCATTCTATCTCTCCAGTGCGCATGCACAGTTTGTAAAATGTTTACTAATAAATTGTATGTACAATATTATTTTCGACAACATATCTATTCTTTTTTGTATTTCCATACAGTTTTATACACATTTGTGCTTAGATTTGTCTACATTTTCAATATTTTTAGTATTTAATTATGAGTTTATTGAACTGATATGATAAGAAAAGAACTTACTTTTAGTTGAAATACGAACGAATTTGTTTTATGTACTTAGTATATTTTATTTTGTGAACCACCACTTCTTCATACGGCAATCGAACAAATACTGCTTCAAGTCAATTGAACAAAAACGGCCAGTTGTCGTCTCGTTGTAGGTACAACAAAACTGTGACTCTACACAGTGTGCGCTATATTCGAAGAAAAGTGGCAACAACCACCAAATAGAACTGGTTTCTTGCTCGCTTTTTGTTATACAAACAATGTAGCTCGTTCTCTCTCCCATGTGTTGTTGACTGCTTATGTGTGTATGTAATTCTATGGTGACTTTTATATTTAAATTTCAAATTTGTATGTACAACAATTTTTGAGCAACCTCATATGTAGCGATAATAAAAGACAATCGACAATATTATAAAGGAAAAAAGGAAGGGTGCGGTTTGTGGTGCGTTGTAGTAGCGGGACACAGTGGTTGAAAAGCGATAACAAGAGCTAAACTGAATGAGCATTACAACTAGTACATTTGACAATGAAAGGAAAATTTGAGCACACTACAAGGCACAGTGGGAGATTCGTGGCAATAAGTATTCAAAAGTTCAATTGTAAATATTCCAGAAAAATGTTTACTTGTCGGCAGCTAATATTAAAGAGCTGCAAGAATGCATTCGAAACAAAAAGGAGAACCAAGTATTTGATTTACTTTTACTCTCTTTACTCCGATCGTTCACAACAGAATGAATAAAATAGAATATGTTCTTATAAACAGCACAGGGTTGATAAATGACTTTTTCATTTTGGCATATAAATTTAGAAAAAATTGTACTAAATGAAAAAAAGGTATGGAATAAATTCTGTTTTTTCTACGCATACTGCGTTTACTTTATCAATCCGTTTGTATCGCTGATAAGGAGGCGTGGCAGGTATAGAAATGTATATATAGTCTTGATCAGCATCGTCTGAGCCGATTTCGCTAGGTCAGTCTGTCAACATGATTACAGCCGTAATTTTAAGGCTATCGTATTGAAATTTGGTATATTTGCTTATATTAAAAAAACATAGATCAAGTTCAAGAACGAGCAAAATCGGATGAAAACTACGCCTTCTTTATCAAAGAGTAAAATTTCTAAAAACGCCACAAAAATTTTTGCAGTTACTTGGTATTGTGCACATAAGCTTTAAAGTAAAATATTAAAATGTATTATATAAAATCGGATAAAAACAACGCCTACCTCCCATACAGCGTTACTTTATCAAATCTTTAAAAAATATAAAAATGACACAAAAATTACTGTCATGATTAGAAATTTGCCTTCAAACTTTGGCCGTCAAAAATTTAAAATATATTTGAAATTTTTAAAATCGAAAAAAAGCTTCAACCTCCCATACAAAGTCACTTTAACAAAATGGTAAAATCTCTGAAAATTTCACAAAAACTAATGCAATCATTTGAAATTTTGCATATGAACTTTGTTCTCAAATATTCACCAAATATTTCAAATTTGTCAAAATAGTATAGAAACCACACCTACCTCCTACACAAAGTAGCTATATAAAAAAGGTTAAGTTTCTAAAAATTCCCCATAAATTTATTTAATATATTAAAATTATGACCTTATGCTAATAAATATTCACTTTGAGTTTGGAATTTGGCAAAATTTATAAAAACTTGACCAATCTCCCAGACAAAGTGACGTAATGAAAGTAGCATAACTTTTATAAATTCCACAAAAATGTGTGTAGCATATTCAACACATAATCTTCCATATCTTAAACGTGTTCTGCATTTGAGTTTTCGCAAAATTGGATGAACACCACAACCGTAATCTATACGAAGTGACGTCATCAAACTTTAAAAATATGCATAACTAAGAACATACTGTAGAGGTTTCTAAATTTCGACCCAGTCGAAGATAATTCTTTTTTATTTAAATAAATAAAATTTATTAAATAGATAGTTTTTATTAAAAAAAAAGTGAATGTGTTTTTAACAATTGCGTTCATAAACCTCATAAAAAAATATTACAAAGGTTTTTGTTTATTTTTAATTAATCACAAAGTTTTGTATAATCACAAAAAGGAACACAAGTGCTCTGTCTTATAATATTTATAAAATGAAATCAATAAAATCTACAAAAAAACATATAAACATAAAGTTTAGAAATATTTTTTTAATTAAAAAACAAAAATTTCTAAAAACGTGAGAATTTCTTTCGTTAACTTAATATAGAAAAGCCACTAACATTTTTTCAAATCAGGTTCTTCGCAGATGCCTTTAGGTCATCCACCAATCCAACCGAAATCTGACACAATCCAGTCGAAAAATTTTTTTAAATATTAGTCAGGACCTTTCTATGTTAAGGCAACGAAAGAAATTAATGAGAGAATCTTTCAGTCAAGCAATTCTTCACTTTCAGTCAAATTTCAGAAATTTTTTTATTTGATATATTATTACTGATATCAATATTGTGGCAATTAGTTCACTAGATTTAAGAAAATATTTGGCTTAAATTGAATTAAATAAATTGTTGCAATTTGCAGTTTGTTTCTGTAATTTGTTTTTATTAAACATCAAAAATAAAATATTTTTTAACATTTTCTGTCGAAGGAGAAATTGAAAGAATTTCTTAATCCGCTATAAGGCAGAGATGACCACCAAAATTGTCGGTGAAATACGCTGTAAAAATATGTTATTTCTATTGTATACTTGAAATGTACTACTTATGTTGGTGGTCATTTTTTATGAATTTTACAGAGTACCAAAATTCAGAACTAGATAAATCTTTTATTTTTTTTTTAAATCGTTTGCTTACTTAGAGTTCTAAATTGTGTGTTTATTATAGAGTGAAATAAAATGTGCCGAAAACGCTTTGGTAGTAGGAAAGTAGGAAAAATATAAAATTGTACCAAAAAAGTACAATTATACCGAAAATATCAACCCTGAAACAGCATAATGAGAATACAGGTAGCTGCAGCGCTGACTGTGCTCTCTTTCCACTCTGCCATGTCTGTCAAATTTAGCTGTGTGGCGAATGGAAACAAAAGAAAATAAAGAAAAAGTTTTGCTTCGTTTTGACATTTCCGGCAGTATGCTCTCATCTGGTGCATATACCTGTATTCTTCTACCATGATAAACAGTAATTAATTGAAAAGATTCGTTTAATATAATTATTTATTTGTTCTCACTCGAGTGTTCAAATAGAGTAAAATACTCTATTTACATGTTTTGCTCAAAGGAGTAAATCGAATAAAATGAGTAGCATTCGAAAGACAATTACTTCAGGAATTATTATTTTTTTTTTGATTTAAAGTTACTCCGAAAACTAGGCTTCCCTAGCTCAAGAAGAATTCTCACTGAAGAGGAAATTATTTGGCCAAATCGTAGATTTATAACGCCATCACCAATTACGAATCTTTTGATTCTATTGAAAACTGTACTTTAATTGTGTCAGTCGCATCAGCGGATGGACCACAAACACAATTACCCTTGGCTAGTCGCACTTCACGACCACGGTGATGAAACGACGCGAGTCGAATGTCAGGAATTATTTTATGACAAATTAAATTGAAATGATTTTTTACTTTTTGTTTTTCATCACACAATAATTTACAAGTACTTTCGAAACTTGTTCAAACAGCAGTTCTGACTTGTAGCTTGAAGTCTACAAGTGTGGTTTTAAGAAACAAAAATTTGTGGAAATTTTTATTTTCACAAGTATTTTACATGTAATACAAGACTTGTATTTTTTTAAGAAACAGGGCTCAGATCGCAGTAAAATTAATTAAAAGAATTTTAAGTAACATTTAAGTTTTCCGTAGCGTTAGACCTTTTGGCGGAAATGCCCATATGTTAAAATTATTTGGAGGGGTGTGGCTGTGATAAAAAATATGGGGGACGTAATGACTAATGTGGGAGGGAAATATATGTATTCTAAAGAAATCCTTACACCAGTAAGGAAAAGTTTAACATCAATAAGATGGAATTGATGTGGTGTTTTCCTGTGATTTTCTGTGTTCTTGTGAGCTTTTAATAGTTTTTAAGGCACGGGCTGGATCATATTTGCTTTTGTTTTGTGATTAATATGTATTTTAATTTTGCAACTAATCCAAAATTTACTTATTTTTATAAGCCCTTCATTACATTTGCATAAGGATTACAATTTATTTATCGTGTAATTTTTAGTGGGCGTAGCAGAAAACAACTTACCCGTTTTTTAATTTTTTTTTATTTTAAGGTCTAAAACTAAAATTTTTTCAATCCATCGTTATATAAAAGATGGGCATGGCGTTGGGTGGATTTTGACAATTTTTTCAAAATTTCTTAATTTTATCAAAGGAAATATTCATGCCAAATTTTGTTGCTATACAAAAACTGCTTCTATTTTTGGCAAAAAAATTTATGGAATCGTGACCCTGTTTTGGTGCCGCCCAGTTTTGGTGCCCACAAAGGCATTTAAAAAACCTCACTGTAGTGAAAATTTCAGAGCTGTAGCTGCTTAAATATAAAAGTTATGAGTTTATGCAAAAAAAAAAAAAAAGAAGTGGAAAAACCCCAATGTGCAATGCCAAAATTACACTAGGTCTGTTTCCGTACTCGATTCAAGTAACTTGAAGTTGCTTGAGGGCGTTTTTTTAAAAATTTTTGAAGCTCAAGAGAGAAGAATAACATGCAAGATGTCACTCTCTATTCTATTACAATTATGTGAAGTTAGTACGGAAACAGACCTATTGTATTTAATTATGTAAATTACTTCGTGAACTTTCCTCCTAACCTTCGCTGTTTTCTTATATGTTGCTTTTTATCCAAAAATTTCGCCCAAGAGAAAGAAAACTTTCGCAATAACTTCCTGATAAACATGATGATAATAAAACAAAAAACACAAATTTCTGTCGGAGTAACTTTTGATAAAAACCATAGCTACAAGTAATAATTCTTCTAAATCTAAATATTAAAACTTTGTAATTCATAAGGCAAAGGGATAGAGGATTGTTTGTTGATTTTTACACACAGAAATAAGATAACTATAGTTTATTATGCAGGCATATTTGTGAAATTTTATTTTGAGTCCAGTTTAAACAATTCTTTGGTTTGTCAATAATAAGAAAAATAAAAATAACAACAAAAAATATGCTGAAAGTTTAAATATACTATGAATGTAGAGTCCTTTGCTGTTGCGGTTGTTTGAATTTCTAAAGTATTTTGAACATATCCAACACTAAATACAAAACAGCCACAACCCAAGAAACATAAATTTCAGGAGAAGCAACTTAAACAATTCATTAAAAATATTCGAAAATTTTTTGTATAAAAAACTCAAAGATTTGAATTTAAAATATAATCTAAAATTTAATTACGTTGGGACTTAGTACAATTTTTTCTTTTTGAGAAGAATAAAATAATTCATTGATTTAATTCTAGAAATATACTGGTATATAAAATAAAATAAACAAAACTTTATTTTTATGGTGTATAACCAATTTTTGTTATTAGAAATAACTTCCAATAAAAATCATCAAAATCACGATTTGGTCAAAATGGTCTGCAGGACAATAAAGCTATCACGTGACTTTAACTTTTCATTATAGCACTTTGAAGAATTATTGATTAAAATGTAGTGATGAAATGAGTGTCTTTAATTGTTTTTTCTTTGAAAACTTTAATTTTTTAAAAAGTTAAAAAAAAATTTTACAAATGTAGTGATATTGACAACTGTTGTTACATCAACACAAAAAAGTTACGACTGATTATGTGCCGTTAAATAGGCACGAGGCGCTATACAATTCACACATTTCATTGCTGCATGCTGCTTCAAAACAAAAAACAATAATGAATAAACAAACTATGCAAGTAAACACGATTGAACGTGCGCGGCAGCGCGCCTCACGCCTATTTGACATGTTCATTTTGGATAAAACAATGATAATCAAAACTATTTCAACAAAATAGTGACATATCTAATCAATACAGACGATTTTACTTACTTTTTTCAGCTACAGGAGCACAATTCGAAATAAAACATGATAAATTGTCTCATTAGTTTAAAAAAAAGTCGGCCTTTTTAGTCTAGTGAAGAGTGCGTTAGACTATCAACTCAGAGGTCCCTGGTTCGAATCCGGGCTTGGGCATGGTTCTCTTCGTTTTCTTTGTTCTAGTAGATATCTTCACCCCAGTGCCACCTAGAAAGGTCTAATTAACCTAGCACAAAAAATCGGCATAGTTCGCTCTGAGATCGAAAAATACCCGCATGTCAGCAGGGAGACCTCTAATACAACCTTGGGTTGCATATGACTCCTGAATCAGTGCAATACTAACACCATTTTCTAACAATAACTGTCCAAGGCCACACATGACTGCATATCCTCCCTGGCAATGTATTTGCATAATTTTTATGCTCATTAATGTTTAGAATTCTGACACTCAACTATGCTTCTAAATATTGGACACTCTATCTATAACAATAAATGCGTCGATGGCAATCCCCGAAAGAGCAATTTAAGGAATGTTATGCATTTTTGAATTTAACCTCACCATGTTACTCCAAGAGTGGGGCCAACCTTCTTAAGCACCGAGTGAACAACCTCCTTTGATTTTGCATTGTCTTGCTGCGCACAACCGAGTACTATGTCTCAACCTGCTGAGCAGCTGGCAAGCACACAGGTAGAACAGCATGTGCCACCGGAAAAGCGGCCGCCAATACGCTACTCTGAGCGCCTACAACATGAGACGAAATGTCTTTCATTGCCTGAAAATGCTCCAGCCGTTCATTCAGATGCTCATTTTTGAGGTCAGAAACCACGGTTTTCTTAGATTTCTTGTTCACAGCCTTCTCCGCCGATTCTGGAAGCTTGACGAAGATTTCACATCGTCTTTTGCTTTTGGGGTTTTACCCACCTTTGAACCAACAGAGTTAAACCGAACCAATCCAGGACCTTCTTTTACAGCCTTTCCCTTCTCAACCGAAATATTGGACTTATCTAGCTTTAGGGCCTTTAAGTTCCGACGTTCTATCTCTATAGGCTCCTCACCACCACTAAGTGGCCTTTAAGGGGTACCCTTTGCTGAAAAACTACCAGCACTAACACCTACACCAGCACCTACCACTTTTGAGCCCGTACGAATGCCGGACTGTCCCACACCTGGACGAAGCCCGGGTCCACATTTACCATCAACTAACACTGAGTTAGGCCATTTTACACCAATACCAATTAAAGGTTTTCCTGAAGCAGAAACAGGACAATTTTGCTGCTTTTCCTGGAAAATTGCTAGAGTCGCCTTTAGGCACCATATAATACTCACCTTAAACAAAGTGAAAGGCAAGCACCAAAAATCTCTACAATAAGAACCCTACACAATTCAGAAACGTAATTGCGTCAATTAGACCGTGGCACCCTTCACAAAGTGAAAAGTTCAACAGTTTGAGAGTCACTCCAACCAACAGTTCAAAAGTCACTGGAGTTACAGTTTGACAAGCACTGGAATAAATTGAATCCGCAAAGTTTTAGAGGCACTGGAGTAATTCCACAATCTACGTTGTGGAAGCACTGCAATAATCAGTGTCAAGGTTATTGACAAAAGCTACTCGCTGTCTGTATTGATGACAAATGCTACTCGCTGTCTTGATGACAAAAGCTACTTGCTGCAATAATGGCGCAAACCAAAGATTTACCCTCTACCAAAAATAGCTCAAAGCGCCTAAAGAAGTTTTCATTTCACTTAACAAAAAAAGTGTATAACTTAAAATATAAAACTTTATGTATAACATAAGATATCATTTCGTTTAAAGGGTGATTTTTTTTGCTATTTGTTTTTTCAGTGTAAATTTTTTGACACCTCATGCGTGATTCGTAACATGTAGCAAAGTCAAAAATGCTCAATAAGGTTTGCCATTTCACCATGAATAGACTAACAAACGATCAGCGATTGCAAATCATTGAATTTTATTATTAAAATTCGTGCTCTCTGAGAAATGTGTTTCGCAAATTACGTCCATTTTATCGTCCATTACGTCCATTTTTTAACAGGCTATTCGTGACCGAATTTCGCACAGGTTCCATTTCAATGGACATTAATCCACCGACCCGTATGCGGAGAGTGCGTACCGAGGAGAATATTTTTGCTGTATCAGCCAGTGCCAATAAAGATCGCGATATGCCAATTCGTCGCCGTTGTCAACAATTGGGCTTGTGTTGTTCGACCACCTGGAAGATTTTACGTAAGGACCTCGGTATGAAACCATACAAAATACAGCTGGTGCAAGAACTGTAGCCGGGTGGCCTATCACAACGTTGCTTGGTAGGCATCACTGTTTGGTGCGGTTTGTGGGCCGGGGTATCACTGGACCATACTTTTTTAAAAATAATGAAAATAAGTAACATCGTTACAGTCAATGAAGCAAGGTACCGTGCGATGATTACCGACCTACGGCCACATGGCACGTGAAACCATTGACCTATTGAGAGGTGAGTTTGGTGAGTAATTAATTTCACGTTTTGGAGCTGTCTATTGGCTGCCAATATCATGCGATTTGACCCCACTAGACTATTTTTTGTGAGGCTAAGGGAAGTCTCTCGTGTACAGGGACAAGCCACCCACAATTGCAGCCCTGGAAGTAGGGTATGAAAAACCGGTTTGAATAATTCGGTGTTTCGGGTTTTTTTAAACCGACCCGGTTTTTTAAAAATTCGCAAAATTTTAAATAATTCGAAAACCGTTTTTTTTGTCTCGAATTATTCGACTGCTCGAATAGTCAAGAAATGTATAAATCTGCAATATAAAATTGTCTTTGAACCACTTTTTTATTGTATTTGGACAACCCTTTTTATTTTCTACTAGCGCTTTGACATTTCACCAACGTTGCTAACATTTCTTATCTTTGGTTTTGTTTCATTTTGTTAAATTTTGTTCATTTTTGAAAGGAAATAACGCAAATTCCTTAATTGTAGACTTTAAGCTTTTCCAAAAATTTAAAAAAAGAACTGAAAAATAAGATAATTTCTTAACGCATTGTTGACAATATGTCCCACATCTACTATAAGTGAACGTATTTTTTCAGTCTCTCATTTTATAAAAAATAAAGCCAAAAAACCGCCTAAAAGCTAAACACTTAAATTTTATTTTATACTTAAGCTATTATTTCAAAATAAATCATTAACCACAAATTATCTCAATAATTTTAACAACATATGTACATTTATTTATTTTTTGAAAATGAATTGTTATTTTTGTTAAATACAAACTAAACAAATATATCATATTTATTTAAAAAAGTCAAAAATTTGTGTAATTTAGAAAGAAACCGGTTTTTCCGGTTTTTTTTCGAATGATTCGAAAACCGGTTTTGTACAAATTGTACTATTTGAGACCGGTTTTTTTATATTGTCGAATAGTTGAATACCCTACCTGGAAGACAATATTACAGCTGCCATTGGTGAGATACTGGCCGAAATGCAGGAAAAATTATGCCAAAATTAGAGCTTACGAATGAACCAACTCAAGCATAGCTGCGGGCAAAAATTAATGAATAGCTCCAAATGAATATTTCATTTAGTATTGCAAATTTTCTGTTGTTTTTTTTCACTTTTCAAAAATCAAACGCTTAAAAATTGTCCTTTATAACAAATAAAGTGTGAGAATATTTTGTGCATGGCAGAATAACCAGGTAGATACACTAGAAATACGCTCTCTCAGACAACAAAATAATAATATAGGCGTAATTATAACGTCAAAATGGGCTTTTTTGAAAATGTTATCAATTTTTACTTATTTATTCAGTTTTGAAAATGGATTTTCTGGACTGCCTATAACTTCCTCCCGTCGCGATAATTCGAAAACAGTTCAGCGCAATAAAATTAGCAAACAATCGTCGATTTCATTAAATGAATTTTATGTTTTCCAACAGCAATTTCACTTGTCAAAATATATTTTGACAGTTTAAATCAGCCGTGCATTGCTGCACAAATAAATTGGTTACTACACAATCGAAATAAGTAGTCGAATGAAGTTTATATTAAAAATAAACTTTCATTTGCTTCATTTAAGGCCAAACTACAATTAATTATGTATTAAATCTTAAAACGCAGGCTCATTTTATGAAATTTTTAAAATTTTTGTTAAGTTTTTTTCATACATAAAATCTGGGTACTCAATTGATTTATACGGTTACAAGTAAATTATACATCCCTATGGCTGAACGAATAAACATAAATTGTCAATAGTGACATTATAGCTACGCCAATGTTTTGCTCTCCGAATTGCATCTACTTGGTTATTTTGCCATGATTTTGTGTTTACTTTATTTTGACGCTCACAATAGTTCCTGAAAATCATACGTATACAAATATCAAGATTTTAGATAGCATTCGTATGTGCTGTGGCGAAAGAGTTTTACACGGCTTACACGGCTTACACGGCTTGCTGGTAGTGTGATTTGGTAAAAACCGTCACGTAACAGTTAGATTGCTGTGTGTGTATGCGTGTTGCATCGAGCAGACTAATAAACGAGTGGACGATTCTCTGTTTCTGACACGTAAAATAATCTGATGTTAGAATTTAAACAAATTGTGTACACTAGGGTGGACCCCAAAAAGGAGTTCTTTATTTATTCCTTTTTGTATATGTGCTGGCAGTATTAGGGGGTCACTGATTTCAAGTCTGATATTAAAATTTCAAAAAGTCACCCTAGTGGCAGGGTGATTTTTTTATTTATTCTCAACGCATCTAGATCGCCGATTTCGAATCTTATGTTAGAATTTAAAAAAGTTTTTGACACTAGGGTGAACCCTAAAAATGTATTGTTTTCTTTATATTCATTGTGTATGTGCTGGTATCAGCGAAGGGGTCGCTGATTTTGAATCTTATGTTAGAGTTTAAAAAAGTTGTTCTGACACCAAGGTGGACCCTAAAATGTGTTAATTTGCTGTATACTCGTTGTGTATGTGCTGGCAGTAAAAAGGGATCACTGATTTTGAATCTTATGTCAGAATTACAAAAAAAAAATTTATAAAACTAGGGGGACCCTAAAATTGTGATTTCGAATCTTATGTATATATATTAGGGTGTCCTAAAAATATATTTTTGGAGATGTCCGTGGCTTTAATACTTCCACTTGAGCTTAGAACACCCTCTGTGAAGCGCATCTCAATTGGTAAAGGTTAAGAGGTTAAAGAATTAATTCTTTAATTTTCCCATACGATTTGTGTGGAGAAAAATCAGTTATGCTGGTAAATTGAATTTAGAGCCATTATCTTTTAAGCAAAATGGTTAAAAAAACGTGTTCTCTCAAATTTTGTTTACCATGACATATTCAAATTTAATTTTCATCGGATTATTATTTGGTGGCTGCCCAAAACGATTAAAAATATAAATACAAAAACTACTTGTAACTTTTAATCCAAAAACATATAACAAACCTATAAATTTTTTCTTCACTGTGCATTCCAACTGTCATTATCTAAAATTTAAGAACAATAACAATAATGAAAATGGAGTACTCTAAGAGATATTGATTTTTTATGAAATAATTCTAAGTTAAAGTATTCATCTATGTAGGTAGCTCTAAGAAGTGAGCCACAGACCACCGAATAATAATTAGATAAAAATTAAATTTATGATATGTCATAACAGACAAAATTTGAGGGAACACGTTTTTTTTAACCATTTTGCTGAAAAGATAATGGCTCTAAATTCAATTTACCGGCAAAACTGATTTTTCATAAAAATAAATAAAAATCGTATGGGAAAATTAGAAAATAAATTCGCAACCTCTAAACCTTTACCAATTTAGATGCGCTTCACAGTGGGTATTTCTAAGGTCAAATGGAAGTGGAAAAGCCGCGGACATCAAACACGATTTTTTTTTGGGACACCCTAATGTATATCTTATGTATGTTAGAATTTTAAAAATTTATTGTTACTAGGGTTGACCCCAAAAATGTGTTTTTTATGTTTTAAACTCTTTCTATATGTGCTAGCAGTATATGGGGTCGCTGATTTTGAATCTTCTGTTAGAATTTAAAAACAATTTTTTAAACCCTAAAAATGTGTTTTTGGTTTATACTTTTTGTAGATGTGTTTTGTTGATTTCGAATTTGATGTTTTTTGACACTATGGTGGACCCTTAATATGTGTTTTTTTGTTTTATGCACTTAAGTAAGTCCAGTTTTCAATCCAACTTTTTAATCAATTCAAGCTCCATTCGAGGAACATGATGAAAATTTAATGCTCAACACCTTGTTGCATCATGAAACAAACATCACTGCCTATTTTCATATCTAATAAGAATTCTACATATTAATTTTCA
Organism: Dichetophora obliterata; assembly: GCA_963920525.1. Classification (NCBI taxonomy): domain Eukaryota; kingdom Metazoa; phylum Arthropoda; class Insecta; order Diptera; family Sciomyzidae; genus Dichetophora; species Dichetophora obliterata. The sequence continues at coordinate 34,849,622 of OY986435.1, read as the reverse complement.
ATAACTAAATCTATTTTTCCTAAATTAAACTTTTTGATTCGATTGTTCATGCCTTGAAAATTTAAATAAAATAAAAAATAATAAAAATAGTAATAATATACAAATTTTATTTCGCATTATATTAAGAGTTGAAGAAAAAGCGTAAGGAACTTCGTTCCTGACGGGAGTCCCTCGACCGCACCACTTTTTAAAAATTTGTTTTCATTTTTAATTTAAAAGACAATAATTAAACCTTTACCAATTAAAAGTAAAATAAATGAAGCTAATGTTTAAGACGATTGATTTTTTTTCCAGATCACCAATCAAATGATTGAAACCTGCAAGTCTTACATAACCTGTAGAAGTAAAGAAACCATTTGGTCTCAAGATCGCAGTGTAATACGCACTAAGCTAAGCAATTGCATAAAATTGAACCACATCTACCACGAAACCTACTATACAGTGCGTGAGCAACCCTTTCTACCCGATCAAACTCCTTTTGGATTTTCAGAAAATTTTGTTTTTGGAAAATTCGATACTTTTTGTGAACGTTTATCGAAAATTATATCAATGTTTAACATAATCGATGATTATAATCATCTCTTTGAACGACGTCTGGAAGGTCTGCTGCTGGGTGAGGCCTTAGAAGAAGCGTCCAATTCATTTGAAGAGGCAAAGAAAGAAATTTTATCTAAAAAATATGATTACTTGGATCATCGCAATCTCGAATTCAATGAGGACTTTGATCGTTTTATGACCAAGACAGATTCACTCAAGGATACAATAGCTACATTGATAGAGACAAATTTCGACACAGTGTGGGAGACGCCACAGTGCATACGTTTCTTAACACGTTTTGAGAAGGTCAGCGAAAAGATACCGTTGACCAAAATGGATGATAAATACATGCGTATTATCAAGTATGTGGATAAAGAAGTTGAGCGAGTACTAAAGCTCTTTAAGAAGCAACGCGATGATCCACCCTTGGCAAGAAACTTTCCACCCATAGCTGGACGCATAAAGTGGGCGCGGTCAATGGATCTACACTTGACTGAACTTATGATTGTGGTTACGGAGCATCCCGTATTGGGCAGTCTACCAATGACCAAAGATCTTGAGATACGTTACAATGTAGTCATGGGCTTTTTGGGCGAATACGAGGATGAGATCATTTCTATTTGGCTGGATCAGGATGTAGGTAGTTGTCTCCAGGTTAAGTCCTAATAGATGAATTGTAACTTTTTCAGGTAAGTGTGGCCGATGCTTGTCTACTGCAGCCAGTTTTATCGCTTCAAGGTGATCGTATGTTTGTAAACTTACACCCAACCATACCGTTGCTAATACGTGAAGCTAAGATGCTGGCGAAAATGGATATTGAACTGCCTATTGTGGCTGCTACACTGATGAGTCGTCAGCACTACTTCACCAACATTCAGGACTCGTTAAATGTAGATAGCTATTAAAATTATTTTCAAAATAAAGTGTATCTGTTGTCTTGCTGTTCTGGCTGTTTAGAGTCTCATAAAGATGTTTTTGACGACTGTTCGCGCCGTAAAGTTAGAAGTGCGTCCATTGTTCTTGCCACAACTGGTGCGTCTAACGGCAATGCTGAGACCTGGTTTAACTACCATAAATGTGAGTTTTGTTTGAACAAATAAAAAAAGCCAGGTTTGTTTTCTGTGCCTAGGCAATAATTTTTTTATTTTGCAAAATTATTAAAAGTGGACAGACCAGAATTGGACTAAGTTCTATGAACGCTGCAAGCAAGCTATTGAAACTTTTGAAGTGCTTGTTGCACGAGTACATGACATTTATTCGAATCGTATTTTAAACGTGCTTATGTGGATGCAGGATGTTTCCTTGCAGATCTTACCAAGCGGTATTCTTTATGTCACTAATGCCAAAAGCAAAGCATGACTAAATTATATTGTTTTATTTGTTTGAGCAGACGATGAAATCTGGACGGTAGATGAATTTTTGGAGAAGAGCGAGGAGGCTTGCAGGTAAGTTTGCATTATATTTAGCGATGGAATTTCATACCCATATTGTTTAATGTGTTTCTGGGTTGTGAAGTCGTGCTCACATAATTAAGTAAAAAAAAAATACTAAATATCATTGCAGTGCATGAATGAGTATTTACTATCTTTCGTAAAATTTACGAATGCTTAATATTCTGCAATGGTAAAGTAGGCAACAAAAATTGTTCATTAGAATACAACTGATAGATCTCAAATTCAAAACGCTACTGATTTTAACGAGTTCAAAAGAGATGAACAATTTTTTGTTACCGTGATTGAAAAATAACTGGTAACTGCAGCGACCGTGTCCGTTAATCACTTTATGCCATTTTTTTGCAACGTGTTTGTCTCTTTTTACCACGCTTATTATATATATACAACTTTCGCAATATTTTGACCTTATTTTATGTGTTCCAATCATTTCTCTATATCTATCTCTGTCTTTGGCTTTTTTTAAGCGGAACAATTTTATTACAAAAAAAGAAAGGAAAATCATTTAAAAAATATGTTAAAAGAAATGTAAGTGATCGCTTATTTCTAGAGTTAAATTTTATTTTAAAATGAATAGGAACCTTTTTTGATACCTCACGCACTGCCTGGAATGGAGACAAAAATACAAAATTAAAAACTTCATACTTTAAAAAATTTGGTATGCCAAACAAAAGCCAACGATTACAAAAAAGCTAGCGATAACAAATCAGGAAAAGTTTTGTAAGTGTCTTTATTAATAAAGAAAATTAAGTATTTTTACATTTGGACAGAAAAAAAAATTTGAAATTTTGGGAGAGCTATAAGGAAAAATTATACATCATTGGAAATGATTTGTAGATTACGAACATTTTTAGTTTTGTCAAAATATTATTTTGCAAATGCAATTATTTAACGTTTAAAAGAGGCCTTAAGATTCAAAAATTACCAAAGTTTTCATTAAATTCTCAAATTTTTTTAAAAAGGTTTTTTTTTCAGTCTCCGAAATTTTATCTCACCCATGCCAGTGGCACACCCCCTGGAACCCCCCTGGGGTGTTCCCCATACAAACATTTGTTGCATGGGTGGATCAGCCTTCCAAAGTTAGAAGGGGTAGGTCATACATTTGGACTCGATTGGGGCACTCTAAATGGGCCAAGGAGGGATTTTTCAAAATTTGACCCTACGGAAAAGTTGGTGCATAAGAATTCGTTTTAGAGGTATAGTTACTCGGGCAAAGTTTCTTATTTTTATCCCTAGAATACGATTTTCACTGAGCAATGTTTGGTTTTTGAATCGACCCACCCTAATATATATATATATCGTTCGTAATACCTTAGGGCTTCAAATTTGCAACATTTGTTGTGAAGGCTTATAATATATCGAATAAAAAAAAAATTTCCACACTCCCTATTAACGCCCACAAATCAATAAAAACGTTAGATTTCAGACAAATTCGGTTGTATTGGACTAAAATGTAATTGCAATTTATTTCGTATGGTTACTCTCGGCAAGAAAACCAAAAATGGGCGTAGTCGATCTATGTCGACGCTGACTTTTCAGAAATTATTATTGGTGTTTTCGTTTCTCGATAAAATGTTGCATTTTTTCTGCCCTCTTTCTGCTATCTTTGAGAAATCGTAATTTTTTCTTCTTTTGGGGTCAACATTTTCGCGAAAGGAACACGATTCAATTTTAGAGGTCACTAGTTTTATTCTCAAGAGGGCAGAATTTTCAAGAAGGGCAGAAAAAATGTTGCATTTTTTCGAGAAACGAAAACGCCATGTAACTCCTGAGTTGTGAATGTTTTCATAAAGAAACTTGGTGTGTATTTGCTATGAGACCAGGTAGTGGTCGCTTTATACATATATGTTCCCACGCCTACTTTTACCGCCCTTCTATGCATACAAAATCGTTCGTGCAGTGTTTCTTAAGATCTCAGGAACGGCAACACGTAAGACCATCAAATTTACGACATCTGTAATCATGGTTAATATCTCAAATAATAAAAAATCGAAAGTTGCCACACCACACAGTGTAACGATCCCATATAGCGAGTGGCCATAAATAGAAGGAGTTACAGATAACATCTTTGTGTTAAACGTAGACAAGCGCGTCGGAAGCTAATTTCATCTGGGGGGGCAGTATAAATGGGGGGGCAGTACAAATGGTGGTGCAAAAAAAGTTCACCAAAATTTCTTCAAAGAAACATGAATGTGAATAAACAAATTTTTTATTTTAGTTTAAAATAAAAAAATATAAAAATGTATAAAAAATATAAAAATTTCATTATTTTTAAAAGTTCTTCCAATTTCAATATAAGAGATCATTCTTTAAAGGATCTTTCATATGGTAATATGAAAATATAAGAAATAATGGTTGCTTTTATAAAGCATGACTAGGTAAATCTTTACATGGTTTAAATGCAATTAGGTTCAAGAAGTTATATCAATTTAAATTATTCCAAAAAGTTTCCTTCTGTCCTTGCGAGAAACAAACTCTTTCACCACCTCCATCGAATTCAATTCTTCGGTTTTATCTTTGTGAATGTGTATAAGTGCCGCATGAGTGAGTCGTTTCTGTGTCACAGTTGCTCGAAGATACGTTTTAAGTCGTCTTAGTGCACTAAAAAACGCTCAGATGAAGCTGCTGATGCAGGCACAGTCAAAAACAAAGCAATAAGTTTTTCAACTTCATTTAATAGTTTTTTTACAGTATCCGAATTTTTTGCAAATTTATTTATTTATTTATTTATTATTATTATTGGGATACAATTGGGATACAATGCCACTACAATTTGAAGGTGTTTGGCCAGGCAATTGCTTCAGCAATTTAAGTTGCGCGTGGAGGTCGCTCACATCAAAGTCATCTGCATAAAGATCTAGTTTTGTTTTTAGATTTTGTTCAGAAGGCACTTTTCCGTTGAAGGCTTCGATTACAATATTTTCCAACGATTCTAGAGTGTCAACATCTGTTTAAATGTACAATAAGATTTACAAAGTGCCAGTTTACACTAGCTTCACTCAACCGACTCACCGAATGTTAAATCAAAGTGAGTCGGTTGAGTGAAGCTGGTGTAAACATGCAAAATTAAAAAAAAGTAAAATATCAACCTGTTTAATCAAATCTAGCCGTTATCTCATTTGAGAGAAGATCTAAAATTTCGAAATAATCTTTTCGTAGATTATCATATAATGGCAACTGTACTGAAGGAACCGGATTTGATGTTTGTTCAGAGCGTCGAGGTGGATTTTCATCAGCTAATTCACAGTAGGAGCTTTCGCATGGTCCAAAACATTGGACCAACATGTCAGATTGTACAACATGTAGTACCATGCGTAAGCTAAAACGATAGTTGAAATTTTTGGTTTTTTTACTGCCGATTGTACAATATTGAACAACTATGTAAAATTACTGCTCAATTGTTAGGGCATCTAAAAGTTGCTTAGCTATTATCCGGATGTGTTCTGCTCGAGAGCTTGTAATTAATGATGTTGATTTACAAGTTGGATCGTTCGAACGCTCAATCAAATAGTCCCATTAGTTTTCCATCTAACTTATCATACAACATGTCGTCCAATATGGAAAGCCCCTAAGAACATGCCAAATTTTTTCTTATCAGAGTTGCAAAATGAACAAGCATTTAGCTACATACTTAAGGGTGCTTTTTAACTGAAGTGGTGGGTTTGCAGTAGAAACTCTACATTTTGTTCTATCTTTTTGCAAACACAGAGAAAGGAAATGGTTATCCGCAAGCATGCTTATGAAGAAGAGAGATAGAAGAGGAAAACATACACAAAAAATATTATCGTTGTAAGAAATACTGATATTTTGAATAACTTTTGAAGTTTTCCTTTTAAATTGTTTATCTAGCTAAAAAAGTGGGGGAGAGACTGCCCCCCTTGCCCCCCCGCTTCCGACGCCAATGAACGTAGACCCCTGCCGGGTAGGCTTAATTCTACGGTGCTCCATTGCATGGTACCGATATTTAGCGTAAAAAAACGCCCCTTCGGAATTCAAAGGATCCACCAGACAGGCTCCCCTAATTTCACAGCAACAGATCATCATTAAAAATTCTTTTGAACTATGTACATGACCGTGACAGCTTCAGCCAGTAAAATTGTACATGACTAGGTTTTTTAAACAATAACCATGGGGCATATCACGTATAAATACCGATAATTTAACACATTTTTTGGCACGCAACTTCGTTATCATGTTCAAAGATTTGGCAGATCTTTGTTATGAAAACTAGGAGGCGATAGCATACCACTAAACCTATGGTACTGTTACTTATGATAATCTGGTTTTCCCAGCAATTGATGGACACTACTCAGATTGCTTAGGTAACAGTATATTGATCCGGTAGTTGCTTACCTGCCTAACATTAACTGTTTGAAATTATCGAGAATACTATCTACCATCACTCTCTTAGTAATTTACGGGAGTTACCAACCCAAGTTAAGCAAGGTTTAACTCGCACCGACCTTACTGGTCTCGAACCACAGCAAGTACGAATGAAACCCCGAAGGACCACAGCCCATGATAGTCAATACCCGGGCAAAAGGTTCTATCAGACAAGGCTCTTCAAAATCCCGTCTACAGACTAAAAGTTCTTAAAACATGTTATAGTTGACTGTAACTCCTTCAGTCACTAGAATTCTTCATGTCTATGCTAAAATAACCATTGGTTTCCCGATAATTTATTACCGCAAGAGAACAACAATCCTATTTACGCAAGTTCGTTAGCTTAATTAAAGATTCTTAAAAGCTTTTTTTGGAAAACTTGGAAGCATGCCGTAGTATATCTTGGCACTGTACTAGGTCAAGGATTACTATGTCTCTTACATAGAACCCTAATTCTAAAGCAAAGGCCTGCAGCCAACGATAGATCAGGTCTCCTCGTCTTGATGGATGACTGCCCCCGTACTTCAAGTTATATTTGATTCATCGATCATCGAAAGCATTGCAATTATGATAACTTATGATAGCTTAATACCATAACCATGCCTTCTCTAAGATTTGACACCAACAACCAAGGTTCAAGGTGGACTTTTTGTTTTACAGAAATTAGATGAATCATTCAAGAGCCGTGCCTTAGCAATGGATTCATTTTGAGATCAATTCATGGGCCGTGCCCATGAACTCTCCACCCAATATCTAACCAACCATCACCCTTTTTTTTGGCTTTGTTCAGGCAGACATCCCGAAGGTACTCTGGCGGGCTTAGAAGAAGTTAACGTAGAATCACGAAATTTTCTGGAAATACATTTTTTGATAAGAGAATTATTCTCACAAAAGTGTGATAAAATCGGATAAATGGCACGCCCACCTCCCATATAACCGAAATCGGTAAGGTGGTATATTTCTGCAAAAAATTATGGGTGTCGCTTGGGTGTCGACGAAAATGTTGATATATGAGTGGTGTGTGTCCATGCCGAGGGCTATCTCCGCTGCCATCCTTATGGCGAATACTTCCGCCTGGAAGATACTGCAGTGGTTTGGCAGTTAGTATTGCTGCCTTATACTAGGCTCTGCACAATGCACAGCCGCCCCTACCCCCGTAGGCATTTTGGAACCATCTGTATACATGTTGACCTCCTGCTGTGCTTTTTCTATACCTTTGCACGAGTCGTTTGGTCCTAGAAGTGTTCATGTTTTGGAATGGACTATCGTGCGAGGTAACATGTAGTCCGTGCTACTAAGTAGATCCTTTCCAATAGTGCAATGACCGAAATTTTGAAAGAGCATGTTGCCAGCTGCCGTGAGGCGTTGTTGCGTTTTTGCGGATATTAGTTCTATGTGTATGTCCATTGGGTCCGTACATAGAATGGTTTCATACGCTTTACTTGGAGTTGACTTCAGTGCCCCCTTAATGCATAGCGCTGCCTGCCGCTGAGTTTTCTCCAAGTGCCTGAAGTATGTTGATTTGTTCACAGCCGGCCATCACACCAGTAGCGTAACTATATTTTTTGCGCCCTCCCGCAGGTTTCTAAAAGCGCCCTGGTATTTAATTTTAGCGTAAAACTATGTTATTACTAGGTTACTAGAAGCGTAGGAGAAAACAAGCGAGCTCTTGACAAAAAAAAAGAGAACAAAAGAGGCTTTTTTAATTCAATGGTCATATGATAATTGACTTCGACCATAATCGAATTTTGCCAAACAAAGACGACTTTTGCTCAAAATAGTCGGTTTTTTTGACGTCCATTATTGCACCCTGAGAAATCGGGGGGTTTCCAAGGGATGTGCCACTGGCATTAGTGGATTGGCCCTCCAAAGTAAGTGTGGTCGGTCATACATTTGGACTCGATTGGGGCACTCTAAATGGGTCAAAGAGAGATTTTTCAAAATGTGACCTTACGGGACAAAAGTCCAAAGTTGGGGCATTAGAATTCGTTTTAGAGGTATAGTTCCTCGGGCAAAGTTTCTTATTTTGATCCCTAAAATACGATTTTCACTGAGCAATGGGCGATTTTTGTGCCTCCCCACAAATCGACCCGGCCTACTGTTTATATATAAGTTTCTGTATACAGTTATATAATTTATAAGGCCATATAAAGGTTAAAAGCAAAATGTATAATTTCCTTTTAATAATCTCCATTTCATTCCTCCGTGACTTTATTATGTGAGCACAAGTGTATATAAAGATCAAGTTTATTTCTATAAAACCAACAACTCACCTTGCAAAAGTACTTGGCATATTTACTACCGTTAACATATACTTATACATTTGCTGTATTATTTTTACACCAGCTGTTAGTTTGTTCTGTTCTCACTACTTTAATGTAGTAAAAGCTTACTTCTACGTATTTAAATCTTGACTGTTTTAAAGATACATTCATGCTCTTTCTACTACCATAGAAAGGCAGCAATTGAATTAAATCGTAAGAGTCAAATGGTCTCGGAGGCAGTCGAGGAGGTGTTAAATTTGGTTGATAAGGCAACAGAAACATTTAAGGAAATCGCAGGCGACGATGTTGTCACCTTGTTTGATGGTAATTTAAAGATTTATTTTTATGTTGCTTGATGATTAGAATAAATGTTCGTCCCGCAATTAATTCTATTTAAATAGCTACTCCGAAAGATCAACAACCAGCGTCAGCGCGTAAGGGCGATGATAATGCAGCAGCCGGAACAAGTGGCAGCAATGGCAACAATGGGGGCGGCGGTGGTGGTGGCGGGGCCGGAGCAGGAAATGCAGGAAATCAGCAACAAGATTGGAGCATTTTATGGTCTTGCTTTGAGAATCCCTTGACTTTATTATCCACGTCAGAAAGTTTGCCAAAGGGAATGCAGGTATGCGCTAAAATTGGCTAAGAGTAAGATTCAGTATGTGATGCTATAAATAAACAGTTACTACCTCATTTGAACACTGTGTTTTATAAGTTTTGTTTAATATGTTGCAAATTTGATTGCCTTACAGGACATGGTCTGCAATGCCGTAGTTGAAATGCGTCGTTATTATAGTCGAAAAGTGATTGACGTCCTTATAAAAGTTATACGATCTGCACTCGATATGATAAGACGCAGATTTATTTCTGACGAAGAAGATACCACACCCAACAAGCCCATTTTTGCATTACATGCACAGCTTCAAATACCCAATGTCGTAATAAAACCTAACCTGGATGAGCTGCAGGAGATTTTAATAACGGCTGGAAAGAATATCACTGGAATAGCCAAGGGCGTGGCACAGTGGACAAGTGGAAAAGAAAATCCGGTAATGTAGTTTTTTTTGTGTCTACCATATTTAAGCAAATGAGTTTGTATTAGTTTATCAAATTATGGTCACAATAATTCTTGTTTTACAAAGGAAGTCAGTGACTTTTTGCATTCTCTGCGAAGTAATTTTAAATGCAACACTAAGGCCGTGTTCATATTACGCGTTTTTGGCGCGATTGCGACACCGTTCTCACGTTTTTTTTTTGGTAAACGCGGCTGAAAAATACTGAATTTTGCATGTATTTAAATACATTTATTTATTAAATGTATTTAGCTATTTAAATACATGCAAAATTCAGTCTTTTTCAGCTGCGTTTGCGAAAAAAACGTGATAGCGTTGTGAACACGGCCTAATACTGTAAACCAGGGCCGTATTCTGGATTTTTTCGGGGGGGGGGGAGGAACTTCGCTAAAAAAATTGTATCTTGCAACCAATACCAATAAAAAAATTTTTTTTTTAAATTTTTTTATTAAATTTTTTATTTATAAAACATTTATTTTTATTGTTTTCACTTCTAAAAAAATATAGCTATGGTTTATGCTTATGCTCTAAGACATTCAATATATAAATAAAACCTTAAAAGTCGAAATGGAAATAAAATCGCCGAAATGAAATGAAAATAAAAAATAATTATGTTGATTTTATATGATTTAAATACAAATTCTAAATGTTTGATAGTTTAAATCATACTTAACAAATTCTAAATGTTTGGTAGTTTAAATCATACTTAACAAACTTTCAAACGTTTAGAATTTGTATATAAATCATATAAAATCAACATAATAAATAACAAGGTCATTTAGAAAAAACTTTAATAAAAAATAATTTTTAAAAATATATTAGATCATAAAAACATAAATAAGGTAAAAAGCTGAAATATTAAAAATTAAATATCATAGGTACATAACAAAAGCAAGAATCACATGCAAAAGGAAAGTAGTTATGTATGGAAAAAAATAAATTTGAAGCACATAATAAAAAATTCAACCGCCTGGCCTTTTTTGCTGCTAAATCGTTGACTAACTCTAAATTATCAAATGTTCGATGCACACTAGACCGTATCGAAAAAAAAAAATTTCGCCACACAGCAGCTAATCTGAAGCATTATTGAAAGAAAGTTTCGAAAAATTTTTTTTTGACCGAAAGTAGGGGTCGCGCATCGACATATTTCTTTATAACTTCGGTATTTACCGTCCGATCTAAAAGAATGATATTTTCATGTTGTTGTCTCAGAGAGACCTATTTTTTCATTCTATAGTTTACTGACCTCAGTTAACCCCTTATAGTACTGACCCACCGGACCTCAATTTCTACCATCTTAAGGTGCCATTTTGATTTCAGAACTAGAAAGCTCGTAAAAAATCAATAAACTTTTACTAAAGAAATTTTTCGCTATTTCTACTAGAAATATGTTTAAAAAATTTTTTATTTTTTTTAGGGCAAAGTTTTAAAATTGTTGTAATATCGTATTATTTTTATAAAATATGCACCGAAAACGTTCTTATCCGAACATCCTAATGTACTATTCTAAAGTAATACAATTAAGGCCCTCAAAAAACCATTAAACTCTTCCCAAGAAAATCATTTAAATAAAACACAGAATTTTATAGCGGGAAAACTGTTGATTAAAAACCCACATTTATTATTTTACTAAGCCACTTTTATCAAAATCATGGAATTTTAAGAGATCAAAGTTTGACGTGATTCAAGTAGACTGTATTTCTGGCGGCTCTCGAGTTTAGATAAAATGTGACCCATGCGTTGTTCATCGGTGACAGCAATGGCAGATTCATGTACTACGTGTACAAAGCGCTCGGTATTTTGAGAATGGCATATATAGAAAGCTGTGAAAATAATTATGTTTGGTAAGGAAAGATATCAAGTGAAGTTGTTTACTTTACCTGGTAATTCGATTATGTCATTTGAGTAAAGCAATGCTTCAAGTTGGTCTTGCGTGAAAAATTGTAGGCAAGGTGGCTCAGTCATACTGAATTTTGTCCAATTGATCATATTGAAATTGTTGAATGATAAGTATATTTTCGGTGCATATTTTAAAAAATAATACCATATGAAAAAAAAATTAAAAATTTGCCCTACGTTTTGCAAAAAAATTGTATTTTTTTTTAATTGAAATATTATGCAATATTGTGCAATAGCGAAAAATTGCTTTAATAAAAGTTTATTTATTTTTTACAGGCTTTTCATTTCTAAAATCAAAATGGTACCTTAAGATAATAAAAACTGAGTTCCGGTGGGTTATTACTAAAAGGGGTCAACTGAGGTCAATAAGTTGCAAAAACAAAAAATTAGTCTTCCTAAGACAAAAATAAAACCATATTTTTTTAAGATCGGACGGTAAATATTGAAGTTATGGAGAAATATGTCAATGCGCGACCCCTACGTTCGGTCAAAAAATTTTTTTTTTCGAAACTTTCTTTCAAGAATGCTTCAGATTAGCTGGTGTGCGGTGACATTTTTTTTTGCCTATAAGGTGAGACGGTCTAATGCACACTCAGCAACGCCAAGCCATCTAGTCTCACTTGTCCTGTAGAGTTCCGCAAATAAGTTTTTAGCCTGTTTAATGTTGAAAAGGATCGCTCCGCAGTACAAGTAGCAACTCGTATAGTGGCATAAATTTTTAAAAGAAAAAAAAATTAAGGAAATAATCCGTAACTACAAAGCAGAGATGGGCAAAATTTATTTGAATACAGATAACGAATAAGAAGAAAAAAACAGATGCGTCCTTGGACACACGAGAGGTGCGAAGCTTTTTCGCAGTTTCATAAGTTTGATAGTTTAATGATGTTTTAATAAAAAAATTTTTAATTTAAAATTTTTTTAATACCATATTGTTAACTAAAAACAATAATATTCCCACCAGTAAATTTTATTTCCTTACATTATTATTTTACATTAATTTTTAATCATTTTTGTAAACGTTTTTAATTATTATTATGGAAATTTATTAATGAAATTATTGTTTTTTAATATCTAAAATATCAAACGTATATTATATAGATGTATTTCATCGATATTTGTAGCAAATATTACATCAAAAGTTGTCCCTAACCGTATTGTGCAAATACTTGGATCGTTTATCATTCGTAATATCATCTATATATATAAAAATGGATCGTGATTTGTTCGGATGCTTAAAACTTGGAAACGAATGGACCAAATTGGATACTTCCTTCTACGGGTTTGTTTGTCATTGCCACGTGAAGGTTTAGGAAAAAATGAAATGTTGCCACACCCCTTTTAACCGCCCACAAATCAATACAAATCGATACTTACTTCTACGGGTTTATTTGTCATTGCCACGTGAAGGTTTAGGAAAAAATGATATGTTGCCACACCCCTTTTAACCGCCCACAAATCAATAAAAATGCCATATTTAAGACAGTTTTGGTTGTACTTACTTACTTAGTTGGCGCTACAACCGTATGTCGGTCTTGGCCTCATCTAAGAATTTGCGCCAGCCATTTCTGTCTTTCGCTTGCTGGCGCCAGTTGGAAATTCCAAGCTTCGTCAGGTTGTCCTCTACTTGGTCTTTCCAACGAAGATGCGGTCGTCCTCTTCTGCGTTGACCGCCGCTGGGTAACGAATCGAATGTTTTCTTCACTGGAGCATCGTCTTTCATGCGCTGAACATGACCAAGCCAGCGAAGCCGCTCAATTTTAATGCGCTTGACTATGTCGATGTCAGCGTACAGCTCATACTGTTTATCATTCCACCGTATTCGGTACTCGCCATTGACGCAGATTGGTCCGTAGATCTTACGAAGAATCTTTCTCTCGAATGCTCCTAAAGTCTTTTCATCTGAACTGCTCAGCGTCCAGTTTTGTGATGCATAAAGTAGGACGGGCATGATGAGCGATTTATAGAGCGTGATTTTCGTTCATCGAGAGAGGCTCTGCTTCTCAATTGCCTACTGAGCCCAAAGTAACACCTGTTGGCAAGAGTTATTCTTCGTTTGATCTCAATGCTGATGTCGTTGGTTGAGTTTATGCTGGATCCCAGATAAACGAAGTCCTTCACAACCTCGAAGGAGGTATTGTCAACTGTAACGTGGGTTGGAAGACGCTGGGACTGCTTGTTTGTTGACACCAAGTATTTCGTCTTATCTGCATTCACTGCCAGACCCATTCGACTTGACTCTCTTTCTAATCTGGAAAATGCTGCACTGACTTCGCGCGAACTATGGCCAATGATATCGATGTCATCAGCATACGCAAGCAGCATAACACTCTTGTAGAATATTGTGCCACTACGTCTCAGATCAGCAGCTCGGATGATCTTTTCCATCATTTGGTAAATAAGTTCGTATGATAACTGTCGGTATATATACTAAAAATAGGTGTGGTTACACTATAGCTACGCCTACTTTAAGAAAAGATCACAAAACTTCGAAACCACTGGTCCGATTGAGCTCCAATTTTGGCAATGGAATGGTTTCGAGTACACGATGGTTTCAGAAAAAAATTGCCACACCTTTTACCGCCCAAAACTAGAAAAATTTTCGATATCCAATAGCTTTGGAGTTATGGGTCTCACACTCAAGCAAATCACAAAACGAGGCTTAAGAAGATTCGCATCAGAAAATTGGGAAAAGGCTAGACTAACAGGTCTATTCTGGCGAAGTTTCAATTGTTACCAAGTATTTTTATTATTTCTATGTTTTTGCTGTAAATTTGTGATTTAAAAACAAAATTTGAAGCTCAAAAAACAAATTTTTTGAATGAAGTTGTGATTATCTCATAAGCAGGTGGGAATTTCTATAAAAATTTATTATTTTTGAGCTTCAAATTTTGTTTTGAAATCACAAAATTGCAGCAAACACATAGAAATAATAAAAATACTGGGTAACAATTGATACTTTGCCAGAATAGACCTGTAAATGTATCGATCTAAAATGAGACTAGGCTGAGCAATAAAACGAGTTTTCTTAGAAAAAAAGTACCTTTTATGCAAAAAGTCACTGTCTTATCAAAAAACCTTTTGTTAAAATATTTTTTTTTACAATATTTTACTGTTTTTTGGTTGTCTTGACTTCTTTGAGAGGTTAAATTTTAATAAATACAATAAATTTTATTCAGCAAGTGTCCACAACTGTACAACCTCGCATTGGTCGCAACCACAATGAAGGCAATCGTTCTCGCAGGCGTAAACTTTATTGCCTTGCCTCGGAAGAACGGCCGCAAATGCCACACATGCTGAAATCATTTTACGCCGCTATCATGGATAACAAGGAGGTGGCCAAGACCTTGAATTTACTATCGAACTGTACGAAGAATATCAAACCGGAAATACAAACATATATCAAACGTTGGAAACCCTATCATTTTCTATGGAAGAATGATCGCACGACACGTCAATTAATGGAATTTAGTTTGCTAGAATTCGAATCAACTTTGCGCTGCCTGGCCGAACTGGATACTAATCTCTTGGGCGAACCTGATATTGAAGTGTTTGGTCAATCCGTAGCTGTTTATAATGAGCGCTTGAAATATGGCCTAGCTATTGAGATAAAATGTAAGTAGAATAAAAAGAGCTCAATTAGTTAGCTAGATGTGCATAAACGCGAAAGAAAAACTTAAGTTTGAAGTTATTAGGATTCTTTGATAAAGTTCTAGTTTTAATCATGGCTCGTTTTTCATGACAGCCTAAAAATGAAGTAATGAATTGATATTTCTATGTCAATAAGCAATAACAGCTTACACGGGGGTTACACGAGACAGTACTGTTAAAACAGTGAAAAATATGTATTGGTTGTGGATAAAAGTCCAGACAGTTGGCAAGACAGTAGGCAAAATAGTAAAAAAATTTATATTTTATGAAAATTTTTTTGTTAAAACTACGAGCACGTCAATGTTTTGCAAATTTCCAATTAATTCTATTAAATTTTATCGTCTTCTGTCATTTGATTTGCTAAATATCATTCTACTGTCCTAGATACTGTCCCACCAACTGTCTACAAAAAAGTTAAGACAGTAGAGCAGACAGTAGCAAAAGTGAGTGTGCGTAAGTAAAAATTTGTGAATGTGTTGCGACTGTCCCCAGTAAAAAGTGTATCATCCTATGAGCGATTTGGGAGTGCTCCCTGAGGAGCAGTGGACTACTCCTTATTGATTTAAGCTAGGTGTATTTTGTGTTCTCTTTTAACATTGCGTGTCCTAGGAAGGGTAGCGCTCCCTTTAACATTTTAGAGGAGCTCAAAAGGAGTGATCAATAAATGATCCAAATGGATCAGCAAAGGAACATTTTTTTTGGGGATTAAGGTTTACTCCTAAAGCTAGGCTTCCCTAGCTCAAGTAGACTCCTCAAGCCCGTAAGGTGGCGATGAAATTATTTGGTCAATTCGTGAGATTTATAACGCCATCACAAATTCGAATTGTTTTTGATTATATTTAAAAACTGTACTTTAATTGCGTCAGTTGCAGCAGCGGATGGACAAAACGCAATTACCGTTGGCTGGTCGCACTTCACGACCTCGGCGTTGAAACGACGCGAATCGAATGAAAGGAACATTTAAAATATTTTTTGTTTCACAGAAAATAATTATAGAGTATCCTAAACTGTGCCTCACTTTATGTTATTTTTTCCATTAATTGCTCGCCTATTGTTCTTATAAAACAATAAAGGAACACAAGGGCAAAAGTGCTCACTTTTTGATCCTATAAAACAGCAAAAGAGCGCTCCCTTGTTGCTCCTCATGTGAGCGATGGCATATTTTTTTACTGGGTCTTAACAGTACTGTCTCGTGTTACCTCCATGTTTATCTGATTTCAAAGTTTCGAGAAACTTACGTGTGTTTATGCGCATGAAACACAGCTACATTAATAACCCAGTTCTGTCTTAAGTCGACTTAAGCGTTTATTGCTTATCGACACAGATTTTATACATAAGCTTTGATATTAAAAACTTGCTCTAAGAAAAAATTTCGAAGAAAATAAACAAAAACCACTCCTGTCCTCCGTACAAAGTGACGTACGTCATTAAAATAAATAAACCACCATTTACTGGGTGGTAAAAAAGAAAATAAGAGAATTTCATCACGGCACGAGTTCTGAGAGAAACAAAAAAATATCTTGCAATGTGATTGAAGAAAGGTGTTAAATTTATTGATTAAACTCCAAAGTAATTAAACCAAGGTAAAGAGCAAAAACAAAAGGTGAACCCATAAAGCAAGCTTAAGTTCAATTGTACATCTCTGTCTGCACAAAAAAAAAACAAGTACGTTACTTCAAAGGCTTGTTGACAGTTCAACTAATTTTTCGTTAAGTGCTATTCAAGCACTTGGTGGTCCATAAACCTGACTATATAAATACGTGTACATATAACATAACAATAATATAAAGCCGCAAAACGAGACAAAGCGAACACAACTCATCCAATTAGCTCTCTGATCACACTTCAATAATAATTCAGTTCTAACTCCTGCTGTTTTTTGGCTATTCCTTCAATCTCTGGGATATCTTGAGATATTGGAGTACATGTAGATTTTAAATGTTGTAAATCAACAATTGGTACCTCAGTGTTAGAAAGCTTTTAAGCTCTATTTCAATTCAATTCAAACGTAGATTTTCTGCGGACGTGACCTTGTAAATGGAGCCTTAATTTATTCCTTTTAGTTATTTTAAATTTATATAAATTGAATGCAAATGGAATTCGTTAAACGGCAAAATCACTGAAGAAGTTTAAAGATGAATAATAATCATAGGCAATTTTGTTATTAACATTTTGATGTAAAATGTAAATGTTGAAATTATTTCTTTGTTAGATATTAAATCAGTTTTTTTTTTTGAAGAAATTCTTGGACTTTATATTGAATGATTTTAATCTTCAGGCAAATTACCTGTAAAGCTTGTTTAAGAATATTTGCGAAATGGTTCAATTTACCTTAATTTAACTAGAATTATGGTTTTAGTTCAGTATTCTATAGAGACAAATGCGAGACAAAATTAAATTTAATTTATTCAGATGATATTGCCTAATGCTTTGTAGATAGTTCTACATTACATTAATAAGTAAACATCGAAAGTTGTGCTATCTACTCTTTTTTAGTATTTAGGTATGAAAGAAGAGGGAATAGATCATTCGAAATAAATTGCAACATAGATGTGCAGAAACATGTTAGATTTTGGATTATTGATCTATCCCAGAAGGAAATTAAGAAATGCATGTAATTTTTTGTTAAAGAATTCTTCATTGAAAAATTATATAAAAGAAATCATGCACACCAAAGTAAGTGAAGTGGTAATGTATGGTCCTCTCTTTCGGCTCTTGTTGCTTTACTTTCGAGTTTTATTTTGAATTTTTGTGCATCTTCGTAAGCTTGAATTTAAATGCGAAATGAACACGTTGTAGGATACACAACTTAACGGTATGAATTGCATACAATTAAATTATACTTAAATAACATTAAACAATATTACATTAAAACAAACAACAATAAAAACATATTTATATTAAGTAATAGGATATACACCTTTACGGTATGCATAAACTCATTTTATTTTACTGTATAGAAATAATATTAAGGACATTCAAACAATTAACCACATGTTCATGCTCATTACTAGCATCTATCCCACTCACACACATTTTATTAATATTATGAATTACAAACATATGATAAGAATATTTTACTTTACTCCTACTAAACTAATTAAGGAACATATGACTATGTTTACATTTTTCTAAGTACACAAACAATTGTTAACTAGTTTTAAGACTAAGTACTGCTGTGTATGGTATAAAAGGAAGAATAATTTCAAAATAAAAGTAATTAAGTCTTGAGCTTTTAACTAGCTTCCGACTTTAATTCACTCAAGTTTTTGAGCTTTCCAAAAGCAGCCAAACTTGTTTTATTTTAATAGACTAAGTCGGGGTTGATAAATGACTTAAATCGATTGTTCTTGATGAAGCTTCAGTGGAATCTTTTAATAAAATAAAAAATGCCTTAATATCGAAAGAAGTAATTCTTTCACATCCAAATTTTGAAAAAGAATTTGAACTGACCACAGATGCCTCGAATTATGGGATAGGAGCAGTGCTCTCGCAAAATGATAAGCCAATAACATTTATTTCAAGATCGCTCTCAAAAACAGAGGAAAATTATGTCACAAACGAGAAAGAATTGTTGGCAATAATATGGTCACTGAATTCACTCAGAGACTACTTGTACGGTTCCAAAAAAATTAAAATTTATACAGATCACCAACCACTCACCTACGCCTTGAGTGCAAAAAATGCTAACAGCAAGATGAAAAGATGGAAAGCCATCTTAGAAGAATATAACTACCAACTCATCTACAAACCTGGTAAGGCGAACGTGGTGGCTGATACTTTATCAAGAATACCGGCCCAAATTAATTCAGTAACTCCTACAGTGCATAGCGATGAAAGCTCTAGTCATAATTTGATACCTTGCACTGAAACCCGGAAACCACAGAAATAATTATTTGTTTCTTTGCTTTATGCAAACCAATGTTCAAATATTGGATTATTCAAACACGCAACTTGTGACAATAGAAACCGGATTATCTAAATTACAAACAGGAACATTCAAAATCATTCACATCATAGACTTAAAGAAATACGAAGATTTAAGTAATAACCTCGAAACAGTATTTAGAACCAAAATTAATACGGCCCACTCCTTATACCCATTTATTTCCGATGAGTTTGAAAAAATAAAAACCCATTTAAACAGAGTCAGTATAAACAGAAGGACCAAACGATCACTTGACTTTATCGGCAGTGCATGGAAGTGGATAGCCGGAAACCCGGACCACTCTGACCAAATAATTTTGACGGAAAAAATTAATAACGCTATCGAAAATAATAATAAACAACTAATCATTAATAGAATGACAATAGACAAAATGAACGAAATAACTTATAAAACGAATACAATTTTAAAGGTGATTCAATCAGAGAGTAATAGTGATGATAAATCTTTCATTCAGCTAAAATACAAACTTGACTTCATGAAACAGGAAATAATCAATATAGAGTATGCCATTCATTGGGCAAAGGACAACGTAATTAATTCTTATATATTATCAATACCGAAATAAATATTGCTAAAAAAATTTTCAATAAGGAAAACATACCCTACATTAACATTGATGAATTGCTAGAATTTGCTGATATTAAAATAGCCACGAATGATGAGACTATTATTTATATCATTAGTTTGCCGGAAACCGATACTGAATATTATAAAAAAATTGTTGTAAAACCAGTTAAATTAAAAACAAATATTAACAAAATCAATTATAATTCAATATTGCAATGTAAAAATCAGTTTTATGGAACCAAAAACAATTGTAAGACATATAAAAAATTATCCATTTGCTTACATAAAAATGTAATAGACTTCAGAATTTCAACATGCATTACAAATTTACTCGCAAGCCAAAAGTCTTTCTGCCAATTAATTAACAACCAATACATACCAGAAATAGAAGAAATTTCAACAGGGCTAATTTTTTTAAATCAATTTAATGGATCCATCATTATAAGTAACGAGACAAGCATTCTAGAAGGAACATTCCTAATAAAATACCATAATGAAACCATAAATATCAGGAACATAACATATACCTCAAATAAAACCAAAACCTACGCACCATTATCTGCTTTGCTACAACCAAAACCTATATCAGGAAATGTAGAAGAAGTCTTGTCCTTAGAAATGATGAAAGAACTGAACACAAAGAATACAAAATACATAAAACTATTGGATGTACGCAACAAAACATTAACATCTGGCACAGTAGAAGTTAGGGATAATTATGACAGTAACTCACATACGCAGGAAAATGAAGGGTCAAGTAACAAATACAGTAAGCCTAAAGGAACGACACCCCCATCTTTCGGAATCGGACATAGAAAAGCTTAACCAAGTCTTTAACGGATCAACGGATCGAGGACGGTTGAAATCAGGAGGGGAAGAGTTAAGAACAAATAAATTGCAACTTAGAACCAAAATTCCATTCCCACAAAATAGAATGCTGACGAAGTGTCTGCAGTTTCCACAGTCACGTACGCGAAAACAAAAACAACGAAAATAGCATAAAAATTCCATATGGAATATGATCCACGCGTCCGGCAGGGCAGTTGGTAAATTTGGCTTTGCATTTATTTAACTATCTTAGATTTAACTGACTTAGTCAATTATTAGTGAAACAATAAGGTTGGCTTCGGCCTTTTTTTAAAAACAACTCAAAGTCGTAAAAAACTTAACTTATATACCCAGTGGGGAAATGAGAAGTTGATACCGCCATAGCTAGCTTAGTAACTAATTATCCTGTAAGCACATGTCAGTACACCTTCGCTTA
Organism: Dichetophora obliterata; assembly: GCA_963920525.1. Classification (NCBI taxonomy): domain Eukaryota; kingdom Metazoa; phylum Arthropoda; class Insecta; order Diptera; family Sciomyzidae; genus Dichetophora; species Dichetophora obliterata. Next base: position 34,828,587 of record OY986435.1, on the reverse strand, counting down.
CAATTTCTAAATAAATTATCTCATACAAAATGCCCCGCAACAATCGTGAATCCAGCCGATCAACTCAAACCTTACGTCCTCGCTTACGATATGAGAATAAATAACCTAAGCGGTAATACCGGATAATACGATGGGTGCCTTTTATATTTCGGGATTTGGCAACCCTGGTGTTGCAATCTGTCAACTGAAAGCTCTATCGCAAAGTTTGACATTTGTTGGCTTATACGTACTCAGAACGTTTTGACATACGAGCGCTATTTGTGTTGTTTATAGTAACTTAAAAGATTTATCTCGGTCCAAAAATGGAATTAAATCGTGAACATTTTCGTGCGATTATTTTTTACAACTTTCGACGTGGATTAACACAGCAACAGTGCATGGTTGAACTTAATTAAATTTTTGGCGATGAAGCTCCATCAAGGACCAGTGTTTATCGATGGTATGGTGAATTCAATCGGATCGTGGTTGGAGTGAACTCAAGACGAATTTCGTGAAGGTCGTCCGAAATCAGCTGTTGTTCCGAAAACCATTGATGCTGTGCGCGAACTGATATTGGAAGATCGTCATGTTACCTATCGTGAGATTGAGGCAACCTTAGGCATAAGTGGGACCAGCATACATTCAATATTGCATAAACATTTGATTGTCAAAAAAATTTGTTCGCGTTGGATCCCACACAATTTGTCAATCGCTCAAAAAAAGGCTCGTGTCGATTGGTCGAAGGAAATGCTCAAAAAATACGATCGCGGCGCTTCGAAACACGTCTATGTCATCGTGACAGGTCATGAATCGTGGATTTACGCGTATGAGCCCGAAAGTAAACAGCAGTTGACTGTATGAGTGTTTCAAGATGAGCCAAATCCAACAAATGTTGTTCGCGCACGAAGCATTTCCAAGCAAATGGTCGCCTGTTTTTTCGGAAAATATGGACATGTCGCAACCGTACCACTAGAACAACGCAGAAAAGTCAACTCTGAGTGGTACACAACCATTTGTTTGCCAGTTGTCTTCCAAGAAATCAGGAAAACCAACCGCCGAAGACGGATCACTCTTCACCACGACAATGCGAGCTCTCACACATCGGCTCAAACAACTGCATTTTTGAGCACCCAAAACATCGATTTGATGGGTCATCCGCCGTATAGTCCTGACTTGGCACCGAATGACTTCTTTTTATTCCCAACCGTGAAGAATAAACTGCGTGGACAACGATTTTCGACGCCCGAAGAAGCGGTTGCGGCATTCAGAATGCATGTTTTGGAGATACCTCAATCAGAGTGGCAAAAGTGCTTCGACAATTGGTTCAAACGCATGTAAAAGTATATAGATCTTCATGGAGAATATTTTGAAAAACAATAAAGTGATTTTCGATGATTAATATTTGTTTTTGTTCTCTAATCCCGAAATATAAAAGGCTACTACATTAATTATAAGTAATGATGGATGTAAGCACCACAAATTACCGCCTATGACAAGCCCATGTTAAAATAATGCCTTATTTCTGAGTGTTGTAATCCATCAGGGAACTACCTCCCGTTACCTAGTAATCGTTATATTACTAGTTCAGTAATGAGTACTTCTCCTGCTGGGTAGGTTTTTAGTTATAAATTGAATTATTATAATGACGTCTCTTTGTTTTCGGGAAGGTGATTTTCATTTGATTTTTCCAAATTTGAAATTCAGAGTATATTTTAACAGCCCTTTTCTGGCAAATTAACAATTTGTTAACCAGTATTTTGAATATTTCTATGTGTTTGTTGTAATTTTTTGATTTCAAAACAAAATGTGAAGCTCAAAAATAATAAATTTTGATAAAAATTGTCAACTGCTTTTCAGTTATTGACAATTTCATACAAACGCTTTTTTTTAGCTTCAAGTTTTGTTTTAAAAACAAAAATTACAACAAACAAATAGAAATAAAAAAAATATTGCTTAACAATTGTTAATATGGCAGAATAGGGCTGTAAATATTGAACCTTATGTCTATTGTAACAAGTTGATTAATATTTAAGATTTTTGTCAACTTAAAATTTTTGTGGAATTCATAAAGTTTTAGCTATATTGCTGGCGTCACTTCGTACCAAAGGTACACAAATTTAAGTTCGATTTTGCTAAATTTAAAATCCAGAGTGTGTATTTGAGATCAAATCTTATGTGCAAAATTTCAAGTAATTAAACAAATTTTGGTTGAATTCGAAGAGATTTTACTGTTTTTATATAGTCTTTTTGTATGGGAGATAGGCGAGGTTTTATTTTGATTGACAAAATTTCGAACTCAGAGTGCGTATTTGAGATCGATAGATCAATTTAAAGTTTGACTTTTTTGTACATCTTAACAACGATATCTATTGGAATTTTTCTTTGGTAAAATGTGAATTGAGGCGTGATTTTTACACTGGGCAAAGACCCCAAGTGGATTTGAGCACAAATAAAGATATAAGGTTTTCTTTTTAAAAAGATTAATAAATAACTATGCACTCAATCGTATGCCAGGTGCATTAAAAACTTATCACCGCTATAATACAATAATTTCTGAGAATTATTATTAAATATGATATATAATTTTGTGTAAAACAACTTGAATTTCGTTATATTCGGTAACTCGTAATTCGCTACAACCCAAATTTCGGCAACAAGCGACACTAGTACACACAAAACTCTTAAATGTAGAAGTGGCTTAAGTTAACTTTTAATTAAATCAATGAATATACTTTGAATAAAATGTATATATGTATATCTATAAGTTTTATTAAAATATTTTCACTTTTTTGTATAGCGTGTAATCATAAAATTGGACAAGCTATGAAAAAGAAATACAAGAAAGAAATGGATTATGTTTATGCAGTCATCAATGAAATGGATCGAAAGCTTGATCGTTCCATACGCGATCTGGATGATGTGCGTATGATTATGGAAACTTTGGGTAAGATCAGAGAACAGGAGGTCGATATGGAACTGCGTATTGACCCAATTGAGGTAAACGATTAATCAACAAATATTAAATAAAAGTTTAAGCTCAATAGCCCATTTCCTTACAGGAAGCTTTTAATGTTCTCACCCGCTACGAAGTGCAGGTGGAGCGCGAACAATTTGACTTGGTTGACAACTTGCGTGCCACGTTTCAGAATTTACTGGCTTGCGCATTGCAAGCCCAAGTCAAGCTGCTGGACATGCAACCTTCATTCCAGGACGATCTTAAGAATAACCTTAGCAACTTCAAGCATGACAAGATCGAATATGTTAATGAGTATCGCAATGCAGGTCCAATGCAACCAGGATTGACACCGCGTGAGGCCTCAGATCGTCTTATATTGTTTCAGAATCGTTTTGAGGGCATGTGGCGTCGACTGCAAACATATCAGAGTGGTGAAGAGTTATTTGGCTTACCACAAACCGATTATCCGGAATTGGGACAAATTCGCAAGGAACTCAATCTACTGCAGAAACTTTATAAGTTGTACAATGATGTTATTGATCGTGTCAGCAGCTATTATGATATACCGTGGAATGAAGTTGACATCGAGGAGATTAATAATGAGCTCATGGAGTTTCAGAACCGCTGTCGAAAGTTGCCCAAGGGTCTCAAGGAGTGGCCTGCCTTCCATGCGTTAAAGAAAACCATTGATGACTTTAATGACATGTGTCCGCTTTTAGAATTGATGGCCAACAAGGCAATGAAGCCGCGTCATTGGCAGCGTATCATGGACGTCACTCAATATATATTTGAATTCGATTCCGAAGGCTTTTCGCTGAAGAATATCTTAGAGGCTCCACTGTTAAAGCACAAGGAAGACATTGAGGATATATGCATTAGTGCCATGAAGGAGAAGGACATTGAGGCGAAATTGAAGCAGGTTACCAATGAGTGGTCAGTGCATGAGTTGCAATTCATGAGTTTCAACAATCGCGGTGAGTTATTGTTGCGTGGCGACACTACTGCCGAAACTATAGGCCAGCTAGAGGACAGTCTGATGGTGCTGGGCTCCTTGCTGTCAAATCGCTATAATGCGCCATTTCGCAAGCAAATTCAGCAGTGGGTTTACGATCTTTCTAATTCGAATGAAATTCTGGAACGCTGGTTACTGGTACAAAATATGTGGGTTTATCTGGAAGCGGTTTTTGTTGGCGGCGATATAGCCAAGCAATTGCCCAAGGAAGCAAAGCGTTTTTCCAAAATTGATAAATCTTGGCAAAAAATTATGCAGCGTGCGCACGAGACTCCTGGCGTGGTGGCCTGTTGTGTGGGTGACGATCTGTTGAAGCAGCTATTGCCACATTTGCAGGAGCAACTTGAGATTTGTCAGAAGTCGCTTAGTGGGTATTTGGAACGCAAACGAATGATGTTTCCGCGCTTCTTTTTCGTTTCGGATCCAGCACTTTTGGAGATACTGGGACAGGCATCCGACTCGCATACCATTCAAAATCATCTTCTGTCCATTTTTGACAATACTCGCTATGTAAAGTTTCATGACATTGAGTACAACAAGATGATGGCGATCATGTCTAGTGAGGGCGAGATGATACAGCTAGATCGAGCTATACGCGCCGAAGGTTCTGTTGAGACATGGCTTACACAGTTGTTGGTTACGGCCCAGCAATCATTGCACTCGATTATAAGAACTGCTTATATAAATATAAATGATCCCAACTTTACACTGCTAGGTTTCTTAGAGAAAGTGCCGGCACAAATTGCTCTGCTGGGTATACAAATGATTTGGACACGTGATGCGGAGATGGCGCTGATGCAGGCCAGGTTGGAGAGAAAAGTTATGTCGGAGACAAATAATAAATTCTTGGATATTTTAAATACTCTTATTGATCAAACGACACGCAACTTGACAAAAATGGAACGTACCAATTTTGAGACATTGATCACGATTCACGTTCATCAGCGGGATATATTTGATATTCTGGTGGGTGGAAATTGATACCGTACAAAAAAAGATCGTATACAAAAATTGTTTTAAATTTTTTTTGCAGTGCCGCATGAATATTAAATCGGCTAATGACTTTGAGTGGCTTAAACAATGTCGATTCTACTTCAAGGAGGACCTGGACAAAACTTGGATATCTGTTACAGATGTGACATTTACCTATCAGAATGAGTATCTGGGTTGTACGGATCGTTTGGTTATAACACCGCTAACAGATCGGTAAGTTTTTGTATAGCAAAAACAAAATGACTCCAAGAAATTAATGTGAAATATACTTTCATCTTAATTTTCTTCAAGAAATATCGAATCGATATTTTGTCGGCTTTAAGTTGATGATCTAGTTCTCAAAAACTTTTTTTTTGGTTTGCATAAATAATATGTTTTCTATATATTATTGGAAATTACCACTTCATTCATATTTAAAATAAAATATTTTATATTAGGATATATAAAAACCTCATTCTTCCTGTGACATCTAATTTTATGAGGATTAAGAGGAAGATTGTCCCCTTTTGTCACAGATTTGAAGTCATAATTAGCTTCAAAATTAATTGACTTTTCAATCTATTCTACATCCCAGCAAAAAAAGTGCTCCCAAAAGAATGTAAAGTGGAAGGGAAAGTCTTGAATTCTATCCCTTCCACTTTCATACCCAGAAGGCATTCTGTTAACATATGCATGTCATTGGGAGGAATGTTTTCCTTAGCATAACTTTTTCAATGGAATACTTCTCTGAGCCCTTCAATGAAAGGATTCTAGTAGGTGCTTTCCAGAAGAACTTTAAGACGGAATTCAATGGAATGGAATGGTTTTTGTGGTTTGAGAGCTACAAAAAATTCCTGTTAAAATATCCCTTTTCCCGACATTTTCGCGATTTTGGTGTTGGAAATGAGAAGTGTTTGGACTTTGTTGGGGGTTTCAAAAAATCCCACGTAAAATATCTTTTTTCCTGATTTTCAAAGCGTTTTGTTGTTGGAAGTAATAAGTACTTACTTACTTACTTAGTTGGCGCTACACCGTATGTCGGTCTTGGCCTCATCTAAGAATTTGCGCTAGCCATTTCTGTCTTTCGCTTGCTGGCGCCAGTTGGAAATTCCAAGCTTCGTCAGGTTGTCCTCTACTTGGTCTTTCCAACGAAGATGCGGTCGTCCTCTTCTGCGTTGACCGCCGCTGGGTACCGAATCGAATGTTTTCTTCACTGGAGCATCGTCTTTCATGCGCTGAACATGACCAAGCCAGCGAAGCCGCTCGATTTTAATGCGCTTGACTATGTCGATGTCAGTGTTCAGCTCATACAGTTCATCATTCCACCGTATTCGGTAGTCGCCATTGACGCAGATTGGTCCGTAGATCTTACGAAGAATCTTTCTCTCGAATGCTCCTAAAGTCTTTTCATCTAAACTGCTCAGCGTCCAGGTTTGTGATGCGTAAAGTAGGACGGGCATGATGAGCGATTTATAGAGCGTGATTTTCGTTCGTCGAGAGAGGCTCTGCTTCTCAATTGCCTACTGAGCCCAAAGTAACACCTGTTGGCAAGAGTTATTCTTCGTTTGATCTCAATGCTGATGTCGTTGGTTGAATTAATGCTGGATCCCAGATAAACGAAGTTCTTCACAACCTCGAATGAGGTATTGTCAACGGTAACGTGGGTTCCAAGACGCTGGGACTGTTTGTTTGTTGACACCAAGTATTTCGTCTTATCTGCATTCACTGACAGACCCATTCGACTTGACTCTCTTTCTAATCTGGAAAATGCTGCGTTGACTTCGCGCGTATTATGGCCAATGATATCTATGTCATCAGCATACGCAAGCAGCATAACACTCTTGTAGAATATTGTGCCACTACGTCTCAGATCAGCAGCTCGGATGATCTTTTCCATCATTAGGTTGAAAAAGTCGCACGATAAGGAATCACCTTGTCTGAAACCTCGTTTGGTAATAAATGGTGGGGAGAGGTCCTTCCCGATTTTAACTGCGCTGCTGGTGTTGCTCAGTGTCATCCTGCAAAGTCGTATTAGTTTTGCAGGAATACCAAATTCAGATATGGTGGAGTACAGGTGCTTCCTTATTGGGCTGTCGAAGGCGGCTTTGTAGTCGACAAAAAGATGGTGGGTCTTGAGTCTTCTCCAAGATTTGTCGTAGCGTGAAAATCTGGTCGATGGTGGACTTTCCAGGTCTGAAGCCACACTGATAAGGTCCGATCAGTTCGTTTACAATGGGCTTCAATCTTTCACATAAAACGCTCGACAGGACCTTATATGCGATATTAAGAAGGCTTATCCCACGGTAATTGGCACAGATAGTGGGATCGCCTTTCTTGTGGATTGGGCAGAGCACACTGAGATTCCAATCGTTCGGAATGCATTCTTCCGACCATATTCTGCATAGAAGCTCGTGAATGCATTTAAGTAGAGCTTCGCCTCCGTTCTTAAACAGCTCAGCAGGTAAGCCATCAGCTCCCGCGGCTTTGTTATTTTTAAGCCGAGCTATAGCTGTCAGAACTTCATCATAGTCGGGCAGCGGAACCTCGACGCTGTCATCCGCAATTGGGGTTTCCGGAATATCATCTCTATTGGCGGGATTGTTGTCAGCGTCGCCATTTAGAAGCTTAGAGAAGTGTTCCCTCCATAACGTCAGTGTACTCTGGACATCTGTCACTAGATTCCCGTTTTCATCCTTGCAGGAAGAGGCCCCGCTTTTAAAACCATCGACAAGGCGTCTTATTTTTTCGAAAAATTTTCGGACCTCATTCCTGTCACCATACATCTCAATCTTCTCCTGCTTGCGCTTTTCTGCCTCTCTTTTTTTCCGCCTGAAAATATGTCTCTCTTCCCTCCTCTTTCCTTTGTATCGCTCCTTAGCCGCGCGCGTTACAACCGACTGCAGGGTGGCTTTGTAGGCGGCGTCTTTCTCTGCAGTGGCGTCGCGACACTCCTGGTCGTACCACTGGTTTCGGCGAGGGGGTTGGTAGCCAATCACCTCTTCAGCAGCCGCACGCATGGAGTTGGAAATGTGTGTCCACTGCGCGCATATATCATCGATTGGAGGAGTGCTTTGAAGCAGGAGTGAGAGTCGAGTGGCGAAAGCATCGGCTGTCTGTTTCGATTGCAGATTGTCGACGTCTAGCTTTCTCTGTGTAGGGTTGCGTGTATTCTTAGCTGCGCACAGACGTGTACGGATCTTGGCTGCAACAAGATAGTGATCCGAGTCAATGTTTGCACCACGGATCGTGCGTACATCCAATACACTGGAAGAGTGCCTTCCGTCGATCAAAACGTGATCAATTTGATTTTTTGTTTTTTGATCAGGGGACATCCAGGTGGCTTTATGAATATTGAGATGCTTGAATCTAGTGCTACTTACGACCATGTTTCGTGCTGCGGCGAAGTCAATCAGCATCATTCCGTTATCGGAGGTGTTGTCGTGGAGGCTGAACTTTCCGACTGTTGGACCAAATATATTTTCCTTGCCCAACTTAGCGTTGAAGTCACCAAGCACGATTTTTACGTCGTGACGGGGGCAGTGCTCGTAAGCATTTTTAAGGCGCTCGTGGAAAATTTCCTTGATATCATCGTCCTTGTCTTCTATCAGAGCGTGCACATATATTAGGCTTATATTAAAAAATTTAACCTTGATGCGGATTATGGCAAGTCGTTCGTTCACAGGTGTGAATCGCAGGACGTGGGGCCGTAGTCTCTTGCCAACTACAAATCCGCATCCAAACTCATGCTTCTCCGCATGGCCGCTGTAGTAGATATCACAGGGTGCATGCCGAATTTTGTCCCCTGCCTGTCCCTTCCATCGCATTTCTTGGATAGCAGTGATATCAGCTTTGTATCTTTCCAAGACATCAGTCAATTGGATAGAGGCACCTTCCCAGTTAAGGGTTCGGACATTCCAGGTGCATATCCGTAAATCATTATCAGTTTTTCGTTTGCGGTAGTCGTCATCAGATTTGGGGATCATTTTTCTTCTTTTCTTATTTGTTTTCATTGAAATTTGTTTTTACGGGTGGGCTTCAAACCCGACGCACAACCTATTTTAAGCCTAGGGAGGCCCACCGCTCAGATTAGCCGCCAAACTAACGGTTGTCAGTTTTGACGTTGCCCAGGAAACACCACGTGGAGGTTTTAGTCGACTTGAGGCGATTTCACAAAGATTATGCTGGCCTCGCCAGGTTGAGACAGTCGGACATGTTACATTGTTCCATCGCCCCCAGTTTCCCCAGAAGTAATAAGTGGTTGGGTTTAATTGGAGGTTAAAAAATCCCACAAAAATGATCTAAAACATACATTCTAATTATGTATATTTAAATTTTTTACTTAAATTGAATTTAAATGCCATTTGAATGTCTTCCAGAAGTAGGTTATAAAAATGCCTCTTGAAAGAACTTCTTTATAAGGCTAAGAAGAAGCACAGTTTGATTTATGGAATGTCTTCTGGAAGCAATGTTCCTAAGAATGCATGTCACATTCGCATCAAAAATTTCGCTGGGATCCAGAGAAAAACGTAGTAAATCTTAATATTCATTCTTTGATTTAACTGTTCTTGGCTTTGATTTAGCTTAAAGTATGAAATATTTATTTTAAGGTGCTAAAATTATAAGGTTAAAATCGTTTTCATACTTAACCAAAGTGTATTAATATTTGAAATTGAGTGTTAAAATATATTGAACTCAATTATTGTCCAAAGTAAATATAAAGTTTTTTCATATTGATTTCAAATATGTTCAACCTTAACTCAAATTGATTTTATATTTGATTTAATCTGGGTTCATAATAAAAACTTAAATATTTTCTTAATAATATGGAATAAATCCCTTTTTAAATCTATCTACTACAAATTTTAAAGAAATTTTACAATTTCATCCATATATAATCAGAAGTGTGGTCCAACGATTTGCTGTATAAATCGTCCTTGTATGACAAATAATTTGGGAGTTATGTCGAAAAAACGGTATAATATATTAAAAAAGCAGATGCGTCGTTAGACACACGATGAAAGCGAAGCTTTTTCGTAGTTTCATAGATTTAATAATTTAATAAACTAACAGAATAACTTTTAAATTCAAAAATTTAAAATAACATCAAGTTAATTAAAAAAAAACCTTAGTATTCACACCAGAGAACTGCAGAAGCCTGCTTGAAGTCTATTTCAAGCGCTTGCTTAAAATACAAGTTCAAGCTTGCTTGAGCTTGATAATTTTGAATCAAGCATAGCTTGTAATTGAATATAAATAAGCCCACGCACAGCTTGCACCTATTCTAGCTTACAAGCGAACGGCACGAAGTTTCAAGTAATGGAAAGCTTGATGCCTTCGGCAAAAGCTTATAAGCTCGCAAGTATCCAAATTATTGAATTAAAGCAAGTATCCAAAAAATTAAAGAGCTTCTTTAGAGAGAGCTTAAGCGTAATAGGACTTTTAAGGATTCTGTAGACTCCGTGTTGTGAAGTTTTAGGATAAATGATTTCTAAGAAGCTGTCAAACTTTGAAATTTAAGATGGCGGATAGAGTTGCCACCTAGATTTTTTTTTATTTTTGCGAATTCTTGTAATTTTGAAATTCTGACAACGGATTTGATTTTGAATAAAATGTCACAGCATTAAAATTTTAAGATGGAGTTTAGGGTTGCCACCTAAATTTTTACCACAGTATTGCCACCTAATAATATGTATTTTTAAAAGTTTTACACATCATTTATCAGTGTTAAGGGGTCGCTGATTTTGAATCTAAGGTCAGAATTTTAAAATTCAAGATGGTAGATAGGGTTGCCACCTTTATTTTTTGTAGTTTTATGAATTCGGGGCTGGAAAAAAAAGGTACACCAAAAATGGGTCGCTAAATCCGAATCCGTCTTCAGAATTTCAAAATTATAAAATTGTGAAATAATAGGGCTGCCACCTAATAATATGTATTCTTAAAAGTTTTACACATCATTTATCAGTGTTATGGGGTCACTGATTTCGAATCTAAGGTCAGAATTTTAAAATTCAAGATGGTGAATAGGGTGGATAGGGAATTTCACACCAGCAATTTCATTATTATTTATTTTTATTACATGTTACATTCATTTTGAATTATTTTTGTAAATGTTTTCAATTATTATTATGGAATTTTTTTTAATAAAAATACGGGCTCAAGATAACTGAAAAAGCACACGTATGTTATAGATGTTATGTCGTCAATATATCCAGCAAATACTCCATCAATAGTTGTCCCTAATCGTGTTGTACAAATATTTTTATCGCTTATGATTTGTAAATAAAATTTATTAAAAAGGAATTGTTTAAGTGCCTGCGAACATTCATGTTCTAAAAGTGTCACAAAATGTCACATTAGCTATGTCGAAAAAATTAATAAAAAAATTTTAAAGGCTTCTAACTTTTAAACTATAAGAGCTAACGAAAAAAGGACATAAACTTTCTGCTGATAGCGAAACAAAAAAAATTCACCAAAAACTACCTCCCAAAAGCAGCAAAGCTAATTTATCTAGAGTATCTAGAGTAATTTCAAACAATTTGGTGTATAAATCGTCCTTGTATGATATATGGTTTGGGAGTTATGTCGAAAAAACGATGTAACAGATAAAAAACTTAAAATGCTTCTAACTTTTAAACTAGAAGGGTTAGCGCAAGAAGGACCTTAATTCTCTTTTTGATCGGTACGTCGGAAACAAGGCTGGATATCGATAAAATAAGCTGAATTCTGTACTAAATAAAAACTTTCAGCTTTGAACGATGTATAGTTTGGATTTTATAGCGAAAAACAAAATTCACCAAAAAAGACCTCTCAAAAAATTTCGATTTAGGCAACAAAGCTAAATATTAAAATTTTTCCAAGGATGCCGTCTTAGATCTTGAGTAATTGCAAACAATTTGGTGTATAAATCGTCCTTATATGATGTATGGTTTGGGAGTTATGTCAAAAAAACTTTAAATTTTTTTAACTTTTAAACTAGAAGAGCTAACGATTAGAGTAAGCAAATGCAAACAATTTGGTGTATAAATAGTCCTTATATGATGTATGGTTAGGGAGTTATGTCGGAAAAACGATATGAAATATTAAAAAAACTTGAGATGCTTCTAACTTTTAAACTAGAAGAGCTAGCGCAAAAGGACGTTAATTCGGAATCAAAATTTTTTGGTCGGAAACGAGTCTGGATATTGATAAAACAAGCTGACCTCGGTACTAAATTAACGCTTTCAGCTTTGAACGATGTATAATTTGGATTTTATAGCGAAAAAACCAAACAAAATTCACCAAAATTAACTCCCAAAAAAATTTAGGTTTTAAAGCTAATTTTCAATATTTTTCCTAGGATGCAGTCTTGTATCTAGAGTAATTGCAAACAATTTGGTGTATAAGTCGTTCTTGTATGCTGTATTAATTATGAGTTAAGTCAAAAAAACTACAAAAAATATTAAAAAAACTTGAAATGCTTCTAACTTTTAAACAAGAAGAGCTAGCGCAAAAAGGACCTTAATTCGGACCTCAATTTTTGGTCGGTAAGGCAGAAACGAGGTAAAACCAGCTCATATATTTTACTCCTCTAGAGGTTAATTCTGGAGAGATATAAACTCTGATGGAAACATTTTTGCCAAGCGGCTCTTACAGTGAAGCTACGGAATGGGTTTTGGTATAGGGTTTATGCTTGTGTTTGCGCTCAAGTACACAAACTTCAACGCTACATAAATGGAAAACAAGTGCTGTCATCTACTTAGTTAAGTTTTAAGTCATCTATGTTAAGTTTTTTCAAATGTACGCTACAGTGCCTTAACATACGCTACGTTAGTGTTCGTTTTTGTTTACTACTTCACGGACAGCCGATCAAATTTTGGCCGCAGGTGATACCTTTATTTATAAATAAGCTTTTGCACTTTAAATTATACTCATATCAATTATATTCATACTCATTATTAAATAGTTAAATTTAAGTGTTTCATTTAAAATCTTTGGTGTTAATATATATTGTTAACACTTCAATTTTATTTATATAAGTAACATGACATAGTAATATGATTACTTATCTATATATATAAAAATGGATGTATGTATGTGGGTATGTGGGTATGTGGCTATATCACGTATAGACTCCAAAACCGCTGAACCGGTCTTTATGAAATTTTCAGGGAAAATAAAGCCACATCTTGAGAGTGTTCCTGTGAGGTTTTATAACGATTGGAGAAAAGGGCGTGGTACCTCCCATACAAGCCAAATTTGCTCCATCGATCACAAACAAAAAAAAAAGAAAAATATTTCACGGTTTCAATCGTAAAAAACTAAGATTTGGTGATTTTGTTCAGATAGTTACTGTCGGTAACTGTACAAAAAATGGGCGTAGTCGTTATATAAATACGCCCACTTTTTCGAAATCATGGCAATTCCGGAGTTCTGCACATTTTTACAGTGAAACTTGCTGTTTAGGTACGAACACAATTTATAAATGTTTTCACGCCCACTTTTAACGCCCACAAATCAATATCTATATATATATAAAGCAAAACGATGTGTGTCTGGTAGTGTGATGTCTATAGACTCCAAAACTACTGAACCGATTGACCTGGAATTTTGGCAGTCGATTTGTTTCAGGTACGAGATGGTTGAGGAAAAAAATTTGCCACACCCCCCTTTTACCGCCCCCAAATCAATAAAAATGTTACATTTCAGTTGGTTTGGGTCGTATATGGCTAAAATTTTGTAATTTAGTATGTACGGTTACTGTCGACAACTGTCCTAAAAATGGGTTTCCACGCCCCCTTTTACCGCCCACAAATAAATGAAAATGGTTTATTTCAGACGGTTTTGGTCGTATAAGACCTAAATTTGGTACTTTGGTTTGTGAAGTTACTGACAGTAACTGTACGAAAAATTGGTTTCCACGCCCCCTTTTGCGCCCACAAATCAGTGAAAATGCTATATTTCATGCAGTTTTGGCCGTATGAGACTAACATATGATACTTAAGTTTGTATGGTTACTTTCGGCAATTGTACTAAAAAAGGGCGTCATCGCTATATAGCCACACCCACTTTTTAAGAAACCATCAAAATTGACTACTGGGTTGATTGAGCTAAAATGTTGGCTTAGTTTGTACGGTTACTGTTAGCAACTGTACTAAAAATTGATCTCCACGCCCCCCTTTTACCGCCCACAAACCAATGAAAACGTTTTATTTCAACGGTTTGGGTCGTATTAGACAAAAATTTTGTAATTCAGTACATATGGTTACTCTCGGCAAGTGCACTATCAATAGGCCTGCCCTACTTTAGTTAAACTCACTTTTCGGGGAGTTAGCGTCCAGTGAAGTAAAGTGCGCCAGGCTTTCCCTAAATTGAGCTGAAATTTGGGCAGTCGATTTGTTTCGATTACGAGATGGCTCAAGGGAAATATTTTACCGCACCCCTTTTTACCGCTTGCAAAACAACAAAAATGCTATATTTCGCACGGTTTTGATCGTATTAGACTAAAATGTGGTTATTTAGTGCACATGGCTACTTTCGGCAGCTATACTGAAAATGGTGAATATATTTGACATTTCTTGACATTTTCGTGTATGGCAGTAAGGCGGTCTGTGGCAGAACGACGTTTGCCGAGGTGATAGATTGTTCCTGTGAGGTTTGGTAACGTTTGGACGAGGGGGCGTGGTTCCTCCCATACAAGCCAAATTTGCGCTATCGACCACAAACCAAATAAGGGATATATATCAGACGGTTTCGATCGTAAAAACTAAGATATTATCATTTTGTTCAGATGGTAACTGTCAGTAACTGTACAAAAATCACTTTTTCGTCGCAATTTATATACGCCCACTTTTTCGAAATCATGGCAATTCCGGAGTTCTACACATTTTTATACTGAAACTTGCTGTGTAGGTGCTCCAAGAGGCAGTCACGATACATAAATGTTTTCACGCCCACTTTTAGCGCCCACAAATCAATATCTGTACATATAAAAATGAATCGTGATTTGTTCGGATGCTTAAAACTTGAAAACGACTAGACCAAATAGGATACTTCCTTCTACTGGTTTGTTCGTAACTGCTACGCAAAGGTTTAGGAAAAAAGTAATGCCACACCCCTTTTATCGCCCACAAATCAATAAAAATGCTATATTTAAGAAGGTTTTGGTTGTATTAAATTAAAATTTGGTAAATAAGTTCTTATGATGACTGTCACTAACTTTAATAAAAACGGGCGTTGTCACACTTCATCTACGCCTATTTTTGGAAATATCACAATACTCCGAAACTATTGGTCCGATTGAGCTCAAATTTTGTAAGTGGCTTTGCTTTGAGTACGAGATGGTTTAAGAAGAAATGCCACACCTTCTTTTACCTCCCATTAATATAAAAACAATTTGTGTTATCGAATAGCGTTATGGGTTGCACAGCTTAGAAATTCGGTATTCGACCACAATTTAGACGTACCGTTTCAGTGATGAAATTTTATGGGAGTTGGACAAGGGGGAGGGGCACCTCTCATACAATCCAAATTGGTGATATCGAATAGCTTTGAATTTATAGGAATTCAGCTTTGGAATTCAGTTTTTGACCTCAATTTACACATGCAGTTTCAATGATTTTTTTTTTATGGGCGTTGGACAGGGAGGCCTGACATCTCCCTTACATCCCAAATTTGCAATATCGAATTGCTTTGAAGTTATAGGTTGACAGCGTAAGAAATCGGTATTCGACCTAAATTTATACATGCACTTTCATTTCTTACATTTTATGGGCGTAGGGAAAAGGGGAGTGACACTTCCCATACAACCCAACTTTGTGCTATCAAATAGCTTTAGAGTTATAGGTCGCACAGTTATATATTATAAGATACTAGCTGAAACCCGGCGCGTTGCTGCCACTCTCCCTATTCAAACGCCCATAAAATGTTATCAGTTAAACAGCATGTCTAAATTGAGGTCAAATACTGAATTCCGAGACTGTGCGACCTATATCCACAAAGCTATTCGATATAACAATTTAGGTTGTATAGGAAGTGCCACGCCCTCTTGATCACCCCTCATAGAATGTAATCAATTAAACTGCATGTGTACATGGAGGTCGAATACCGAATACCAAAACTGTGCGACATATAACTCCAAATATATTCGATAACACAAATTTGGGTTGTATGGGAGGTGCCACGCCCCCCGACAAACTCTAAAAAATTTTATCAGTAAATCTTCATGCGTAAATTTTGGTCAAATACTGAATTCCGATGCTGTGCGACCTATAACTCTAAAGCTATTTGATAGCACAAAGTTGGGTTGTATGGGAAGTGTCACTCCCCTTTTCCCTACGCCCATAAAATGTAAGAAATGAAAGTGCATGTATAAATTTAGGTCGAATACCGATTTCTTACGCTGTCAACCTATAACTTCAAAGCAATTCGATATTGCAAATTTGGGATGTAAGGGAGATGTCAGGCCTCCCTGTCCAACGCCCATAAAAAAAAAATCATTGAAACTGCATGTGTAAATTGAGGTCAAAAACTGAATTCCAAAGCTGAATTCCTATAAATTCAAAGCTATTCGATATCACCAATTTGGATTGTATGAGAGGTGCCCCTCCCCCTTGTCCAACTCCCATAAAATTTCATCACTGAAACGGTACGTCTAAATTGTGGTCGAATACCGAATTTCTAAGCTGTGCAACCCATAACGCTATTCGATAACACAAATTGTTTTTATATTAATGGGAGGTAAAAGAAGGTGTGGCATTTCTTCTTAAACCATCTCGTACTCAAAGCAAAGCCACTTACAAAATTTGAGCTCAATCGGACCAATAGTTTCGGAGTATTGTGATATTTCCAAAAATAGGCGTAGATGAAGTGTGACAACGCCCGTTTTTATTAAAGTTAGTGACAGTCATCATAAGAACTTATTTACCAAATTTTAATTTAATACAACCAAAACCTTCTTAAATATAGCATTTTTATTGATTTGTGGGCGATAAAAGGGGTGTGGCATTACTTTTTTCCTAAACCTTTGCGTAGCAGTTACGAACAAACCAGTAGAAGGAAGTATCCTATTTGGTCTAGTCGTTTTCAAGTTTTAAGCATCCGAACAAATCACGATTCATTTTTATATGTACAGATATTGATTTGTGGGCGCTAAAAGTGGGCGTGAAAACATTTATGTATCGTGACTGCCTCTTGGAGCACCTACACAGCAAGTTTCAGTATAAAAATGTGTAGAACTCCGGAATTGCCATGATTTCGAAAAAGTGGGCGTATATAAATTGCGACGAAAAAGTGATTTTTGTACAGTTACTGACAGTTACCATCTGAACAAAATGATAATATCTTAGTTTTTACGATCGAAACCGTCTGATATATATCCCTTATTTGGTTTGTGGTCGATAGCGCAAATTTGGCTTGTATGGGAGGAACCACGCCCCCTCGTCCAAACGTTACCAAACCTCACAGGAACAATCTATCACCTCGGCAAACGTCGTTCTGCCACAGACCGCCTTACTGCCATACACGAAAATGTCAAGAAATGTCAAATATATTCACCATTTTCAGTATAGCTGCCGAAAGTAGCCATGTGCACTAAATAACCACATTTTAGTCTAATACGATCAAAACCGTGCGAAATATAGCATTTTTGTTGTTTTGCAAGCGGTAAAAAGGGGTGCGGTAAAATATTTCCCTTGAGCCATCTCGTAATCGAAACAAATCGACTGCCCAAATTTCAGCTCAATTTAGGGAAAGCCTGGCGCACTTTACTTCACTGGACGCTAACTCCCCGAAAAGTGAGTTTAACTAAAGTAGGGCAGGCCTATTGATAGTGCACTTGCCGAGAGTAACCATATGTACTGAATTACAAAATTTTTGTCTAATACGACCCAAACCGTTGAAATAAAACGTTTTCATTGGTTTGTGGGCGGTAAAAGGGGGGCGTGGAGATCAATTTTTAGTACAGTTGCTAACAGTAACCGTACAAACTAAGCCAACATTTTAGCTCAATCAACCCAGTAGTCAATTTTGATGGTTTCTTAAAAAGTGGGTGTGGCTATATAGCGATGACGCCCTTTTTTAGTACAATTGCCGAAAGTAACCATACAAACTTAAGTATCATATGTTAGTCTCATACGGCCAAAACTGCATGAAATATAGCATTTTCACTGATTTGTGGGCGCAAAAGGGGGCGTGGAAACCAATTTTTCGTACAGTTACTGTCAGTAACTTCACAAACCTAAGTACCAAATTTAGGTCTTATACGACCAAAACCGTCTGAAATAAACCATTTTCATTTATTTGTGGGCGGTAAAAGGGGGCGTGGAAACCCATTTTTAGGACAGTTGTCGACAGTAACCGTACATACTAAATTACAAAATTTTAGCCATATACGACCCAAACCAACTGAAATGTAACATTTTTATTGATTTGGGGGCGGTAAAAGGGGGGTGTGGCAAATTTTTTTCCTCAACCATCTCGTACCTGAAACAAATCGACTGCCAAAATTCCAGGTCAATCGGTTCAGTAGTTTTGGAGTCTATAGACATCACACTACCAGACACACATCGTTTTGCTTTATATATATATAGATATTGATTTGTGGGCGTTAAAAGTGGGCGTGAAAACATTTATAAATTGTGTTCGTACCTAAACAGCAAGTTTCACTGTAAAAATGTGCAGAACTCCGGAATTGCCATGATTTCGAAAAAGTGGGCGTATTTATATAACGACTACGCCCATTTTTTGTACAGTTACCGACAGTAACTATCTGAACAAAATCACCAAATCTTAGTTTTTTACGATTGAAACCGTGAAATATTTTTCTTTTTTTTTTGTTTGTGATCGATGGAGCAAATTTGGCTTGTATGGGAGGTACCACGCCCTTTTCTCCAATCGTTATAAAACCTCACAGGAACACTCTCAAGATGTGGCTTTATTTTCCCTGAAAATTTCATAAAGACCGGTTCAGCGGTTTTGGAGTCTATACGTGATATAGCCACATACCCACATACCCACATACATACATCCATTTTTATATATATAGATTTAACGTACATAGTAGAATTAAAAATTATTCCACCGTACATTAAATAGTGCATATAGACATTTCTGCCAAAAGGTCTAGCGCGACTGTAAAATTAAATTTTACTGAAAATTATTTTAAGGCTTCATAATAGAGAAAAAATGTTAAAATTTATATTGTGAGAGTGCTGAGAGCTGATCTCAATTTGAATTTAAAAAAAGCCAAAAAACATGATAAATGGCAACAAAAGTTAAAAAATGGTGAAAATGTAAAAAAATTTAACGAAAGTTGGCATTTAATAAGTATAGTAAATACTCGTATAATACAAAGCTCAATTAATTTTTTTCAGTTATCGATTTTTACAGTCCTGAATTACACTTTTTATATTTTTCTAGTTCAATTTAATAAATAAAACTAAATAAAATATTTACTTTCTTAAAGGGAAAAATCTGTAACGTAACGTATGTATCGTAACGTATCATATTATGGTTTCTGTAAAAATAATTAAAAAGATTTTTCATCGAAACAATTATGAATATATAGCAACACTATTTCAGATTATAATAAAGCAACTTCCATGAAAAACTCGTGCACACATCCCAAATTTTTTCATTTATATAGATGCAGACAAAAACAACTTCTATTTTTGTTACGTAACGCTTCCTGTTTCTTGTGCTCATATCTTTGGACAATACTTTCGATTGCCTCCATCTTTTTCACTAAATAGAGTACTACTAGAGTGCTATCTGAAAATCAAAATAGGACAAAAAAAGCATAAATTTTTTTTTGCTTTTTTAATACTTAGCAACATAAAAGCGTAAGAACGTTACGTGTGCGACCATGGAAATGCCCATATAGTATATACTTAGATTGCATTTATATTAATTTAATTATTTAAACATGTTTTTAGTTAAAATAATGTGGTTCATATTAAATTCAACTATTTCAAGAATAAAGTATGTTCATATTTATTTTTATCCTGCGGTTTTTCTCTTTTTCTCTGCGGTTTTTCTCTGGGTGAATTCCACTTTAACTCAATTTGGATGCCAAATGATAGATATGATATGTCCCATCTCATCAGTAATTCATCTTTATCATACTTTAAGTACTCAATATATACTAATTTAATTTGGTTTCACCAACCAATTGACTTTAATCTAAATATCAAAAATCTATCGTTGCAATTATTAACATTGCCAATCAAATGGTAAATTTTTAACCCTCAACATGAGCAAATTACATCCAAAAAATTGTACATAAAATTCCATCAGATTAAAATATTCCATATACTATATACAGCTGCTCGTACATCATCCCTATATTTATATATGAATGATTGTGGCTGCATCATCATAAAGTATTTGAAAATAGAATTGATTGAAGGTGTCGGAAGATTGGCGCGCAAAAAAAAAAACAAACCTAAAGCAAGAAGTACGGGAAAGAATATGAAGAAATATTGAAACACGTTGAAAAGTGTTTTACAATGCCTCGAGTTATTTTGATGACTTGTGTAAGTTTTATGCCAAACACGAACATTGCATCTATGTATGTGTGTGTATGTGTGTATGTACAGCATGAAATGATGATGGGAATATTTATTTTTATTTGTATTTTTATAGTATGATTTATCATATGATGGCAAATGGATGGATTGAGACTAATTATGTTATAAAATGTGTAGCAAAAGCAAAAGTGAGCTTCAATTTAATTTAACTCTTCGAAATGGAGGGTAGTAATTTTAAATTCGAAACGAAAGTAAAGGTTATAAAATATTTCTCCTTTCATCGAGTTATTTTGACATTTGTCAATATGCATAAACTTGAAATATTTACAGATTTTTTTATAAAATGAAGTGGTTTGGTGATGACTTATCAGAAATTCTGAACTAGATTTTGACTGAATTCTGACTAGAATTTGACTGAATTTGGAAAGTTTGTTAGGCCTGATTTGGAGTAATGGAAATTTTTCAAAAGACTGACTTTCTGACGTTCCTACGAAAAGCCTAAAAGGGGTATAATAAGGCATAATGTGTGATGTCGGTTCTATAAGCCACATTTTCTGCTGAAGATAACAAGTTTAATATTACTACATGGGCTAAAATGTTCCGGATTTATTAAATAATTTCACCACTAGAAAACGAACATGACTCATTTCAAGGGGCTCATTTGTCCTCAGTTTATGTATGAAGTGCTATGACATTTCGTCCATTCATTTACAAGCTGCAATAGTTTCAGTTATGCTACTTTCGCCTTCGTAAAAAAATGTAATAACAGGGATATCGCATTTTGTTCGAACATTGTTTTTTAATAGGAAAAACTTCTTATGAAACATTGCAATGGTTGCAGAAAAGTTATCCCACATTTGCTCCTTCGAGCATAATAGATTAAACTGGCTTACAGCCAGCATGTTCAATGAATGCCACTATTTATTTCTAATGTAAAATTTGACGGTGCTTCCGAAAATATAATTTTTTTCTGTCACTCCGTTTTCGAGATATTGCCCACTGTAGTTTTTTAAAATCTCTTCAGAAGCATATATCTCCAGAACCAACAACAATAATAAATAAAGCTAATAAGATTTCTTACAAACATTTTTAGTAAATTTAAGCAAGACTGGACAATTTACAGATCCAAGTTAAATGCCTATTCCTAAAGGAAGTAAGAATAGCTAAGCGAACATCTTGGACAAACTTCTGCGAGTCCATTGAGGAACACGTGAAGCCGCCAGACTTCGTAAGACGATATCCAAAGACCCATCGGTCCCGGGAAAAATCCAGCCAAGAAAAGCTTTTACTACTCATAGAAACTCATTTTCCAGGTTGTAAAGAACCGGAGCAAAACGGAGCTAAGAGCAACTTGGAAATGATAATACCAGAACCCTTACAGGAAATCCCCAACATTATTACAAGGTCAACTGTATAATGGTTTATTGGGTCTTTCAAGCCCTACAAATCTGCAGGGCCGGATGGAGTCCTGCCGGCCATGATGCCACTGCCCTTCCCAGCATCATACCCTGGCTAATAGCAATCTTCACCGGTTGCTTCAAGACAGGATATGTTCCCAAAATTTGGAGAGAAGTGCGAGTTGCTTTCATTCCTAAAGCTGGGAAACCAACCCCCTCAACACCAAAGGATTACAGGTCTATTAGTCTCTTAACTTTCATGATGAAAACGCTAGAGAGAATAATAGATCTTTACATAAGAGAATCCTTGAACGATACCAATCTTTGCAGTGTGCAACACGCCTACCTGAAGGGTAAATCAGTGGAAACGGCACTGCATGAGGTGGTTTCAGTCATAGAAATAACCCTTTATCACAAAGAATATACTTTAGCTTCTTTTTTGGATATCGAAGGTGCATTCAACAATGTAAATACAGATTCCATAAAGAATGCTCTAGAAGACAAAGGAGTTAACAGTAAAATAATCCAGTGGATTTTTAAAATGCTCAATAACAGACGTATAAGCTTGCAAATGGGAATGAGCGTGTTGAGGAAAGAGGTCACAATAGGCACACTGCAAGGAGGAGTCATATCCCTGATTGGCTGGTTGTGATTGATAAAATTGTCACTGCACTCAAAACCGGTGGAACAAAAGTGGTAGCCTATGCCGATGACGTTGCCATCCTAATATACGGAAAATACCTTCGAACAGTTAGCGAACTAATGACTAGGGCATTAAATGAGCTATCGTGTTGAGCATAATCTAATGGACTCGGTGTAAACCATACATGGGCACACTGCAGTAAATATTTACTGCATTACTAGAAGCAGTAATCAGTAAACTTTTACTGATAATGAAATTCAATTTGCATTACCAGTAAATTTTTACTGATTACTGGAGAAAATTGCAGTAAAAATAAATTTTTACTGATTACTGGGAAAAAATTGCAGTACAAATAAATTTTTACTGATAATGAAATTCAATTTGCATTACCAGTAAATTTTTACTGATTACTGGTAAAAATTGCAGTAAAAATAAATTTTTACTGATAATGAAATTTAATTTGCATTACCAGTAAATTTTTACTGATTACTGAAAAAATTTGCAGTAAAAATAAATTTTTACTGATTACTGAAAAAAATTGCAGTAAAAATAAATTTTTACTGATTACTGAAAAAAATTGCAGTAAAAATAAATTTTTACTGATTACTGAAAAAATTTGCAGTAAAAATAAATTTTTACTGCTTACTGAATAAAATTGCAAAAATAAATTTTTACTGCAATTTTTTCAGTAATCAGTAAAAATTTATTTTTACTGCAATTTTTTTCAGTAATCAGTAAAAATTTATTTTTACTGCAATTTTTTTCAGTAATCAGTAAAAATTTATTTTTACTGCAATTTTTTTCAGTAATCAGTAAAAATTTATTTTTACTGCAAATTTTTTCAGTAATCAGTAAAAATTTACTGGTAATGCAAATTAAATTTCATTATCAGTAAAAATTTATTTTTACTGCAATTTTTTCCAGTAATCAGTAAAAATTTACTGGTAATGCAAATTGAATTTCATTATCAGTAAAAATTTATTTGTACTGCAATTTTTTCCCAGTAATCAGTAAAAATTTATTTTTACTGCAATTTTTTTCAGTAATCAGTAAAATTTTACTGGTAATGCAAATTGAATTTCATTATCAGTAAAAATTTATTTTTACTGCAATTTTACTGGTACTGCAAAGTGCCCATCTATGGTGTAAACCCAATTAAGACCGAACTAGTTCCGTTCACAAGAAGAAGAAAAATAGAGAGTTTCATATTACCGAAACTCAATGCAGTAATTCTAAAGCTTTCCACGGAAGCTTAATACCTAGGAATTATCCTTGATAACAAGCTAAGTTGGAAACGCAACACAGAAGAAAGAAGGAAAAAAGCAGTGTGCCTTCTATACGCATGTCAGAGAACCTTTGGCAGGAAATGGGGACTGCGACAGCACATAATCCACTGAATGTATACAGCGATTGTGAGATCCATTCTTATCTACGACTCTTCGTATGGTGGACGATAGCGCACCTAAAGAGCTACCATAGCTCTCTAACAGGAGTCCAAAGATAAGCGTGCATAGGAATAACAGGAGCTATGAAATCTACTCTATAGGCGGGTCTGGAAATAATGTTAAATCTTCTCCCTTTAAGAGTTCGGCAGCCAAAAGCACGATTCACTTCAACGAATCAAAATCCTGGAGGAACAACACTTTCAGACATGGATCTGTTCTAAATTTCATTGGAACCGAGGAATCAAAAAGAGCCACCGACTATATCATACCCAGCGTGATATTTTGTACAGAATACATCACATCCATCCCCAGCAGACAACAATGGGAAGAAACGGCTGCAGAACTCTACTTGCCGTTTATTTTATAATGATGGCTCCAAAATGGAAAACAGAACTGGATCGGGTGTTTACTGTGAAACGCTACAAATCAAAGAGTCTTACAAACTCCCTGACTACTGTAGCATTTTACAGGGGGAAATATATGCTATTAAAAAAGCTGCACAGGCAATTCACAGGAAAAATCTTACCTCCACAAGGGTAGTAATTTTTGTGGATAGCCAGGCGGCCATCAAAGCGCTGAATAGTAAAACGACGAAGGCTTGAACGGTACAAAACTGTAAACTGGCACTGAACGGTATCTGCAATACCCACAACGTCACTCTCTGCTGGGTTACCGAACATAATTATATTGAAGGGAACGACGCAACGGATAAACTGGCTAGACGTGGAGTAACCGCAAGTACAGAGCTGATACAGATGTGCACACTCCTATAGGCGTCGCCAAAGGAGTATAGACCTTGAAGCCAGAGTTAATGCTAACACTAACTGGGCCTCAAGAGGTGACTGCAACATACGATCTCGAAGGCTCTGGCCGGAGCTAAATGAGACGAGAACCGAAAGCTTCTGCTTTTGGTCAAACGAGAAATTCGGATTCTTGTTGTCTGACAGGTCATTACCCCATTGGGGTCATGGCCAATAAAACGAACATAATAGCCCCAGACTTCTGTCGTAGCTGCAGGGATCCGGAAGAAACAGAAACAATAACTCACCTTCTATGCGAATGTCCAAATCTACAGAATCGTTGACTTCGATGTATGGGGAACAAAATTTTCAAAGACCTGAAAGATTAAGCAAACACACAACTGCTAGACATCTGGAGGTTCATAAAAAGCACAGGCTGGTTTGAAGAATAAATTGGAGCAATGGTTAACATAGTATAACAAGCAATAAAAAAAAGGATTCGTAATGAACCTATATGGACGACCCTACTTACCTTACCTAACCTCTGCCTAAATCAGTTTTTGAATCAACTGTTAGTTTCGGCGAAATAAATTAAAGTTTTGAGGATTTTTCGTGTTTTTCAGAAAAAATTAAAAAAAAAGACAAAACTAATTGCAATTTTTTTTTAAAAATTAAAATATTTTGTGAGTTTTGATTTTTTTATTAAAGCCTAATGTTTAGGCCGCAACCCTAAAGGTTAGATTTACTTACTACTTTATCGACTCGTTCCATTATCGATTCTCGATTCCGAAAGAATTACATTTCCATTTTGTAAAACCGCGCTTTATTTGATATTAAATGATATATTTGTACTAATTGGAAACAATTAATCACTTATTGATTATCAGCAAGCAACCACTAATTGATTGCCAGCAGCATAAATTAAGTTTTCTTTAACGTTCCTGCTTATGCACTTCTTGCAGTAGTATGCAGCCATTATTAATATTCACGAAGTGAAGATTTGTCTAACAAACGAACGTAAAAAATAAACATTGTGCATCTAATATAAGTTAAATAATTAATGGTGTTTTATTTCTATTTTGTTTTTCTCCGTTTGCATATAAACCGAGCATCAATTGGCCGAAAGTTATATGTAAACAATATCTTGACTTACCAAGATTTGCAGCTCAAGCCAGTGCTCTTTGGTGAATCTTTAGTTCACCGGAACAGACCCACCTGATCTGTTTACCTGTACTTTTCCGAAAAAAATAACAAATTGTCAAAGAAAATCTATTGAGAAAAGGAAAAGTTGTGTTAAATTCAAATTGAGTGATTGCCTATTTAGGTATTTCGCCTTATTTTGTTGTCATATAAATACATAACTAGTAAGGATTGTTGCAGTTAAAAAAAAATTTTAACAATTTTTATTGTTCATAAGACTTTAGTGTCAAATCAGGTGTTTCGAGAAGGAACATAAAAGATAAAAGCAAATATGCTACAATAAAACCAGGTAGGACCCCCGTTAGAATTCTTAGATTTGGCTTACCTAAGCTTTTGCACAATTTTGCTCTTCGAGTGTTAAAGTCTCAGAAGAGCAATTTGGATTGTCTTAGTTTTGGGAGGCTTTTCCAAATGTTTGCACGTTTATGCCTCTCCTCCCATATTAGTTCTTCTTATATAGAATGTGTGCCCAATCCGCAGAATGGTTCTGGTCCTATAAATTTTGTGGCTGCACCCTGTCACGCTAAGCCGTCGGCTTTTTCATTACCTTGTATTCCTTTGTGCCCTGGGGCCCAGAGTATAGTATCAGTGTTATTTTTACCTAGTTCATTGAGTTTTGTTAGGCATTTCCATGCTATTCTCGATGATATATGACAGAAATCTAATGCTTTGATTGCTGCTTGGCTGTCTGACATCACAATTATATCCTGACCTTTGTATTTCCGGTCCAGGCTGAATTGCGCACACAGCTGTATTGCTAGGATTTCTATTTGGAAGATACTGGGTGTAGTCCCCATAGGTTCAAAGTGCTTGGTTCTTGGCCCGTACACCCTTGCGCCTATACCTTCCAATGTTTTGGAGCCATCCGTGTACCATGATATACTGTGTGGTTTATTGACTTGCGATATATTCTCGCTATCCCAATCTTTCCTGGTACCAAGCTTAATTTCGAAGTGCTTTTTGAAGTTGTACCTTTTTACTATATCGTCTCTTGGTAGATCAATGTAAGGGGTGTGCTTTGCAATATCCTTCTTCTCCCTACTGCTGATAGTTTTAGCTAAACCAGTACCCTCTTTAGCAATGCATAGCAGAGTTCGCTTAGCTACTCCCTCTGTGTTAGGGGGAGTAGTATGTGTTAGGTCCAGAACTACTTCTAGTGCTGCTGTAGGGCAGCTCCTCTAGGCACCTGAAGCATACACAGGCGAGTCCCTACACCTTTCTTAGCATATTCCTCATTATTGTTAGCGTAGATCTTTCAGCCCATGCTATTGCACCATAGGTAAAGATGGGTCTCACTATCATGGTATGCATCCTGTGAAGAATATTTGGCTTGCAACCCCAGCTTTTCCCCGCCAGGTTCCTACATACAATGAGTTCGCGCGATGATTTGTTTATAGTTTTCTTGGCATGTCTTCTCCAGAGAAGCTTTGAATCTAGTGTCAGTCCTCGGTATTTTACTTCTCCTTTGAAGGGAATTTCCGTGCCATCCATTCTCATAGTTCAAAGATTTGTAT
The DNA here is from genome assembly GCA_963920525.1 of Dichetophora obliterata. Lineage (NCBI taxonomy): Eukaryota > Metazoa > Arthropoda > Insecta > Diptera > Sciomyzidae > Dichetophora > Dichetophora obliterata. Next base: position 34,801,226 of record OY986435.1, on the reverse strand, counting down.
GGGTACAAATTTGTATGGGTATTGTTCGAAGGTTTTATTAATCCCACTGTGTTGCACCATTCCTTTGTTACTGACAGTCTTCTCTGTATTAGGTTACAGAGTGTATCCTCGAACTTCCCTCTCGCTATTAAGACGATGTCGTCTGCGTAACCCTAACATTTTATGCCATTCTCGGTTAGTTTCGATAATAGTTCGTCCACAACAAGACTCCACAATAGTGGAGAAAGGACTCGGCCTCCTAGGCAGCGTCTTGTTGATTTAATTCTTATCGTGGTGGTGCTCACTGTGTTTCTGCAGTTTTAGTGCTAAGCATTTGGCATATCCATCTGCTGAGCATATCATTTACTCCTTTTTTGTGTAAAGACTTCTTCACAGCCTCGTGAGAAGTATTGTCAAAGGCTCTCTCTATGTCTAGAAAGGCATAGAGTACGGTTTCTTTATTTTTGAGAGCTGACTGAATGTTAGTAGTCTAATGGTATAGGGCAGATTCTGTGGACCTACCCGCCCTATGTGCGTGTTGACATGGGTGCATTGCCTCAGTTCTATATAGTAATATAAGACCTCATTGAATCTCAGTTCTTATATAGTTATCTATTACCTTTTCCATTGTTTTAAGAACAAATGAGTCAAGGCTAGTGGGTCTAAACGGCTTTGGTAGCATGTAGTCTTTTTTCCCTACTTTTGGTATGAAGATGACTATGGCCCTTCTCCATTTCCTTGGGATAAAGCCCAGCGCTAGGCGACTTTTTGTTATTATGACTAGGTGGGGCAATATTGTTTCTGCACCTTTTTGTAAAAGTGCAAGAAAGATGTTGTCTACACCTGCTGATTTGAATGGTTGAAAGGTTCTTAGTGCACAACTGAAACCGTTAAAGCGAAACGCATGATTTTTACACTAATGGCTGTGAGAAGGAGAACACAGTCGTGAGCTAACCTGGTCTTATTGTACGCTGGCGAGTTGTATAAAAGAAATAGAAGCAAGAACTTTCTAGCATTCTAGCAAAAATCGTGGCAAACAAAAAAATCTCACAATTTGTAACGAAAGAATGAAAAACATAAAAATTAAAATAAACTACAAAATAAAATGAAGTGTAAGAACGATCAAAGTATTTTCTGCTACGTATGCGGTAAATATACTTTTGAAAAGTATTCAGAATTTACCTTACTGCAAACGTCATATCTTCATATCTTCGACATCCGTAGACGTGCACTAGGGAAACATTTGGAAAATATAATTTATAATTACTAAATCGTAGACCCTCTACATCATACACTAGGTGCCATAAGTCTACGCTCTTGAAAGGTTTACTTTATACATATTTTAATAAACCTCTCTGAGCCTATTTTGCATAGAATTCCACTCCTCTTTGAGCTCGTCCTTCAGCATTTTATTTTTAGTTATGGTTCGCTGACGGATTTTTCTCTCTAGTAATGCCCATAGGTACTCTATTGGGCTTATATTTGGCGAGTATGCAGCATTTTTGAGACATTGTACAGGATCCAAAGCTTAACGACTTCTGCAGTGTGCTTTGGGTCGTTGTCATGTTGGGAATAAAAATCAGTGGACAACCCCAACTTTTCAGCACTTTGTTTTATATTCCTCTTCAGAATATCCAAATAGGCAAATCTGTCCATTGTTGAATCTATAAATTCCAGATTGCCTACTCCTCCAGCTGCCATACATTCCCATATCATAACTCCTCCTCCACCATGCTTAATTGTTGGCAGCAAATTTTCTTTATTAAGAGCGGTATTTTTCTTTCTCCATACAATTTGTCTTCCTTTAATTCCAAAAGCATAGTACTCTGTTCAGTTTCATGTGAAATTTCACTCAAATCTCTATACAAAATATGACAGTTGCGAAACAAGCGTGGAAATTTTCACATTTTCGTCAGAGCAGTACTCTGCTCCGCAGCTTGAAATTATCGCAACATGTTTCTGAGCAACATTTTTTCACGACAATTTAATTGTACTGCCTATTTATTTTGAAGTGAAAAGAGAGATATCATATGAAATCTCCCAACCAGTGATCTGCAAGCGATGGCATTTTCGCTACTTGCAATCTACCCTCAACAAATACAGTGACAGTCTGACCGCACTACGCAAGCGCTGCGATTGTTGTGTCGAACATACTTGCAACATTGAAGCCAACTGTGTATGAGCGTGTCGTAAGACCACAATAATGCATGTTCGAGTTGTTGGTTTGATAACCAGCGCAGGGTCTTTTCAACTTCTGGTATGCAATGGTATGTATGGTCATTTACAAGCAACAAAACAAAGACATAAAGCGTAACTCCTGCATAAAAAAACCAGCGCTTATTTTGTTCTCCGAACACAAAGTATTTGCAGTAACATTGCAGTAATATTGCAGTTACTTTGCGTGACTTTTAAAAGCTTGTAGCTCATAAGCTAATGGTTCAATTGAGCTGATTTCCTTTTTAAAATAAATTATAAAGTTTAATTGAGTGAGCAATAAAATTTGTTTAGTAAATTTTTAAAGATATTTATTAAATTTAGTTTTTTAAGAAATTATATCAGACGCCATTTTACTATAAAACACCTTTAATCACTGATTTTGATAAGATTTTGTATGCATGCAGATCTTTAATAAAGCTACAACTTTTGTTCAATTGTTCAAAATTTTGAAATAATAGGGTCGCCACCTAATAATATGTCTTTTTAAGAGTTTTAAACGTCATTTATCAGTTTTAAACTCTTGAAAAGATTTTATTATTAGGTGGCAACCCTATTATTTCAAAATTTTATAATTTTGAAATTCTGACAATGGATTCGGATTCAGCGACCCATTTTTGGTATACGATTTTTTTTTTGCCAGCCCCGAATTCATAAAACTACAAAAAATGAAGGTGTCAACCCTATCCACCATCTTGAATTTTAAAATTCTAACTTTAGATTCGAAATCAGCGACCCCTTAACACTGATAAATGACGTTTAAAACTCTTGAAAAGACATATTATTAGGTGGCAACCCTATTATTTCAAATTTTTATAATTTTGAAATTCTGACAATGGATTCGGATTCAGCGACCCATTTTTGGTGTACGATTTTTTTTTTGGCAGCCCCGAATTCATAAAACTACAAAAAATTAAGGTGGCAACCCTATCCACCATCTTGAATTTTAAAATTCTGACTTTAGATTCGAAATCAGCGACCCCTTAACACTGATAAATGATGTTTAAAACTCTTAAAAATACATATTATTAGGTGTCAATACTGTGGTAAAAATTTAGGTGACAACCCTAACCTCCATCTTAAATTTTAAGACTGTGACATTATATTCAAAATCAAATCCGTTGTCAGAATTTCAAAATTACAAGAATTCGCAAAAAAAAAATATAGGTGGCAACTCTATCTTAAATTTTAAAGTTTGACATCATTTTCGAAATAAGTATAAAAACTATTTACTCTATTCATACTGAAGTAATCTACAAACACTTGAGTAAAAATGCAGTGTACGCGCTGATTTCATCGTTCGTAAGCTTACTTTTGTATCACTGCTTAGCCGAAGTTGAAATCAACCTGCAATGGTACACGAGGCAGTAGCTCAAAATAATGCATAATTATAACGATTGCCGTTCGTGCGCTGTGGTTTATACACTTAATTATTTTATGCAAACATATATACTTTCCACTAAAGTCACATCACACAGTGTTTGACTTTGGTACAATTGGCTAATGCAACATGCTTGATGTTGTAAGTGAGCTTGATGGCGTAGAATATGTTGCATGGTATTAATGATATTGAAGTCATACAAAAACCAAGTATGTACTGGGTGTAAAAGCAGTTGCAGTTCATCGCTGCAGGTCTCTGCTCCCAACATATTCTCTGAATCTCTCTGAGAAACGTTGCCATTGAAATTCCTCGCAACAAACTTTATGTCAGAAATTTCATGCAACAAATAAATAGATGTTGCCAGCGAAATTTCACGCAAGCGAACAGAGTACTAGGCTTAATAAACAAAATTTGCTTTCGTCTGAAAAAATGACTTTTTTTCCAAAAGTCAGGCGGCAATTTACATATTTATTGGCAAAATCAATACGTTTTTTTTCGGTTTACCACGGAGATGAAAGGTTTCTTTCGGGCAACATGACCATGGTAGCCGGCTTTTCTTAAAGTTCTTCTGGCTGTGGATTCACTAATTGTCTTTTTGAACTTTTGGTTGACATCAGCCGTTACTTGAAGCACTGTTGTTTTTGGATTCTTCTTAATAAGGGACACTACACTTCGAGACTCAATATCTGTTAATTTGCGTGGACGGCCAGATCTTGAGTAGTGTAACAATGGGAGTTCTGGCACAGATTTCCCGGTTCGAGTCTTTGCTAATTTGGAGGGCGCGGCCTAAGAGTATGCAATGAAAAATTGTTATAAAAATACGTTGCTTAAAAGCTTTGTGTCTCGGGGTTCTGAGCTTTGTAGCTTGTGACGGCCTAAGAGTATGCAATAAAAAATTGTTATAAAAATACGTTGCTTGAAAGTTTTGTGTGTTGTGGGTTTCTGAGAAGATAAAAACTGTAGTAGGCACTTTGAAGTAATGTGATGATTCATCACGCATTGCTTGCTGAGTTGAACTTATCTTGAACTTGAGAATACAAACCATGTTCTTGACCTTACTCAACTATGTCGATATGAATTAAAATCAAAATAAAAACAAAAAAGGGTTGATTTATACATGAATCCTTTAATATATAGATACATTCTTATAACATTATAAGTAAAATATAGCTAATTTAATATTTAAATTATTCTTCTGATTTCGCTGGTTAGAGGTGAGTATTCAATTAAACGATCGTGGATTACCAAACAAGATAAGGCAGCAAGGTAGTTGTTAAGCATTTTAATAAATTTAATATGAGTTGGTTGACTAATGTTAAGACAAAGTATGAAAGCAGCAAAGGCGGCTGCGACGGCTGCGGGGGTTAATGATAAATTAAGCTAGAGAGTGAAAGCGTCATCATAAGCATGACCATACTCAACTGTGCTGATATAAATAAAACAAAACGAGTTGATTTATATATGAATCATTATTGTTCTTTTATTGATTTGTTATATATAAATTGTGAAAAAATTGATTTTGTATTTAAATTATTCTTATGATTTCATTTGTTAGAGGAGTGTATGGACTACCAAACAGTAAGCTGACGTTTTGTCTGAAATCGGTTTGTTTGCTTCGGTGTAAAATTCAATTCGTACATCAATAGGCCCCGTTTTAACTGCTTCATTTTGATGTGTTACATCAACAACAATAAGCAGCGCTGTTGCCTTATATTCAACAACATTGAGCGGATGTTGAGGAGTTTATAGCGTAAATGATCATTACTTTTACTCTGGCTTAAAGTGAAGTCTTATAGAAATTTTTTCTCCTCGAAAATTAATAAGGTCACCGTCTTGATTTAAGACTTTTATTATTATGCTGTTTATTTGTTGACAGTTGACGGGTAAGTAAATGACATTTCGAGGTTTTTCATTTATTTTATATCCTGGTGAGACATCGAGAGGAAATTCGTGAATAGTATGAACTGATGTGTTGTTAATATATGATCCGGTTGTCAAGTTGCATTCAATTCGTATTGTGTTTATATTTGTAATATTTAAAGGTAAATCAGATTCAAACTTTTTTCTAGTTTTATCTGACTGACCTATATGTATATATATCGTTTTTTCTATCTCTTGTAACGGATCTATAGGAACCACTTCTACAAATTCCTCATACGCCAACTCATTTACTATCAACTTTCTTATACTGAATCCCAGCACCTGTCCTATACTGTTTGGTTTTGAAAAATCTATGTCCACGGAGGATACAATTTCAATTTTAAGAGTGTTGTTGTTTGATTTAATTTCCAGGAAAATTGAATCATCAAGGTCTCTTACGGCTGATTTCAAAAAAAACCCAATATCCTCAAATTCATATGAACCAACTGGTATTGTAATAGTATGCGGCCCGATATGAAATAAATTGTTGTGGACATCTACATTGGGTATAGAATTAAATGTTACAAAGTCTACAAGTCCGCAAACATATTTTGTTGCCAATTCAATTGGTGGAAAATATTTTCCAATAAGAGTTGACGTGGTTCCGCTTAAAGAGATTGTTATAGACATTATGAGTAGTCGTAATGAACTGAGCATCAATAAATATTTTTCCCCGATTTAGTATTAAATAATTACTAAAATAGTTTACAATTTTCTTTATTCATATTCAAATTAAATTTTGCTCAAAACATGAAGATACTAACTGACACTGATAGTGATATTGATACTTATCTGATATTGATGCTGATACTGATCGGGTGCTGATACTTATCTGATTCTGATCTGATACTGATCTGATACTGATCAGATACTGATCAGATACTGATCAGATACTGATCAGATACTGATCTGATACTGATCTGATACTGATCTGATACTGTTCTCATACTGATCTTATGCTGTTCTGATGATAATCTGATACTGATCTGATACTGTAGTAAACAGTTTTACAGTTAGATGTGGCAAGTCGTTAACAATTATTAATAACTAGTTGTCATAGTATTTCCGTTTAGTCCTACATCAACTCTCGATCGAAGACATATAAAAAGAATCTGTTGTCAACATTAAACATAAAAAATTGTAAGTTCTTGGGATTTCAGCTTTAATCATGAACGAAATATTAAATGTCCTTCAAAAACCAATATATGATGAGAGTATTATAAAGAGGGATTACCATAGCTACTCTCCATATTTAAAATCATTCAACAATAACGATGAGATTCGTATACCAATTCAAAATCAGGATCTCTTTGTCCTACCAAGTGAGAGTATGATTTACATTCATGGCTTCATAGTAAAACGTGAAGGTGGAAAAGATGTGCCAACAACAGGTGTGAAATTTAAAAATAACTTTGTGTCATATTTGTTTGATGAAATTCGATATGAAATTAATGGTTTTGAAGTTGATCGTACGCGCAATCTTGGAACTTCATCCACCATGAAAAATTTTGTATCATTGAATAAAGCTGAAAGTGATGCATTAAAAAACGCTGGGTGGTGCCCTGATGAAAGTCTAACTTTAGAAAAAAATCACTTTAGTTGCTGTATACCGCTGAAAATGTTGATGGGATTTGCCGAAGATTACACTAAAATAATATTAAATTCGAAGCATGAGCTTATCCTTCAACGTTCTTCATCTAATGATAGATCATATCATCCTACTAATGCCAAAGATCAATTAAAATTGACAATACTGGATATAACATGGAAAATGCCTCACATACAACTATCAGACTTTTCGAAATTGGAAATGTACAAGATAATTAACAATGAAAACCCTATTTTAATGGCTTTTCGAAGTTGGGACTGTCATGTAAACCCTCGGATTTCAGAATGTAAAAGTACAAAGGTTTTATGGAATGTAAAACTGAGTCAGCAAAATGAAAGACCTAGATTTCTTATCATTGGCCTACAAAATGAGAGGAGTAAAGAGGAAGGAAATACATTCGATCATTGTAATATAACTAATTTAAAAGTTCATTTAAACTCTGATTCATATCCCTATGATGATTTAAATACGCGCTTTGAAATGGGGCAGTATGCTCTTCTATATGATATGTATGCAAAATTTCAACAAAGTTATTATTATATGCGGGAACCTCAACCATTGCTCAATGTTGTTAAATATAAGGCAACAGCGCCGCTTATTGTTGTTGATGTAACACATCAAAATGAAGCTGTTAAAACGGGACCTATTGATGTACGAATTGAATTTTACACCGAAGCAAACAAACCGATTCCAGATAAAACGTCAGCTTACTGTTTGGTAATCCATGATCGTTTAATTGAATACACGCCTCTAACAAATGAAATCATAAGAATAATTTAAATACAAAATCAATTTTTCACAATTTATATATAACAAATCAATAAAAGAACAATAATGATTCATATATAAATCAACTCGTTTTGTTTTATTTATATCAGCACAGTTGAGTATGGTCATGCTTATGATGACGCTTTCACTCTCTAGCTTAATTTATCATTAACCCCCGCAGCCGTCGCAGCCGCCTTTGCTGCTTTCATACTTTGTCTTTACATTAGTCAACCAACTCATATTAAATTTATTAAAATGCTTAACAACTACCTTGCTGCCTTATCTTGTTTGGTAATCCACGATCGTTTAATTGAATACTCACCTCTAACCAGCGAAATCAGAAGAATAATTTAAATATTAAATTAGCTATATTTTACTTATAATGTTATAAGAATGTATCTATATATTAAAGGATTCATGTATATCCTTTTTTGTTTTTATTTTGATTTTAATTCATATCGACATAGTTGAGTAAGGTCAAGAACATGGTTTGTATTCTCAAGTTCAAGATAAATTCAACTCAGCTAGCAATGCGTGATGAATCACATTACTTCAAAGTGCCTACTACAGTTTTTATCTTCTCAGAAACCCACAACACACAAAACTTTTAAGCAACGTATTTTTATAACAATTTTTTATTGCATACTCTTAGGCCGTCACAAGCTACAAAGCTCAGAACCCCGAGACACAAAGCTTTTAAGCAACGTATTTTTATAACAATTTTTCATTGCATACTCTTAGGCCGCGCCCTCCAAATTAGCAAAGACTCGAACCGGGAAATCTGTGCCAGAACTCCCATTGTTACACTACTATCTTGGCTTGGAAGTTATTATTCCGGTTTTTTCAAAGCTTTGAATTACTGTTCGCACTGATGTCCATGCTCTTCCAATAGGTTTTCCTATTTGACGATAATTTTGATCATCTTTTAAAAGTTTTAAATTTATTTTTCTTTCATAAACCTTTATTTCTTTTCTCTTTTTATTCATTGCATAAAACTTTCGAAAAACAAAAAACTTTATTTGTATGATTTTTTATAAATTTTTAAATATGTACTTTACTTTAGTGAAGATGAAATGGTGGTCACTTAGTAAAAAACTAGCACAAAACAACAGATTTAAAGGAATGAGTGTTCACTTTTGAAGCCTGCATTGCAAAACTGTGGCATTAATTCCAACGCTCTTTGAACGAATTCGAAAAAAATATGTGCACAGCATCATTAGTGATGTGCACAACAAATAGTCGAAATAAATTGAAACAAATGTTAGGACTTTTGAAATTTAGTAGCTAAAGAAAAGTTTTTGTTCAATGAGCGTTTGAGCGTAGATTTATGACACCTAGTGTACATCAATAAACAGATGATGAATTCTCATTCAAAATGGGTGTTTCATTTGAATTTCAAATAGAAACTTAGCCTTGAAAGACTCAGTATAACTTTGCTCAAAAAACGTTTGTTTTCATTAAAAATCCCGAACTTTTCATCCCATTTTTTAGTATTTGCTCCTACCATATATTCTTGATACTTTTAATTTTTTTTCAAAACCATCGGAACTATTGCTATTTGAAAAGTTACTCTTTGAAAAGTTGCTATTTGAAAAGTTGCTCTTTTCATATTCTTTCAAACATGCCTTTCACATGAGAACATTTTTTGCAAGCACTAAATTCGGATTTCTTTATTAATGACACCAGTTATAGCTCCTAGAAAATTAATTGCCACTGGACATTATTTTTTCTTTGGGACATAAGAAATAGTTTTAATTTTGGTTTGATATTAAAATTTTATAAACTTCGTTTTTAATCACAGCTTGTTGTTTCGTGAACTTATTACATCCAATATATGAATACAAATTAAATGAGAAAATTAGCCCAATAGTTCACAACCCTTTGTTCAATTGCAATGCTTTACTTTGCATTTCCGGCTCCTTGTACTTACATGTGAATAATTGTGTCGTCAGAAAGCTCTAGTTGGAAAGTAATTTTATTTTTTTATTTTTTTCATTTTTACAATCCACTCTTTTCCTGTATCGACTTTATCCATTACGAGAAATAGCTCTTTGAATACTTAATGAAACGGATACGTAAATTTTATACTGTGAAAAAAATTCTTAATTAATGTTTCTTTTTTCTTTTGCAGTTGCTACATTACGTTGGCTCAAGCTCTCACACTCAGTATGGGTGGTGCACCATGTGGCCCAGCTGGTACAGGCAAAACGGAAACAGTGAAGGATATGGGAAAGACATTGGCTAAATATGTGGTTGTATTTAATTGTTCTGATCAAATGGATTACAGGTATTTCTTTGATTTTTCTCATCACTACACAAACAAAAATCCGTCAGTTTATTTCAGTAAATGCGTATATAAAGTATTTCGATTTTTTTAATTGCGTTTACAAAGTTGAGTTACTTTTGTGACCTTATTTTTATGTAAGAGTACGTAGTTTGCATTCTTACATTTATTTTTTTGCTTGCATTCAGCCGAAGGAACAAATCTTGAATTTAACTAAAGTATCTTTTTACATATTTTGAAAACACTGAAAATGAAAAACTTCAAATTGATGGAATAAGTTACACAAACCAAAGTATTAAATGTAAATAAATAAATAAATAAATAAACTGGCCATTTCAGCCCTTAGAAGGACTTTGACCTAGCTTCTATTGATCAATTGTGCTGTGCGTGTTATTAAATGTTTGATCACAAATGACCGAGAACTGGACCTACGTGTTTTATGCCGACTCCGAACGGCTTATGTTCTCAAGAAGCTTTACATGGCAATTTTTACTCTCTGAGGTTTGCCATTGTCTGCAGAGAGGTGACGACCGAACAGAAAAATTATTTCAATTGAAAAAACTTTCTGTCTGAGCTGGAATTGAACCTGGGCTACCGCAGTTCCTTAGCTTGGGGGCCACGCACTCTACCCACTAGGCTACGACCGCCAGTATTAAATGTGCTTTTGAATATTCTGTTAAAAACACTTTGTAGTAAGCGAACTTTTTGATGCACCTTTATTTTTTCGAGTGCACTCAATCAATATGCGTTGCTGGCAGTAGACAAGATTTAATTTTTAATTGCTTTTTTTCAATCAGAGAAAAGTGAAAAATTTGACCTTATAATTTATTTAATATGTTCAGTTTTTTTTTTCATTTTTCAAGGTTTTGTGGTTCAACAGTTAAGTAAAGAACAGGAAACTTAGGCTTGTGGTCGCAAAATGTTATGTGAAAATAAATAAGTGGTTCTAATTCAGTTTTTTTTTTTCTTTTCAGAGGGTTGGGCCGCATTTATAAGGGTCTTTCACAATCCGGCACTTGGGGCTGCTTTGATGAATTCAATCGTATTGAGCTTCCCGTATTATCTGTGGCCGCCCAACAGGTTGCAGTGGTTTTGACAGCAAAAAAAGAGAAGAAAAAATCATTCATATTTACCGATGGCGATACCATTGAAATGAATCCTGAATTTGGAATATTCATTACTATGGTAAGAGATCCATAACATGAACATCTTAATTAATTTGATGCAAAATTATTTCAATGTCAAACTTTCTCAATAAACAAGGGCTAGTTTTTTATTTTACTTTAACCGAATTAATATAAAACCCTTCCACTCAAATTAGTTTAATTTTATGCAACACTGTGGTGTTGGAACGACACAAATTGAATCAGTGAAAATTGCACTAGCATACCAAAAAATGTGGAACACAGTGTATCAAACCAGGAAACTGAGCGCAGATTTTTTGTTGTATGCTTAAAGCCTTAAGTCTAGAGGTTTAGGAATAATTTTTAGGTAAATTTATGTGACTGTGTGTATGTGTGCACGCGTACAAATTTGATTATCCCGCTAAATCAACACTGTAGGATAAACCACAGAGTTGCACGACGAACACGCGCCATAAATATGTCTTAAGTTATGCCTTACATCTTTTCAATACTGTCTCGCTATGGCTGGTTTTTTTTATTACCTGAATTTTATAATATTTAATTCGAAAAGACAGTGACAGCACATCGAAAGAAGATTAAGAAATTCTCTCTTAGAGCAGACCTAACCACGTAAGTCTTCTACAATAAAGAGAAGTGTAAAGAGTAGTGTAAAGAAAACACCATCTGCCAACAGATTGGTTTTAATGTTGATGCGTTTTAATGGCTAGAATATGCCTTGAATTATTATGGCTGCCTTGAGTGATCGAATACTAGGAAGGTGAAGTAAATTATATATTAAAGTAAATAAATTAAAAATATAGATTTAACCCTATGATGCTACACTGAGATTCTCCAAGCCCCTCAAGTTTTTTGCTTCTTGTGTTTCGATTTAGTAGTGGCAAGACCGAGTATTTTCTTTCTTTAGGAGGGGAAACTTTTTAGAGAAAATTGCTAAAGATAATACCGTTAGTTTTGTTTTAAAAGTGACTCAGTTAATACGTAAAAAAAGCATTGTTGTTAGTGAGCCTCAGTTTTTCGAAACGCACTATTTCTTAACCTTTAACTACGGAGGTGAAAATTTTTTACATAGTCTGTGACGTGGTGGTAAATTTTACCCCATTTTTATTTTACAAAATAATTCTAATAAAACGAAGTTTTTTTAAATTATTTCTTGTTTAAAAACAAGTTTCAATATTTTTATTTAAAATCAATACAAAACTTAAATTTATTTTTTTTTAATTTAAAAAAAATTGCAGTTTATTTCACAATCATTTTGTTAAAGACGACAAAAATATGTAAAGAGGGGATAAACTTTACCACCACCTCCGGAGTTAAAGGTTAAGCTCATAGGATGATGTAGATAGCACCACAATTTACAAATTCATATGCTTTTTAGGAAGAACTAACCTTCAAACGATGCGTGCTAAAATTTCACGAAAATTTGGAGTTTACTTCACAATATACAATCTGTTTTGTCACGCAACTTTTAAATATTGGGTTGCTCGGAAAGTCATTTTGGAATTTTTTTTTCTTTTCCGCACACAAGGTTCATTTATAAGGTTGTGACACTTGAGAGAAATGCACTCTTTTTCGGCCTTTGCTTGAACAGTCACTGTGCTTTTCTTTGTTGTATGCATTAATTTTCTTGCTTTCTTTTCATCCATTCTGACATTTCGACCGAGCTCGCTCTCAAGTGCCACAACCTTATAAATCAGCCTTGTCCGCACACATCGGAAATAGAAGAATAGAGAGCAACATCGAGTTCTCAGCCAGCATTTTCTGACGTGAAAGAGTCGCTTGCGATCAGCAAAATGATTGAATTAACCTTAAACGAGCTCGTATTCTAATTGTTTAAGTTCAGAGCATCGGAAGTAACTGCTGGCCGTTATGATCTCTTCCAAAAAAGTCGTTTGCGATGCATTAAAAAGGCGCTTTAACGCGTCGTCAAAACTGATCATAAAAGAACCTTCACCATTGATAAAAATTCCGTTTTTGAAGTTCCGATACTGATCCCAAAATGATCGCCTAGGCGATTGTTAAAATTGTATCCCTAAAGCCACTTTTCATAAAAACAGTTATGTATATAATTTCAAATGTTATTTTAAATAATTATTAGTTTATATAAAAAATTAAATGAATGGCAAATTTTTCAGTTTTTTTGCAACAAGAAGTAGAAAGAAGTAAAGTAATATATAAGTAAATTAAAGCAATACATTTTCTTTTTAGTTTTCATCCTGAATCTATCCGCAGCATGCACAAAGTGCTGCTGAAATGCTTTGTTTATAAATGCATCATAAGCACACGCAAATTTGGAATGGCACACTTCATTGGTTATCGTGGCAGCTTTGAATTGTTGTATACTTAGTTTTTCGTTTGTACCTCTCCACGAAATCTTAGTTGCCACTTCATCCATATTAATTTAAGAATACTGACCAATTGACCTGCAATATCCTAATTTTAAAATTTTTGATTCAGGTTATAAAAATCTTCTATTCTCTGGATAGGAAATTCTCTAGTCGATAAGTCGATGAGTAAGTGCTACTTCGTTTTTGTTTTTGGATGGCTTTTTACACGTAAGAGCCCGAACAGAACCAAAGCGGATGTCGGATGGCGGGCCTCTCTCGGCGAAATCCGCTGAGATCACGTCCAGAATTGGAGCGGTGGCGGTTGTCGGATCACGGTTGCATATCATTTTGGAAATGATACAAATTATTTTATATTTTGCTTTGAATTCACATGAATGCAACACAGGCACAAAAACAGAATGTCAGACCATAGTAAAAACTAAGAAAATAACACTGAACGTACCCAATCTTTAGCAAAAATTTGGCAACATTTGAGTCCCTCAGAGAGAGATCCGTCAGCCGTCAGAGAAAAATTAGAATAGATTCTATTCTATATTTTCATGTATTTTGTTGCACTGCGAATCCGACAACCGACATTGGTTCTGTTCGGGCTCTTATGCGTTCGTTGTCATTTTTTTTACAGTAACACAACCAATCTAAGTAAAATAAACATTTATATATTGGCAAATAGTAATTTTTACCAAAAAATATTATACAACCACAACTTCACAGCTTTAAGTTCAAGACGCAACTAAAACGAAACAGTCATTAAAAGCTGCAAATGAAACAAATTCTTTTCAGGCTTTGGATAACGGTAAAATCAATCGTCGTTTATTGTATGTTTGCACGAGTTCCAATTAGAATTCTGAAGAAAGCAAATATGTTTTTTATTAAACAATCGTCTTTTCATCGTTTAAAGCGTCAATTTAGGTTTCTACGTTTTTGGTAAGTGTAACTCGCATAACAATCGTTATATGGTGTAAAAAAGTGTCGCAAAATATTCGCGCTCATCAGACAATCGCGTCAATGATGGCAGGGTTTATTGAAACTCTCGCACCTAAACATAGGAAAAGAAAACGGTTAGGCAATGCGTGGCAACCCCTATAAAACGCTATAGCAAAACATGATACTTAAAATTTTTGTTCATAAAAATCGGCCCAAACGATATTTTTTTGCTTAAGCATAGTACTCTGTTAAGTTTCATGTGAAATTCCACTCAAATCTCCATACAAAAAGTGACTTCTGCGAAACAAGCGTGGAAATTTTCACAAAATGTTCGTCAGAGCAGTACTCTGTTCCGCTGCGGGAAATTATCGCAACATGTTTCTGAGCAACATTTTTTCACAACAATTTAATTCTACTGCCTATTTATTTTGAAGTGAAAAGAGAGAGATCATATGAAATCTCCCAACTTATTCTCTGAGTCTTTCTGAGAAACGTTGCCATAGGAATTCCTCGCAACAAACTTTAAGTCAGAAATTTCACGCAACAAATAAATAGATGTTGCCAGCGATGTAGGCTTTAAGCATAGTACTCCGTTCAGTTTCATGTGAAATTCCACTCAAATCTCCATAAAAAAAGTGACAGCTGCGAAACAAGCGTGGAAACTTATACAAGATGTTCGTCAGAGTAGTACTCTGTTCCGCTGCGTGAAATTATTGCAACATGTTTCTGAGCAACATTTTTTCACAACAATTTAATTGTACTGCCTATTTATTTTGAAGTGAAAAGAGAGAGATCATATGAAATCTCCCAACTTATTTTCTGAGTCTTTCTGAGAAACGTTGCCATAGGAATTCCTCGCAACAAACTTTAAGTCAGAAATTTCACGCAACAAATAAATAGATGTTGCCAGCGATATTTCACGCAAACGAACAGAGTACTAGGCTTTACTGGTAAAATAAAATTTGCACTTCGATTTTATATAATAGTAAAGATATAGATATAGATTTAGATTTAGATGTAGATATAGATATCGTTATAGATATAGATATTGATAAAGATATAAACATAGATAAAAATATAGATATACATATACACGGAGAAAACTGTTTGCTAAATTTGTATTCACCACAGAAGCAAAACTTGCGCTTGATTCTCAGCCACTTAAAAATTATGCTAGATTTCGGCAAAATTTAATCAAAATTGGCTATTCTAGTTTATAATAACTACGCAAATTTTTGAATAAATTTAAGTAAAATTTTACTAGTTATTACTAGGGACTGGAATCTGATGCAAATGCATGTTTGCAGTGGTCACCATGTTAAGAAAATGAATAGAATATATTTGCGATTCAGAAAATTTCATTTAAAATGGCATTCAATCGTTAGTGCATATTTTTGCATATATCTTTTTAAGTGCATATTTTACTATAAATGCATGTTTTTTGCATATTTTCTTTAAAATTTGCGTTTTCTTTGAATATTTTTTAAAATGTTTTTAATTTTTTTATTTAATTTTCTTCTCGTTCAATATTTTTCTACACAACATGAACAGTAAGGTGGATAAAAAAACATTTTTTGCGACACTCATATTCTGGGAGCTGGATTCAAGTAGATCTTAAATCCAAAAGGATATCGAAATCGGTGGAATCGTCATCCAGCGGTTTTGATTTAAAAAAATCACTTTTTCGCCAAAAATCACCGGTTTTTTCGCCGTAACTTTTTATCAATCTAAAATAACTGCCTAAAAAATGGGTGCAAATGAAAGGTATCTGGGACACCAAAGTCTTAAATAGGAAGATTTTTAGATTCAAGAAATTTTTTAGTGCATCAGTGTTCCGAATTCGGTCAACATTTTAGGTACTTTCTACTAAAATCACTATTTGAAAAAACATTTTGTTGTCTCTGCTAACAAGGCAATATCTGTAGAGGAGTAAATTAAATATATGAGGCCTATAGAATAAAAAATCTACTCTATCACTTTTAACAAAACGAGATAAGTATGAGCGAATATTCTCAAGAGCGGTCACCATAATTCAGCTTTGAAAAAAAATTGGTTAAAAAATTTTGTGTCTGCTTAATTTGGATCGATAAACAAATTTTCAGATATGATTGGCTAATGTGGAATAGAAGAGTTTTGATTCCATATCGCAAAATGCATAATTATAATTTTGTTAAACATTCTTATATTTTTAAATATATTAATTATTTATTTTTAATCAATAATTGTTATTTTTCGTTGCTGGTTTAACTCAGAAAAACATACCAAGCGACATTGCACAGTTCAATTTGAACTTGAATGAGTGTAGATACATATTTTGATTTTATAGTTCGTGTTGATTTTGTTTTCCATATTAAGTTTAAACTTGAGCTTGAAACGAGGAATGAAAAAAAACTAAGCTAATATTCACAAAGATTTTTTTGGGCTTTATGTGTTTTTTGGTAAGTACATGCATATTAATGTAATTGTTTGCCATAAATATTGACAAATTTTTTTGTGTTTTAATACATATTTTAAGTGCATATTTTCTTAATTTTAGGTGCATATATATGCGCATATATTGGATGGAACTGCCAAAGCAAATTTCTACTTAATTCAAGCAAACATTTGCTAAGTTATTATAAATCTGAATAGCAAATTTTGATTAGTTTTTGCTGAAATTTAGCATATCTGTGGAGTGAAATAATAATTAATATAAAATTAAATTAAAAAAGTACCAGCATCTGGAGATTTGAACCTCGGCCGCGTGAGTGTGAGTGCATGTGCTTATCCATTCGATCATTACAGTTGTTAACTCCAAATTTTCTTCATTAAGAATAAATGTTTCCTCGTGTTTTTAGAAGAAATTTGCTTGAATTTAGTAAAAATTTGCTATTTGAGTTTATAATAACTTAGCAAATATTTGCTTAAATTAAGTAGGAATATGCTTTTGCATTTTATAATAACATAGCAAAATTTTGTTTGAATTTGATCAAAATTTTGCTTTTTCGTAAATATATGAGGAGTGATTACAATTTAGCAATCTTCTTCTTAAATCACACCGTGATTGAGCAAAGTTTTGCTGATTTGCTTTTAAGCAAAACATTTGCTTGATTCAAGAAAATAATTACTTCCGTGTAGATCTATATATCTATAGAAGTACAGACATAGAGTATGCGAATTACGTGTAAGGTTGCCTGTGAAAAAAAAAAAAAATTAATAGCCTTATTCTGGTGATTTACTACTGTAAATTCATTGACAAGCTAGTCTGTTAAGTGTTACATGTTTTTGGTCCAAGATATATTTTTGTTATTGCAAAAAACAACTTTATTTCTGCATTAGGTTCTTTTATATTAAAAAATTTATATTTTTTCAATTGAAAATATAACATTTGATTTTACACTTTGGTGAATCAAAAAGGAAAAAAAAATCTTTCTTTGATAAAAGCTTAATTACCCCCGTCTAGTGCTTATGTCACTTTTCGTTAGTGTAGCGTCTTAGGGTTAAATTTTTTGCACTGACGATGATGTCAAGTTGATTAAGTGAAGCATTCGAACAGAGATACAACGTTCTTCCTTTTCACTTTGTCACTCTAAAAAGAGTGTTGAAATTAGCTCACACAATTTCATAGGGGTGAACGAACTTTTCATGTTTTTTGTGTATTACACATTTTTTTAACATTTTGTTAATGGCTATGTGGTGTTATTCTATGTCCAATATGTTATATATTTTTAGTAAATAAAATTTCTTTTAGGCAATTTTTTTAAAACGTGTTGTAAAAATTTTATGGTTTTACTGTATAAATAATATAGCAACAACACTTTTCACAATATAATCTATAGACTGTAGGTTGGGTAAGCCAATATCGTATAACTGCATATTTGAAGTTTTGAATACACCCTCATAATACCTAAAGCAAGAAATCCGGAATCAATTAATACGCTAAATACTTTTAACTCTTTAAACTATTTGAAAATATTAACTCAAACTACTAAAAATATTGAGTTTTTGTCAAATATTGGAAATGAAAAATTAAAAAAAAAAAATTAAATTTTATTTATCTTTGTGTAATATTATTAAAGGGTCCGCCAAATACTTTTTTTTTTTTTAAAATACTATAAAAAAAACTACTGGATATTTTCTCAAATTTCTTTTTTTATTTGAAAGTACAATCCTTCCGGTTAATAATGGAAAATAATTTCATTCAAATGCCTGCCTCGGCTGGCCATGCAGTAGCCTACACGATCGGTCCAATTTTTCACATTATCGATTGTGTGCAGCCAAGCGCGTCGGAAGCGAATTTCATCTGGGGGGGGGAAGTACAAATGGGGGGCAGTACAAATGGTGGTGCAAAAAAAGTTCACCAAAATTTTTTCACATGAAACATGAAGAAGAGAGAAAGAAGAGGAAAATATATACTACAAAAATATTATCGTTGTAAAAAAACTGATATTTTGAATAACTTTTTCTTTTAAATTGTTTATCTAGCTAAAAAAGTGGGGGGCAACTGCCCCCTTTTCCCCCGCTTCCGACGCAAATGTGTGCAGCTGTATTTCACCAATGGCTTCACGAATATTGTCCTTTAAAGCGTCAATTGTCTCTGGCTTGTCGGCGTAACACTTATCTTTGAGGGGACCCCACAAATAATAGTCCAACGGTGTCAAATCGCAGCTCAGAGGTGGCCAAACGACATCAGCTCTGCGGCTGATAATGCGATCTTCAAAAACAGGGCGCAAAACATCGAGTGAAGCTTCGGCTGTGTGGCACGTAGCGCCGTCCTGTTGAAACCAAATGTTGCCAATATCCTCCTTTTCAATTTTTGTGAACAAAAATTCGTTCAACATGGCCCAATAACGATCGCCATTGACTGTAACGGTCACTCCTTGCTCATTTTCGAAGAAAAATGGCCCAATCTGCACCAAACAGTGACTCGTTTTGGGTGCAGCGGCTTTTCAATGTGTGCGTGCGGGTTTTCTGTGCCCCAAATGCGACAATTTTGCTTGTTTACATACCCGCCAAGATCAAAATGAGCTTAATCTGAAAAGATGATTTTTTTGGCAAAATCGGCATCTTCTGTAAGTCGATCGCAGGCCCACTTAGCGAAGCGAAAACGCATTGGATGGTCAGTTGGCTTCAACTCCTGAACCAATTGGACTTTGTATGGCGTCATACCAGGGTCTTTATGCAAAATTCGTCTCAATGATGTCTCCGAAATGTTCAATTGTTGGGAACGACGGTGAATTGATTTTGATGGCGCTTCACATACACTTTCTGCCACAGCAGCAATATTCGCGGGTGTACGCACTGCTTTTGGCTTTTTACGCTTTGGCTTATCGATGAGGATGCCAGTTTCTTTCACTTTTTTTACAAGATAACGAACATACGGAGCTGACGGTGCTTCTCTTCTTCCAAAATCCGTACGAAATTTTTGCACACATTCTGCAGCATTACCATGATTTTCAAAGTAATGTCGCAATATTTCCCAGCGTTGTTCAAGCGTATACACAAACATATTCGTTTAGCGGAAGGATAAAACTAATTATCTGTCAAATCAGACAGGAGCTAAGTGTTAAAATTCACGAAATAAGCACTACCCAATGTGCACAAAAACGGATGCGGATCCGTTACGAACCCGTTACGAGTCCGTCAGTACGCACTGCGCTTTCTTATGTTTCGACGGACCCGTTACGAACCCGTTACGAATCCGCCAAAAGAGTCTGAAACGCATTCGTATATGAAGTCCGAAACGGATTCGTATCTGAAGTCCGTTACGGATTCGTTCCTGAAGTCCGTTCTGAGTCCGAGGCGGATCCGAAAAAATGAAAAAAGCAATTCGTATTTTTGAGAGGAATCTTATGTTTCGATGAACCCGTTACGAACCCGTTACGAATCCTTCAAAAAAATTTCCACAACGTTAACATAAAAGACAGTCTTAAATTTGTTTCACAATTTCTTATTTTATTTTCAGTAGATTAGGGATACGAAATACAATTGTGTACTTATTTTTGTTGTTATTTTTATTTTTTTTATACATTGATATAATTTTAAATTTCCTTCTTTAAAATGTAATATGTAGAATGTAAGAACTGAATTAGCAAAAAAATAAAAAATGTTGAACATACATAAACATTATTGTCCCTTTTTGAATCAGAACTATTTTTAAAAAACGAGTCCGTTGCGAGTTCGCATTATTTAAAAAAGAGTCTGAAACGGATTCGTATGTGAAGTCCGAAATGGATTCGTATCTGAAGCCCGAAACGGATTCGTATCTGAAGTCCGAAACGGATTCGTAATTGAAGTCCGTAACGGAGAGAGGAATTTCATACGAAAAAGGATCCGTTCCGGATGCGAAACGCAATCCGTTTCGGACAAAATGTACGAGGAAGTGAGTTCGTTACGGATTCGTAACGGATCCGTTTGGCACACTGGGTAGTTGAAAAAAAAAAACGTTAGATGACGGACCCGTTACATGTATGTATATTAGGGCGGGTTGATTTGTATGGATGAAAAAAAAAAATGAAAAATCGTATAGCAAAAACGTAATCTACATAAAATTCTAAGATAACTCTCCGAAGAAACCATAGGTTAGTTTATGCAATACAGGTTTTGTTTTGAGACTAATCAAAATATTCAATTATCAAAAAAGCAGTTGAACCCCAATTTGCATCTCCTCTCATTTGCGTTCTATATGAAAAATAGTTAGAACACGTTTTACCTAAACTGCGTTTTGCAAAAAACAAAGAATATTAAAAATTTTTTTTTTTGGAATAAAATATGCAAAACATACTTCTTAAAACAGGAAAAAAACATGACCTCTAATCCAGTTTATTTGATCTATAGAAATATAGATCAAATAGTAGTAACTATAGAAAGTCGTGCCAAAGTACCTAGAATGGAGAGTAAAAAAGACTTAACAAAATTAACATATAACCAATAAGTAAAGTTTTCTTTGTATTCTATAATTGCTTCTTTGTATGTATTAAAGACCTTATTTCTTTTAATGACACAAAATTTGTTTATGGTAAAAAAATTACTGAAAAATTACTGAAATATTGTTTGAGTGAAAACACTTCTTTTGTTTGTTTTTATTTGCATTATAAAATAAGACTTGTTTATCTATGTTCCTTATAAAAACATTAAATTTAAAATTATATACAAACTTTTTACTTGGGTGAATATTTTTTTAATGTAAAAAAATTTTGAGTGTAGAAAAGGGGGAAAATTTTTAAGTGGAGAGGCGCGGATTAGGATTTTATTTTAGATACATGGTTTCTTCGGAGAATTTTCTTAGAATTTTATGTAGTTTATGTTTTTTCTATACGATTTACAAATAAAAAAATCAACCCGCCCTAATGTATATGCTCTTTACTACAGGAAAAATAAATAATTAAAATTTACCCATATTTATTTCCAGTAATTAAACATAACTGTGTGGCGGCCGTAGCTTAGTGGGTAGAGTGCGTGGCCCCTAAGCTTAAGAACCGCGGTAGCCCGAGTTCTATTCCAGCTCTGATAGTAAAGTTTTTTCAATTGAATTAATTTTTCTGTTCGGTCGTCACCTCTCTGCAGACAATGGCAAACCTCAGAGAGTAAAAATTGCCATGTAAAAGTTTCTTGAGAACATAAGCCGTTCGGAGTCGGCATAAAACACGTAGGTCCAGTTCTCGGTCATTTGTGATCAAACATTTAATAACACGCACAACACAATTGATCAATAGAAGCTAGGTCAAAGTCCTTCCAAGGGCTGAAATGGCCAGTTAATTTTTTTTAAAAATTAAACATAACTTTGAACTACATTTAGTTTTAACCAACAAAACAAATGAAAAACCAACAAATTCATCACCATAAATATAAAACGAAAACTTTTTTAAAACAAAACAAATTTTTACATGAATTTAATTGTGAGATTTTTAGATCATAGGACAACAACAACAAATTTGTTTTTGAATAATTTTTATTTAGAAGATGAAATACTTTAAAAAAGTTTTGAAGAAAATACATGAAAAAAACCATAATTTTTCTCTATTACTGTATAAAAAGGAATTCTACGTCTATACTTACGATACTATCGAAACTGTGTCTTTTATTAATATAAATGAACTTGACCTAAAAAACTCTAAATCATATGAATATTTATATTTAATTTATTATATACTTATTTGGTTCACTTTATTTCGAATCAATCACATTTGAGTACTACTTTGGAAACTACTTATACTCATTCATACTCATTTTTGAGTAAGTGGCTCATTGGTTCAAAAATGTGATTCGTTGCAGATCTATGATGCGAAGTAAAGTGTCTATAGCAGAAATATTGAAATACCAAAGAGGAGCGACTAATTGTGGGAGCTATAACGGTATGCATGGAATGCTAAGGGATTTGAATGTTTCTATGCTTTGTAATAAGACGGACGGTGTTTTTTGCGCTTTTTTCTTTTAGCTGCCTTCGTAATCAGTTGTGCGTAATTTGAAGTATTATTATAATGTTGGTTTAAATAATTTAGTGGTTATAAATTTCCTTCGATTCTCTATTGTGTGCAGGTTTGCTTCAAAAAGTACATTACTTATTGGGTTGGTCCGATAAGCACTAAGATATTTTCTTACTGCTGAGTTGTAAAGACTTTTTATTTTATTTAGCATTGATTGTGGTGCGTTATAAGACAAGAATAATACTTGTGCCTTTTATTATATTCAATATTAACAAGACATTGCTCACATCTTAAGTCATCTCTAGCGTTTAACAAACATACACTTGGCTCAATAAATTTGAACATCGTTATCTTGCGCCAGTAGATATGCCATTTCCTCCTTTAACGCTTTTATCTCGCACTTTTTTTGCAAACATGGTAATTTTTCACATTCTACCGTCAAGCAAAAAACCACAGAAATAAATTTATATCTGCACGATTTATGTTTGCTTGTGTGTGTGTGTGTAACTACTTCAATTCTTTTCGCAGAATACAAAAAAAAATTTCTGTTTGCTTCTGTAAAAATTTGGATGATGTTTCTCTGTACATTTCACAAATTATTATTGGATATTTGATTTCTGCGCTGACGTTTATTACAAAGAGGATAGAATTATTCTATGAAAAAATAAAGCATTTTGAATATTTGCTAGAAGCATTACTCTAATGAATTAGAGTAGGGAGGAAGAGTGCACCGAATACTTTTTATAGAAATTCACCTGTCTGAAACAGGTGAAATGATGTATGATGTATTTCATGCGTTGTGGACTCTTGAAAAAACTTTCAGCATTGTGTTGCTAGGTTTTTTTTTCTCAGATATGAGCAGTGTGATCAGAAGAATTTTTAAGAAATATTCTATTTTGTCAAAGAAATATTCTAAAATATTCCACTTACAAATTTTATATACACAAAAATATTCCACTTTGAATTTTAAATATATATACTAAAGTAACGCAAAAACAAGTTTTGGGACATTTTTTTGTGAATAATTACCCAGCTAGCACAGATTTCGAATTGTAACAAAAATATGTTATGTTTCGGTGGTATTCCAGTTTTTTTAAACAAATTTAGTCACAAATGGGTTGTATTAAAGTTTTAAATAAGAAATTTGTAACAAATCATTTGTTTTGTTGCAAATAAGTCAAAATATAGTATTAATTATGTTGCGAATAAATGCACTTGTTGTAAAAATGTTTCATAAAGTTTTGAAAAAAAATAAGTAATTTTTACGTTAATTTAACATTAGTACAACATTTCTATATTAAGTTATATTTTTTGTATTTTTTGGGTGGCGCGTGAGTTTTCTAGAGGTGAAACACAAACATTCATCGACAAAATGGTCTTTGTTGTAAGATTTTAGTGTATAACTCTTCATATTCTCAATATAATTTCACATCTTTTTATTTCATTCCAATTTGTCTCTGACTTTTAAAATACACTCCAAAAAATTATCACTGGTTATGATATGTACATCAGTTTATTTATAATTCACAAAATTATTTTCAATAATTATATTCTGTTAAGAGCAGCTTCTTTTTCTCATAGAGAAAACTTAAATTTTAAAATTAAAACATAAAGGTGTTAAGCATAGTATTCTGTTCAGTTTCATGTGAAATTCCACTCAAATCTCCATACAAAAAGTGACAGCTGCGAAACAAGCGTGCAAATTTACACAACATGTTCGTCAGAGCAGTACTCTGTTCCGCTGCGTGAAATTATCGCAACATGTTGTTGAGCAACATTTTTTCACGACAACTTAATTGAACTGCTTATCAGGGTTCGGACTTGAAAATTCGTAAATCGCAGTAAATTTAAAAAAAAAAATCGCAGTAAAACGAATTTTTTCGCAGTAGTTTTTTTGTTTTTGTTTTTATTTACAATCATGTACGTACATTTACTTCTAATAACATAATATCGTCGTTGCGCTTGAAATACCGCGTATCCACCACTTGCAATACAGCGTATATTGCAAAAAGTTCAAAACTCATTTCATTTTGATCATTCATGATTTATTTACTCATTTTGATTTTTCGTTAAATGCTTACTTGAAAACAAAGCAAATTTCTTGTGTCAATAAATTTTTAGTTCTGTTGAAAATCCATTCAATAGTTTAAAATAAAATCAGTTTTTCTGCACTCATGTAAAGTTTTACTTTTACCTTGTGTACTTATGTGCAAGTGGCGGATACGCGTTATTGCAGTCCAACGACGATATACATACATATATACACTAAGGGAAAAGTTATGAAGACAGTACAGAGACATCTATGCAAAATCTATGTACTTCATCTTGTATGGGAACGCAACGAGAGCTAAATGTACTGGGTAAAGTGAGCGTATACTGGTTATATATCAATTTATTCACTTAGTAAAATGAAGTCATGTGTGACTTCACAAATATGCTTTACATAAATTTTTGTAATTGGTCAGTAATCTATGTACTAGGTACATCGGAATTCTACTCATTGCATACACAAATTTTTTATTTTATGTCATGAGTCAATCATCTTTATACTACGTACATCGGAACTTTTATGTAATGCGTCAATAATCTTTATACTACGTACATCGGAACTGTAATCGTTGCATACAATTATTTATTATTTTATGTAATGGGTCAATAATCTATGTACTCAGTTAATATTTACGTAATAGGTCCATTATATAAGTACTCACTACAGACTGTCATTTAATATTTTATGTAATTGGTAAATAATCTATGTACTACATACATCAGAACTGTTGCATGTTCATTATTAACAATATTTATACAAAACAATAAAATTATTACCAATAACTTTTTAATGAGCATAGTGTGAATGTACCTACCATGAACATCTTCTATCTATTCATTCACGACACATAATTTTGTGATGAGTACATAGAACTCTTTATTGACTACATGCAGTACTTTTATAAATATTTATGTAGTCAATACATATTTCAATATGTACTTAGTACACGAAAATCACCAAATTTATGTGTGCAGAAACTAGTCATGAGTACATAAATTTATATAGTGAGTCCATAGGTCTTACCTCTGTGTATGTACAGGGTCCAAATAACTTTTTTTTTTGAAAATTCTATAAAAAAAACTACTGGATATTTTCTCAAATTTCTTTTTTTATTTGAAAATAAAATTCTTCCGGTTAATAATGGAAAATAATTTTATTCAAATGGCTTCCTCGGCTGGCCATGCAGTAGCCTACACGATCGGTCCAATTTTTAAGCACATTATCGATTGTGTGCAGCTGCATTTCACCAATGGCTTCACGAATATTGTCCTTTAAAGCGTCAATTGTCTCTGGCTTGTCGACGTAACACTTATCTTTGAGGGCACCCCACAAATAATAGTCCAACGGTGTCAAATCGCAGCTCAAAGGTGGCCAAACGACATCAGCTCTGCGGCTGATAATGCGATCTTCAAAAACAGGGCGCAAAACATCGAGTGCAGCTTCGGCTGTGTGGCACGTATCGCCGTCCTGTTGAAACCAAATGTTGCCAATATCCTCCTCTTCAATTTTTGTGAATAAAAATTCGTTCAACATGGCCCGATAACGATCACCATTGACTGTAACGGCCACTCCTTGCTCATTTTCGAAGAAAAATGGCCCAATTATGCCTCTGGACCAAAATCCGCACCAAACAGTGACTCGTTTTGGGTGCAGCGGCTTTTCAATGTATGCGTGCGGGTTTTCTGTGCCCCAAATGCGACAATTTTGTTTGTTTACATACCCGCCATGATCAAAATGAGCTTTATCTGAAAAGATGATTTTTTTGACAAAATCGGCATCTTCTGTAAGTCGATCGCAGGCCCTCTTCTCAGCCTTGTTCAAGCATATACACAACCATATTCGTTCAGCGGAAGGATAAAACTAAATATTTGTCAAATCAGACATGAGCTAAGTGTTACCATTCACGAAATAAGCACTAGTTGAAAAAAAAAAGTTATATGGCGGACCCGTTATAACTTTATACTATATATATTTGCATGTTGCAGAACCATATTTTTTACTGATTCTAAATATATTTTCTTTATAAAAATTCAATCACGGTCGTTAAAAGCAAATCAGTTCTTAATTCGGTCAAAAAACCTTATGTAAAACTATAAAATATTTTATTTTGTCGCAATGACAGCTTCATCTAACAACTTACTTTCTTCTGTTTGAACACTTAGTCCACAGTATACAGATATAATGGACCCCTGAAACTCTGCATTTTTAATCAACATCAATGCTTACATTTTCCAAAAATAACCATAGAAGTGTTTGTTGCGAATAAATCGCAGTAGATTTGAAAAAACCGCAGTGACGCAGTAGAACATTAAGTGTCGCTAAAAAGCGGAGTAGATCTACTGCAATTGCAGTAAAGTCCGAACACTGCTGCTTATTTATTTTGAAGTGAATAGAGAGATATCATATGAAATCTCTCAACTTATTCTCTGAGTCTCTCTGAGAAACGTTGCCATAGAAACTCCTCGCAACAAACTTTAAGTCAGAAATTTCACGCAACAAATAAATAGATGTTGCCAGCAAAATTGCACGCAAACGCACAGAGTACTAGGATTTACTATATACTTATATATAATATTAAAATTAAGGCACATCGTGGAGATGTTCATCAACATTTATGTTGTATCGACATGTAAGTATGTTGTATCAACATTAAAATTTTTGGTTGTTATTTTCATATAATTAACATTAAACAAATTGCAAAACATTAACATTAAACAAAAATAAAACACTGGTTGTTTTAAGAGTTTCATAAAAAGTACACTTAGAAAAGAAAGTACGAATTTCGTTAAATCTGTAACAGGTCTTAATCCCTGGGCATCCCTAAAAGTACGTTTTTGCAACCAAAACTCGACAGTTCTTGTGCTTTTCTCTATTTTCATATAAAAAAGTTGTAAGCTTTGGATTTGTTGAATCACCTTTGTCCACTTTTTTGGTACATGGTAGAAAATAATTTGTTCTGCTTCTTTAGAAGCTATATTCTTTTTAAAATTTTGAACTGAAAATAAATTGATATTTTTTAATGTTGATATTTTGTGGCAGTGATGCCAACCTGAAGAGAATAAAAATCCATAAAAAATCGGTTTAAATCCGTGTAGACAAATTTATATATTTTTTTTCAATTTAAAACTATCAGTTATTAAAGTTACTCAACAATCTATTTTTAAAAATGTTGTATATATTTTGTTTTTTTTTAAAATTTTCATAAACCTTACTTCCCTGTTTCAAATGAGTCCTTAATTCTCTTTAGGGATCAAATTTGATACTATTAAAAAAAATCAAAGAAATAAATATTTGACCTCAAATTAAAAATTCGAATCTTTATTATAATTTTAATTTTTATTAATAGTTTATTATTTTTTTATTATTTATATTATTATTTTATCAAACTATTACATAAAATTCGTTTCTGGACTGCGAGACATTTTCACAACACAAAAACCGTAAATGAGGGCAAAGAATGATTCGACATAAGGATTAGTTTGGTGCGCAATAAACATGAGATATTTGAATTTAAATTCTTGCTATATTGCACGCCTTATCGTACCACTTGTTCACCAAAAACAACAGGTGGCGTGTAGTATAATTTTTGATACTAATTGAGGATTTGGAATTTGTTTTGTGTGAGAAAAATTAAAAAAAATCTTGTTTTTATTTTCGAGTTTTAGCCCCAAACTAAACTTTATTTAAATTTTATTTTTGATATTCATTGACCCGTGCAGAAAAAAAAAAACAACGGAAAAAACCAAAAAATAGTATTAAAAATGATACTTGTACTATAGGAAGGCAAGATTAAACTTATAAAAAGTTAGAAATAACGCAAAACTTCTAAAGGTTCTACGTGAATTTAATTTAAAAAAATTTATTAAATGTGCGCTTTTTATAAATTACAAAAAATATTTTCATTTCAAGTTAAGAACGAAAAATGACACACTTTCTTTTTCTGCTTGACAAGCCGAGTGACAATTTAATCGTTGCCAACTTTGTTTACGTGTGCAACTTTTAGGGCTGCACATTTTTTATTACTTGCAAGTGCTGATAAGCGCAAAATTTTAATAAATTAAGTAAACACATTTTTAAGTTATAAGTACATTTTTTACCATTCAAATAAGTTCTGACATAGAATTTGGTGAAAACAAAGCGAAATCTACGAAAATTCTGGGTGAAATCCGTAGATTTACCTTATTTTGCCGCTGTTGTCCGTTTATCTGTGCAAGGCTTAAATATCCGTAAAAATCCATTTTATCCGTGTAGTTGGCTCTACTGTTTTGTGGTATTCTAGATTTTACTTGAAGAAAGAAGTTTAAAACAAAAGTTTTGTAGGAATCAGGGACCGTACCGGTTATGGTTTGTATGAAAAAAGTCAGAGATTAACAATTATCATTTAACTTTTATTTTTTCCGACAAAAATACTAGTTTTTTAATGCCTTTTATTTTTTCGGGCAAAAATAACTGTTACTTTTGACTTTTATTTTTTTGGTCAAAAATAACAGTTATTTTGTGCCTTTTATTTTTTCGGTCAAAAATATCAGGCAATTTGAATTTCTTTAAAGGCCACTTGAAAGGCAAAAAAAAGTTTTATGCAATTTTTATCGTCTCATCAGCGCGCACATTTTGAGCTATAAAACTTTTTAGTTTTAAAGTATTTATTCGGCCTTTGAAAAAATACAAATTGCCTGATGTTTTTGACCGAAAAAATAAGAGGCACAAAATAACTGTTATTTTTGACCTAAAAAATAAAAGTCAAAAGTAACAGTTATTTTTGCCCGAAAAAATAAAAGGCAAAATATAACAGTTAATTTTAATTTTTATAGTAACAGCCAAAAATTTAAAAGGCATTTAATATTCGCGAAACTGCTGCCATTACGATAATAATGGTATACTTAGAAAAGTCCTCCGGCCACTTTTTCGTTATGCCTTTTTAATCTGAAAATTGTAAAATAACAGATATTTTCGGTCCCTGGTAGGAATTTCTAACTTTATCAGATTCATTTACGTATATGCAAGCTAGATAAAATATTTTGAGTTTCAAATCCTTAATACATTCAGGCCTTAATACATTATTGCTTTGCGTACGTTAACTCAAAATTTTAGTTTAAAATAAAAATATCGAAATTTGATATAACAGAAAAAAAGCAAATTATGCAAAATTTTTATGAGAAAATCTATGTCCTTTAATATTTCAGAAGCATTAACATTATTGCTTTCAAGGATTATATTTACTCTATAAACTTCAACCAATACATATTTTGGCGGCTGTAGCCTAGTGAGTAGAGTGCATGGCCACTAAGCTAAGGAACCGCGGTAGCACAGGTTCAATTCCCAGCTCAGACGGAATGTTTTTCAATTGAATGAATTTTTCTGTTCGATCGTCACCTCTCTGCAGACAATGACAATCCTCAGAGAGTAAAAACTGTCGTGTATAGCTTCTTGAGAACATAAGCCGTTCGGAGTCAGCATTAAACTCGAAGGTCCAGTAGTGGTATTCCCAAATGCGTTAACGACGATTTTCGATATCTTAAGTTAGCGAAAACTGAAATTTTCTATGAAGGTGGCATGCACAATGACCGATAACGACAAACATCGGTTGATTGTTGATCGGATAATAACATAAGCATAAACTTAAGTAAAGCAAAATAAAAACAACAACAAGAAAAGGGAGAAAAACTGCGAAATTGACACTGAAATCTCATTGCCTCTGTGGTGTAGTGCGCTAAGATGCGCTTGCACGAGGCAAGCACGGCCCGGGTTCGATTCCCGCCGGCATCACAAAGATTTCTGAAGAAGCCTGTAGCAGGGCCGAAATTGCAATAAAATCAGCTAGTGATG
The DNA here is from genome assembly GCA_963920525.1 of Dichetophora obliterata. NCBI lineage: Eukaryota > Metazoa > Arthropoda > Insecta > Diptera > Sciomyzidae > Dichetophora > Dichetophora obliterata. The sequence continues at coordinate 34,770,376 of OY986435.1, read as the reverse complement.
TGTTCCTTTTCATATTGAAAATGATGTTGTTGTTGTTTCTTTGGAAAAAATTCGTTCGAGCAACTAATTTTTCTAAACTGACCTAAAGCCCAATAAACGATTTTAAACTATCAAACAACTAGAATTTGTATTTAAAATCAAATATGATTTAAACTATCAAACATTTAGAATTTGTATTTAAATCATAGAAAATCAACATAATAAATAACAAGGTCACCTAGAAAACTTTGTCAACGATTATTATCGTTAAATATTTGGGAATTCCACTACAGTTCTCAATCTTTTGTGTTCAAACATTCAATAACACGCACAACATAATTTATCAATAGAAGCTCAGTCAAAGTGCTTTCTAGGGCTAAAATGGCAAATTTATTATATTTTTGATTATAATACACATTTTAGAAAATCAATAAATCTGAAGTTATTTTTGTCGCCAAACAATTGATTTAAATCTTTTGCTTTAAAACAATTTTATTTCAAGCCATTGCTCGAAAATATTTATAACTACTTATTTTGCGTGACAAACCGATTTTAAAGAAAAAAATTTTAAATGTCGATAGCCAAAAAAAACGAAGTACATTTTTGTTCATTTAAAGAAAATATATTAATACAAAAATATTCCACTTTCACATGTCCATACAAAGAATAACGGCTAAACTCAAAGTATCGTAAAAAACGATATTTTAATTACACGAACTACGACTCATTTTTTTGAAATATATAAACCGTTACAAATAAAACATGTGCAGACATAAGTGGTGATCAATTCTGGGCAAAAAATGGATATCTGCATACTTCCAAAAATTGACATTAAAGTAAATTCCATATCGCTTTTTTACGATATTTTTAGTTTAGTCATTATTGCTTGGGACCACAGAAATATGCTCTCCGAAAGAAAAATATTCCATAGTGGAATATTATATTCGACTCTGTTCACACTGCACCATAGTTCGCTTACGCTTCTCAAATGAGCGTAGAAAGAGGAAATAAAAACGACTCATTTTCAATTTTCTGTTTATCGCTCACATTGAGCTGGTGGCTAATTCATTTGGAAAGTAAAAGTGAGGGCACATTTTTATGGAAAACATATATTTTTGGATTTAATTTTGTATCGACTTAACAGAGAATGAATGCATGCAAAAAGGTCGAACTTTAGTAGGCATAGAAAAAGCATTGATTAATTAAGCAAGAAAATCTTTAAACTAGACGAGTTGGAAGAAGGTTGTAATATTATCTGATAGATTCTTTAGGAAACCACCTATTGTCAAGGAACTTAAGTGTATATAAAACACTTGCATTTTTCTTGTTTCATGTGTGTCATAATATGTGGTTTTGTGAGAACAACTTTGTGTTGTATCATAAAACCAGACCAGACCAGACCTTTTTTGCTTCTACCAACCATTCTTAATTTTTTCACTTTTAACTTTGTAGAATCCTGGCTATGCTGGTCGTAAGGAATTGCCCGAAAATTTAAAAATTCAGTTTCGCACTGTAGCCATGATGGTGCCCGACAGACAAATCATTATTCGTGTCAAATTGGCTTCGTGTGGCTTTTTGGAAAACATCACGTTGGCACGTAAATTCTACACGCTCTACAAGTTGTGTGAAGAGCAGCTAACTAAGCAGGTGCACTACGATTTTGGGCTAAGGAATATCTTGTCAGTGTTGCGAACATTGGGTGCTTCAAAGCGGAAGAACTCAAAGGATAGCGAGAGTACGACTGTGATGCGAGTCCTACGTGATATGAATCTTTCAAAGTTAATAGACGAGGATGAGCCGTTGTTCATATCACTTGTCTCGGACTTGTTTCCCAATCAGGTGAGAAGCATTTGATCTCTTAAGCTATTGCTTATTATTTCATTGCCTTTAATCTAGACCCTCGAAAAGACCAACTACCCCGAACTGGAAGCAGCAATTGCACAACAGGCCGATGAGGCTAGCCTGGTCTACCATCCTCCGTGGGTTCTTAAGCTGATACAGTTGTACGAGACCCAAACAGTTCGCCATGGCATTATGACATTGGGACCTAGTGGTGCTGGCAAGACAACCTGCATACATACGTTAATGAAGGCACTAACCCAAATGGGTGATGATCATCGCGAAATGCGCATGAATCCTAAGGCTATAACAGCCGCCCAGATGTTTGGCCGTCTAGATGTAGCCACAAATGATTGGACTGATGGCATATTTTCGGCACTTTGGCGCAAGACTCTAAAGATTAGAAGCGATGAACATGTTTGGCTAGTGCTAGATGGTCCGGTAGACAGCATTTGGATAGAGAACTTGAACTCGGTGCTGGATGATAATAAAACGCTGACACTTGCGAATGGTGACCGCTTGACCATGGCACCAACAGTTAAAATTATCTTTGAGCCCCACAACATAGACAACGCATCTCCAGCCACGGTATCCCGGAATGGAATGGTTTACATGAGCTCTTCAGGATTGGACTCAAGACCAAGTTTGTTTCTTTAAGAAGATTATCTACCGCACATTTTTCGAGATTATAAAACATATTCTTGTAGTTGTGCAAGCCTGGTTAAAAAATCGTGCTCCAGGCGAGAAGGCCGTCTTTTGGGAGTTGTTTGAACAAACATTTTTATCCGTGTTCAATTGGGGCACGCAAAATTTGAAGCTTTTGATGAGCGTATTGCTATGTAATATAGTGCAGCAAATGCTGTTTATACTGGAAGGCCTCGTTCCGGTTAAGAAAGAAGAGGAAAAAGCAGTTAGCCTGTCCAGTAAAGAGAGTAACGATGGTAAGTTGATAAGCGGTTTTTAAACATCGGCGAAATGTCTTGAAAGACATAACTTAAGTATTAACGTTAGGGTCTTGGCTGCTACGTAATATTTTTTGTAACAAATTGGTTGAAACTGTGGTTTTTCCCGCTATATTTGAATTTTGTATTGAAAAAAATGAAATTTTCAGCAAAGCTGCGCAAAGACACGGAACAAAGACGTAACTCCACAGGCAGCGATGGTGGTAAAGTATGAATATACTATATACAAGGTTTTCTCAGATTTTTTTTCTACGCTTTTGTGTGTTAACCGTGTTGCAAAACTAACCAAATTACACCATCCAACCAAACCACAGTGCAACTGGTGTTGGTCAATACAATTTTTGTCTCTTACATTTTGAGCACAATATTTTTGAAACACCTCTAACAGAATTCTTTCTTTACACCCCTTTTTTCAAATTTTTTCAATAATTCTTCTACTTATATGTATTGTATTTGTGACTAAGTCGTATGCAACTAATAAACCGTTTGCTAAATGTTTCTTTGTGGGTCTCCTTTTCATTTTTGTACCTTCTCTAGAACTCTTTTCATATGGTTTAAAAATTGTTAATTTTTCTTATGCAATATACGACAGATAATGCTCCTGAGGAAGTGGCTGTTGAGGAAAAGGAGGATACTTGCACACCTGAACACCTACAACGTTTGTATATCTTTGCATTGGCTTGGGGCATGGGTGGATATTTAAGCACTGGTGATCGTATTCGATTTAGTAATTTTGTGAAAGAGTCCTTTCCGAATCTGGACTTTGCGAAGGGCACCGCAAGCGAGAATTCGATCTTTGATTTTTTTGTTTCCGATACAGGAGTTTGGCAATCGTGGAAGACCCTCGTCACACCCTATATGTATCCAGAACTTTCAACCCCGGAATTCCTGAGCATCTTAGTGCCGATTGTGGATAATGTGCGCATTGATTATCTTATTTCCACGATCGCTAATCAGGAGCGCGCTGTAATGCTTATTGGTGAACAGGGTACTGGCAAGACAGTTATCATGAAGAATTTTATGAAGAAAATGAATCCCGAGAGCTATATGGGCCGTTCCTTCAACTTCTCTTCGGCCACTAGTCCCTATCAGTTTCAACGCACAATTGAGAGTTATGTAGAGAAGCGAGTAGGCGTTACATTTGGACCACCAGGTGGTAGAAAGTTGATCGTTTTTATAGATGATATCAATTTACCGGAGATAAATATGTGGGGAGATCAGGTAACCAACGAAATTGTGCGTCAATCCATGGATATGAATGGTTTCTACAGTCTGGAGAAACCTGGGGATTTTACAACTGTTGTCGATGTACAGTATGTAGGTGCAATGGGGTTACCTGGTGGTGGCCGCAATGATATACCGTCACGTCTAAAACGTCAATTCTGTGTTTTTAATTGCAACATTCCGGATAATGATTCAATCGATAAGATATTTAGAGTTATTGGCGAAGGCCATTACAATGCAAAACGTGGCTTTATAGCTGAAGTTCGTAGCTTGGTGCGCAAGCTAATTGTGGTCACACGCCATTTGTGGCAACGGACACGTGATAAACTCTTGCCCACACCAGCAAAGTTTCATTACGTCTTCAGCTTGCGTGACTTGTCACGCATTTGGCAAGGCATGGTTGGCACTTTATCCACAGTCATCACCTCGGAAAGCGTGATTATGTCCCTGTGGAAGCACGAGTGTACCCGCGTGTTCTCCGATCGCTTTACCACATTTCAAGACAAGGAATGGTTTGGATCGGAGCTTGCATGCTTGGTGCGTGAAGAGCTGGGCGAATCGCACTCTCAAATGATTATACCAAATCCTGTGTTTGTGGACTTTATGCGAGATGCACCTGAGCCAACGGGTGAGGAGGGCGAAGACGCGGATATGGAGCTGCCTAAAGTCTATGAACCGGTAACATCTCATGAAGTGCTTCGCGAGCGTTTGGTTATGTTCCTCGCTCAGTTTAACGAAATGGTGCGAGGTTCTGGTATGGATTTGGTATTCTTCCCCGATGCAATGCTGCATTTGGTAAAGATATCCAGAATCATTCGTCATCCGAGAGGAAATGTCATGCTAGTCGGGGTGGGTGGATCGGGCAAGCAGTCTCTGACGAAATTAGCCACTTTTATAGCCGGATATAAAACGTTCCAAATCGCATTAACGCGCTCCTACAATGTGGCCAATTTTTTGGAGGATCTCAAGCTGCTATATCGTACTTGCGGCGTACAAGGGAAGGGTACGACTTTCCTTTTCACTGACATGGACATAAAGGAGGAAGGATTCCTCGAGTATTTGAACAATATTCTTTCGTCGGGCGTTATATCAAACCTGTTTTCGCGCGACGAACAAGCTGAAATAGTGCAAGAGCTTACGCCAATAATGAAGAGAGAAAATCAACGGAAAACCGCTACTCCGGAAGGCGTTATGGAGTTCTTCCTGGCACGAGTTTGCATAAATCTGCATGTGGCTTTTTGTTTTTCACCAGTTGGTGAGACATTTCGTGCCAGGGTACAGCGCTTTCCGGCATTGGTGTCTGGCTGTACCATAGATTGGTTCCAGCCATGGCCAAAAGACGCTCTTGTCTCGGTGGCAAGACACTTTCTGAATGATTTCGAAATCGAGTGCACAACAGAAGTAAAAGGGGAATTGGTAAATGCACTCGGGTCGATACAAGATATTGTAGCAGAAACGTCATTGGAGTACTTTCAGCGTTTTAGGCGTGCCACTCACGTTACACCAAAGTCATATTTGAACTTTATTGCCGGTTACAAGAACATTTACCAGCAGAAGCAAAAAGAATTGGGTGATGGTGTTGAGAAGATGGATACTGGCTTAGAAAAACTCAAAGAGGCCTCCGCATCGGTGGAGATATTAAAAAAGGACTTGGTTGTTATGGAGGAAGAGTTGGTGGAAGCTTCAAAGAAAGCCGAATCTGTGTTGGTCGAAGTCACTGAGCGTGCCATGCAAGCGGAAATCGTTAAGAATCAAGTGCTTATAGTAAAGGACAAGGCTGAGGCGCTCGTAGCATGCATTGCAAATGAGAAAGCTTTAGCAGAGGAGAAATTAGAAGCAGCTAAGCCCGCCCTCGAAGAAGCCGAAATGGCTTTAAACACTATCAAACCGGCACACATAGCAACGGTACGAAAGTTGGGACGACCACCTCATCTAATTATGCGTATCATGGACTGTGTATTGATACTGTTTAAGCGAAAGTTGCATCCGTGCATTGCGGATGCGGCTACATGTTGTCCCAAGCCATCATGGCAAGAGTCGCTCAAGGTGAATTTGAATTAATAACTTATACACATAAAAGTAGTAATTTTAATGTTATCTTTCCAGATGATGGCTAGCACAACATTTTTGTTGCAATTACAGAACTATCCGAAGGATACAATTAACGATGAAATGATTGATTTGCTACAACCCTATTTTCGCATGGAGGATTATAATATGGATATGGCTCGACGAGTTTGTGGTGATGTTGCTGGTCTACTGTCCTGGACCAAAGCTATGGCATTTTTTCACAGTGTCAATAAAGAAGTACTTCCTCTCAAGGCTAATTTGACCATGCAAGAAGCGCGTTTAAAGGTAATTTTATATGGTTTTATCATAGATATATATATAGGATAGATATGTGAGATTGAAACAAGAATATAGTTCATATCGTTGAATTTTCTAGTACCGATGTGTCTGCATAATTTGTCTATAGCAGACAAGGATTTCGAAACAAAATTTCAGCGAAATAGCATTCCCTCCAAACATTTTCAATTGCTTCAGAATCACCGGCGAATTGCTTGGAAGATGAGACAATCGCTGGCGAGCTCATTTGGCAGTCATTCGGGTATCACCGACTGTGAGCAGCTGAGGCCATAATAGCGATTCGCCCAAAGGGTTCGTAAGCGATTCGCTGCAAAGAGTGTCTTATCAATCGCCAAGAGAGGTCTTAAGCGATTCGCCGGGAGATTCGCGAACGAATCGCCTGAAGAGTTCGTAAGCAATTTGCTGGCAAGAGTCGCCAAAGAATGGCTATGCGAATAATCGCCCAAGTTACAATCGCCCAAGCCCAAAAATAAACAATCACCTAAAAACAGTTGGGCGTTTGTTCATAATGTATAATCGCCCAAAAAATCGATGAACAATCGGCCAAAACTGCGAACTTTCGCCCAAATTGTGAAATGAATAATTGCCTTAAAAAAGTTTGGGTGTTCGTTCATAATGTACAATCGCCCAAAAATGCGATGCCAAAAATGTTTTTTGGCGAATGTTCATTTTTTGAAATTTTCTCTTTGTTCATTTTTTGAAAAAAAACCAAACGACCAATCGCCCAAACCCAAAATGATCAATCGCCAAAAAATTTTTGATGGTTTTTTGGGCTATCGTTCATTTTCGTACTTTTAGGCAATGGTATAACTTGGGCGATTATTCGCACAGCCGTATTAGTCTGTGCGAATATTCGCCCAAGTTGCAATCGTCCAAATTTTTTTGGGTCATTGGTCATTTTGGGCTTGGGCGATTGTAACTTGGGCGATTATTCGCACAGCCGTATTAGTCTATGCGAATATTCGCTCAAGTTGCAATCGCCCAATCCCAAAATGAACAGTCACCCAAAAAAGTTTGGGCGATTGTTCATTTTTAGTTTGGGCGATTGTTCATAATGAATGTTCGCTCAAATTTTTAAGAATGAATGATTTATATATAAATGAATGAAGATAATGATGGACATTATGGCCGTTGAATGATTTGCCCTTATACGGAATTTAAAAACTACATTCTGTACAAGGGCAAATCATTTAACGGCCATAATGTCCATCATTATCTTCATTCATTTATATATAAATCATTCATTCTTCAAAATTTGAGCGAACATTCATTATGAACAATCACCCAAACTAAAAATGAACAATCGCCCAAAAATGTTAGCGTTTCTTTTGCTAAAACAGTCGTGAAATGAACAATCGCCCCAAACTGCAAACTTTCGCCTGAAATGAATAATCGCCCACAAAAATTTGGGCGTTTGTTCATAATGAGATCAACAATCGCCCAAAAACTTTAATTTATTCTTCCAAATTTTGACGATTGTTCATAATGAAAAGAAAACGAAAAATCGCCCCAAAATTTTAACCGTTTTTTTGGGCGATTGTTCATTTCCGCACTTTTGGGCGATTGTAACTTGGGCGATTATTCGCACAGCCCTAAAGAATCGCAGAGAGGAGTCTTAAGAGAGTCATCCGGGAATCGCCGACTGTGAGCAGCTGAGGCCATAATAGCAATTCGTCGGGAAGATTCGCACTAAAGATTCGTAAGCGATTCGCTGGGAAAAGTTGCTTATAAATCGCCAAGAAAGGTCTTAAGCAATTCGCCGGGAGATCAGCAAACGAGTCGCCTAAAGGGTTCGTAAGCGATTTGCTGGTAAGAGTCGCTATATTGCTGAATTGATTCTATACAGAGTTGTTGTTGTTGATGCTTTGTTCAAAGCTTACTTGAGAGACTTCACGCATTTCTAGTGTTTTTTTATAAGCAAAGACAAGATTGATAGAGATAATTTTATAAGAGAGTTTTTTAAAGAGAGTGCGAGAGCAATAATTGTAGGACAAAGTTTTCACGACTTTTTAACTTGAAATAATTTGAATTTGGCTCTCTGAAATCAAACTATATTAAATGTAGAAAATCTGTTGCCAGCAATATTTGCTGAAAATTCCCGTGGATTTTTGTTAGAGTGTAGGCCAGACCTACATTGGACTACAAGATATGGTCAGTTTTAGAGGGCATGTTATTGACCACTCGCCACCCAAATTTGAAATCTTTAAAGCATGCACTTGTCCGGGCAGTGGGCAACTTTCCGATGAATGTGGTGCGTATTGGTGGCAATTTTTATTAGTTTTTTGCGGGCTTATATTTGTACTTTAAATAAATAAGTATTCAAAATATTACTACAAAATCTATTAAGGTTTTGTTTTAACACAAAAAATCCATGTGCCAGAACTTATAAAAGTATAGTTACCTTTGGAACTTTTATTCCTTGAGCCATAACTTGTTATCGTTACGAAAGATTTTTCGAAAATGATTTAACTATTAGATGATTTAACGTTACTATAACTTTTTCCATCTCTCATTTTTTAGTGTTATTTTATGAATCCTTTATAAAATTCGCATTGACTTTAACTTGATGGAAACTAATCAAATTAATTTGATGAAAAATTGTCTAGCTCGCTATGGATGATCTGGCAGGCGCTGAGGAGCAATTGCGGGAACGCGAGGAAGCTTTGCAAGCTGTAAAGAATCAATACGATAAAGCAGTGGGTGAAAAACAACGACTCACTGATGCAGCTAACGTTTGTTTGCGCAAAATGACTGCTGCAACTGCTTTAATCAATGGTCTTTCGGATGAGAAATACCGTTGGACAAATCAGAGTAAGGAGTTTAAAATTCAGTTGGGCAAACTTGTGGGAGACGTTCTATTAGCAACAGGATTTCTATCATATTGCGGCCCCTACAATCAGGAATTTCGTGCAAATCTAATAAAAACCTGGATGTTGATACTCAAACAGAAGGAGATACCATTTACACAAGGTTTGAATATCATAAACATGCTAGTAGATTCCTCCACAGTCTCTGAGTGGACGCTTCAGGGTCTGCCGAATGATGAACTTTCGGTACAAAATGCTTTGATTGCTACTAAGTCGAGTAGTTATCCTCTTCTGGTAGATCCACAGACACAGGGTAAAATATGGATCAAGTCCAAGGAAGACAAAAATGAACTACAGATAACATCGCTTAATCACAAATACTTTCGAACACACTTGGAAGATTCGTTATCGTTAGGAAGACCCTTGCTTATAGAAGATGTTGGCATTGAATTGGATCCTGTAATTGATAATGTGCTTGAGAAGAACTTCATTAAGTCGGGTAGTATTGAAAAAGTATTAGTTGGCGACAAGGAATGCGATGTTATGCCTGGTTTCATGCTCTATATCACAACGAAGCTACCAAATCCGGCATTTAGCCCAGAGGTGAGCGCAAAGACGTCAATAATTGATTTCACCGTAACGATGAGAGGTTTAGAGGATCAACTTCTGGGACGTGTTATCCTAATGGAGAAATCTGATCTGGAATCGGAACGGGTAGCTCTTTTCGAAACAGTTATGCAGAATCAGCGAAATATGAAGGAACTGGAAGCAAATTTACTTTATCGCCTCAGCTCATCTCAGGGTTCATTGGTTGATGACGAGGCTTTGATTGAAGTCCTGCGCGTGACAAAAAGTACGGCCGAGGAAGTAAATCAAAAATTAAAAATTTCCGAAGTCACCGAGAAGAAGATAATGAAAGCACGCGAAGAATTTCGCGCTGTCGCTGCTCGTGGTTCTATTCTATACTTTTTGATTGTTGAAATGAGTAACGTCAATGTTATGTATCAGAATTCGCTAAAGCAATTCTTGGTCATTTTCAACAATTCCATAACTAAATCGACAAAATCTAGTGTCACTGAAGAACGGATATTAATTATACTGCGTTATTTAACCTTTGAAGTTTACACTTTCACCAACCGCAGTCTCTATGAACGTCATAAGCAGCTATTTACTCTAATGCTGGCCATTAAAATTGACTACCACAAGGGTAACGTCAGCCACGAAGAGTTTATGGCATTTATTAAAGGTGGTGCTTCGCTTGATTTGAATGCGGTTACACCCAAACCATTTCGCTGGATTCTAGACATCACCTGGTTGAATTTGGTAGAGATCAACAAATTGGACTCATTTTCAAGTGTCTTGACTGTGGTGAGTTAATCAATTTATGAGTTTATCTGTTGTTAGTTTGCGATTTTTATATACATATGTAAAAATCTTTTTTGAACTGCAGTTGACACTTTGAAAAATAACATTTTTACTATCAAAAAGCTTTGCGAGAAAACACGCATAGAGAAAAATTCAAATACTTAGCTTAAAAAACATGCTCTTGTTACCTGCGTTAACCCTTTTTCAGATCGAGTTAAATGAAAAAGATTGGCGCACTTGGTACGAAGCTGAGAAGCCAGAAAATGAGGAAATTCCTTGTGGATATCAAGAATCTTTGGATGGTTTTCGTAAGCTGTTGCTTGTTCGTTCTTGGTGTCCAGATCGTACAATTTCCCAAGCAAAGAAATATATAGAAGGTTTTCTTCATTCTTCACGGAATCTTATCAATGTTTAAATTTCTTCATATCTTTCATATTAGAGTCTCTTGGTCCGGAGTATAGCGAAATGCAAATACTTGACTTAGAAGCTACCTGGGCTGAGTCGGAACCGCGTACACCATTTGTTTGTCTCCTGTCAATTGGATCGGATCCAACTACTCAGATTGGTCAATTGGCCAAACAGAAGGGCATAAGTAAGTAGCATCCCAGTTGTGCCCGTAAGAACTTCAATATACATTATTTTTTCAGTACCTTTCTGCTGGCAAGCATTTAATTTTTCATTAATATTAACCTTTGCTTCTTTAAAGATAAACATACAATTTTCTTGGACACCGTAATGTTTAATGATATTTTGAATTATTAAGATCTCGACATAGATCAAATTTTGAATATACCCTTTTCTATCTTATAATTATTGATCCTTATCATGGTCACTGCAATTTGTTTGTTTGATGACCTTTTTTGAAGTAATTTTTATCCTTTATTTTGCGGGCTCACGGCTCAAATTATTAAAAATTAAAAACTTTAATAGTTTCAATTTTTAATTTTTATTACCAACTAACTGAAACCCGGCGCGTTGCTGCCACGCCCCCGTTGCCAAACTTCCATAAAATGTTATCAGTGAACCTGCATGTGTAAAATGAGTTCGAAAACTGAATTCCAAGGCTGTGCGACCTATAACTCCAAAGCTATTCGAAATCTCAAATTTAGGTTGTATGGAAGGTGCCACGCCCTCTTGTTAAACACCATTCTATGTTATCAGTTAAAATTCATGTGTAAATTGAGTTCGAATACTGAATTCGAAATTCAGAAAAAGCAAATTTGGGTTGTATGAGAGGTGCCACGCCCCTTGTCCAATGCCCATAAAATGTTATCAGTAAAACAGCACGTGTAAATTGTCGTCGAATACTGAATTCCAAGGCTGTGGGAATTATAACGCAAAAGCTATCAAAATCTCAAATTTGCGTTGTATGGGAGGTGCCATGCCCCTTTTCCCAACGCCCATAAAATATTATCAGTAAAACAGCACGTGTAAATTGTGGTCGAATACCAAATTCCATGGCTGTGCGAGCTATAACTCAAAAGCTATTCGATATCTCAAATTTGGGTGGTATGGGAGGTGCCACACCTCCTTGTCTAACGCTGTCAGTACTACAACTAAAACCTGCGCATAAATGCGAAAAACCAATTTGGAAAGTTTCATTGCGATCGGAGAAACGGTGTAGACATGTATTCAGGACACACAAACAAACGTACATTCATTTTTATATATATATAATAGGGCGGGTCGATTTGTAGGGAGTGAAAAAATTCACCAATTTCCCTATGATTTCCATATTCTATGGGTTATTCCATGAAAATTTGCCGAAGGAACCATACCTCTATCGTTAAAATCGAGTCCCCTACTTTTTGTTGGTAGATTTTTTCCCAAATTGACGTTCGTATGAAATATTACCTACACGTTCACATCTAAACTCAAAAACTATCGATCGGGTTTAATCGCCAGTAGGCGCGTTGGAAAGGTGAGCTCATTTTGATCAATTTACAAAAAAATCTCCAACATTGGTCCAACGGTTCAAAAGTTACGGGCATTTTTGTCCAAATTTTGGAGCATTTTTCCATTTTTTTCATGATTTTGTCCAAGAATATTACTTTCATGGCCATTTTTTTGGCTCAATCCATTATTTAATTCAATTTACAATTCAAAACGAAGAGTTTAAGCCCAAATTTATCGAATTCGGTTGATTAATTCATGCGATTTATTATTTTGTTATTTTGTTTTAGCAATATCGCATGAATTAATCAACCGAATTCGATAAATTCGATGTGAACGTGTAGGTAATATTTCATACGAACGTCAATTTGGGAAAAAATCTACCAACAAAAAGTAGGGGACTCGATTTTAACGATAGAGGTATGGTTCCTTTGGCAAATTTTCATGGAATAACCCATAGAATACGGAAATCATAGGGTAATTGTCGAAAAATAAATCGACCCGCCCTAATATATATATTTTCATTTTTAATTAATTAATTAATTTTTGATTTTCTATTTCATTATCATTTACTTCATAGTAAACTTAATGTAATTTTAGAATATTTTAATGGTAATAATCTTGAAGATTCAATTAATTTTTTTTATATGGAAATCTTTACTATGTTTTCTGAGTCCGTGCCGTATAGCCTCAAATTTGCGAAAAATTGTGCTTACCCTTGGTACACAAGGGAATTAAAGACTCTTAGCAACAACAGGAATAGGGCATGGAAGAAATATGTCTGTAGCTTAGACTTAAATGACCTAGAAACCTACAAGCGTTTGTTTCTGGATTTTGAAAGTTGCTCAGCTACCTTATATAAAAATTATTTAGACAATATTATGTTGAGAATATTGTCTGATCCAAAGAAATTCTGGGGTTTCGTAAACACCAAAAAAAATCTGATGGATTCCCTTCATCATTTAAGACTTCTGACGGATTGACTGACGATCCCGTTATAATTTATGGCCTATTTGCCACTCTCTTTAAAGAGTCATTCTGTTCAGACTCTTTTAATCCTGATTCTTCTTATTTTGAATATATGAAATCTACACCCAGGGTTTCGTTGGATTCTATATCCTCTACTTCAGAGGATATTTTAAAGTATATTGGATTGATCGAAGAAGATTTTAATGCTGGACCTTACGGAATTCCTGCCGCAGTATTAACGCAATGTGGTTCCGTTCTAAGCCAACCACTCTCCATATTATTCAATAAATCAATTAGGGAATGTAATTTTCCACTTTTTTTGGAAAAAATCTTTTATAAGTCCTATTTATAAAAAAGGTTGTAGGAATGATGTAAACAACTATAGGCCTATCGCTAAACTCTCATCGATTCCAAAACTTTTCGAGCGGCTCGTGTATGATCGTGTGAAGATTCATTGTGGGGGGATCATAACAACTCGTCAGCATGGATTTGTTACTGGCAGATCCACTGTGTCTAATCTCCTCGATTTTACAACATTCTGCTTAAATTCAGTTTATTCTGGTAACCAGGTCGATTGTATTTACACTGATTTTAGTAAAGCATTTGATAAACTACCACACAAATTAATTATATTTAAACTAAAGTTAATGGGTTTTCCACAATTTTTTGTAAGCTGGATTCAATCATATATGACAGAGCGATCTTATCAAATACGATTTCGAGGTGTATTGTCTGCTGAATTTATTGCTGCATCAGGTGTTCCTCAAGGTAGCCACCTTGGTCCACTTCTGTTTATTTTAGCCATTAATGATGTAATCCACATCATCAAATACTCTCATCTGCTCATTTATGCAGATGATATGAAAATATACAGAACAGTAGATTCTAAAGACAATTCAGTTCTACTCCAGTCTGATTTAAACTCCTTTGAAGTTTGGTGTTCTAAAAATAATATGTTTCTTAATCCAGATAAATGCCAAACTATGACCTTTTCGCGAAAAAGGAATAATTTAATTTTTGATTATAAGATAAAAGATACAGCTTTAAATCGTGTAGATTCTGTCAAAGATCTTGGTATATGCATGGATTCTAAGCTATCGTTTAGCGTTCATATTGATAGCATTTGTAAAAAAGCGTCTTCTATGCTCGGTTTTATAAAACGCTGGGCCAAAGAATTTAATAGTATGATTGCAACTACAACGCTGTATTATTCAATTGTCCGTCCTCACTTGGAGTATGCAAGTCAAGTTTGGTCTCCAAGTTACAATGTACATGTTGAACGAATAGAAAGAATTCAAAAACGTTTTGTTCGGTTTGCTCTAAGGGGCTTAAGTGGAACTGACACTTTAAATCTTCCTCCTTATGAGAATCGTTTAAAACTATTAAAAATGCAATCCTTAAATGAGAGAAGGAAGTCTGCTGATATCGTCTACTTACACCAACTCATAACTGGTGTTTTCGATTCACCGGAACTCCTAACTCTTATAAAATTTAACACTAACCGTAGAAGCAGTAGAAACGCTAAAAATTTAATTTACTTACCTTTTAGTAGCACAAATTATATGGCTACTGCTCCTTTACATCGCATGAGTACCTTTGTTAACAACTGTAGCTTTTTTGATGTTAACTTATCGAAAGGTCAACTCAAAAGTAGATTGAAAACTAATGTATGATTAGATCTATGTAAACGCATGGTTAGTTGTTATGTCTTGTGTTGTCCCTGAGCCCAACCCATATTATGGTGGGTAAAGTTTTTCTAACTTTGGATTGCATTGGACCACTTTTATCTATGTATATCGTTGAGATATTTCAATGATATTAAGTTGGTTCTTAAGATAGTCTAATGTGGGGAAAGTGCGAAAAAGCTGTAGTAGCTGAACTCTATTGTTATTGCATGTAAAAATTTTCAATTAAGAAAAAAAAAATTTTATAATTTTTAAAAATTATGCTAATTTCAAGGGCATTCTGGAATAAGAAGATGAAGTTATATCGACAAAAATTTAATTTAATCAGTATTTCGGTTAGTGCCTATGACTTCATTAAAAAATCTTTGCAAAATATTTTTTTTTATAATTGATGTCATTTTTGAGAATATCTTAGAGCAGGAAGTTGTGATCAGAGCAGGATGAAATTTTGTGTAGATCTATTTCATCTATTTTTATTGTGGTTTTTTCAAACCACTACTTAAGATTTTCCATACAATTACTTTTAAAAAAGTCCTGATTTTAAGGACAAATGGAGTAGGAAGATGTTATAGGATCGAAATTAAATTTATTAATTTATATGTTTGTTGCTCAGCTGAGAAAGGCGAAAAGTGAGATACATCTACATTAGAGTGGGGCGATTAGTATGGAAGGAAAAAGTGTTAATGGGCGCTTCGCGTTTCTGATTCTTGGGATTGTACTGAGCAAAAAAGTCCACTAGACCATACGTCTACGGTGAAAATCAAGCTTCCAGATTTTGACTTGCAGTTTTTTCTCAGACTTTTGTTTTTGTTTTTTTATATATTTTGGCCTATAACAGCCAAACCATTGAGATTTTCGATCCAATACTAAGACAAAAATCTCAATGGTTTGGCTGTTATAGGCCAAAATATCAAAAAAAAAAAAACAAAAAAAACGTGACAAAAGTCTGAGAAAATGGTCTAGTGGACTTTTTTGCTCAGTACAATCTCAAGAATCAGAAACGCGAAGCGCCCATTAACACTTTTTCCTTCCATACTAATCGCCCCACTCTAATGTAGATGTATCTCACTTTTCGCCTTTCTCAGCTGAGCACAAAAAGAGAACTCTCGCAACACAAACGCGTTAAAAGAAAACGATTTTGTCACGAGCGTGGCATCTGGGATGATTTATTAAAAAACTTACCACTTTAATGAAATATACTCTCTATGAGTCAAAATTTCTTAAGCGGGACACTAAAAATCGACTATTAGATTTTAATATTTCCATGAACATATTTTTTTTTTTTTTTTTGATTCGCCCGGAGGTATGAAATCTTCCAAAGATATACATTCTAGATCCTGCCCGAATCAGCCGGGACAGACAGAATGTACCTACGTACTAAAACATACCCCCTATTGGCAATTAGGATTTTCCACTAAGCACATTAATTGGCTTTTCAGCGGAATTTAAAAATTGAATATATATAAAACGCGTATTTAAATAAACTTGATTCTATATAAATAAGCTACATCGAATTAAATAATAGTAATTATCAATTTAAGGTACCCGAAAACAATCCTGATTTCAAAAACAATCCAAAACACTAAACTCATTTTAACTGGTTTGCGGCCATTGTCCAACCCAAGGACCTACGTGGAAATGAGGTAAATCCGCCAAATCAAAATCCCAATTAGTTGGATATGCATTTGGGTCAACGCAGGCATAAACTTGTGTGGAACAGAGATATACTCTGGCACACCAATCCAGGTGATAGTGTGAGTTCAGTCTAATTTCAAATCAGGAAACCACGTGACCACGTAAATCCCAATTCGATTTAAAATTAAAATATTGAATAATTAAAAAGTAAGTTTTTATAAAACATAATATCGAGACAAAAAAGAGAAACAGAACAATTTTAATTGCCACTATTACATTGTTATAAAGCGTTAGGTATAATAGGATGAAGTTAAATTGATTTAATTATTTAAATGTAATATATTTTTCCGTTTAAGACGTCTACCGAATCAGAAAAATTAATCATGTTGAAGTTATCATTGAAATCACTGCACATACATCGTAAAGGTTCATGAAGAGCGTAATTAGAACTGCACTGACTCAACTTGAAAAACAGAAAATGTCTAGTTCCTCTCCTTGGGATATTAAAATTTAGAGCTGAGATGAGATATTCCGAATTAATCTCGCCACGAAGTAATTTATATAGAAACATGATATTAAGCATCATTCTTTTGCTTCCTAGGGAAGGTAGTAAAATAATCTTAAGGCGTATTTCATACGATGGAAGAATAATATTGGGGTTCCAGCGACTATGACGTAAAGCAAAAAGTAAAAACTGTTTTTGAACGGATTCCATGGCGTCGATGTAGACATTATATTGTGGGTTCCATACAACTGATGCATATTCAAGAATTGGAGGTATATAATAATTTAGTAGTAAAGAGATCACTGAATTCTTTAGCCCATCTTTTAATGAAACCAAGGACTCCTCTTGCCTTATTTATCACCATATTAACGTGGAGATTGAAGCGAAGTTTTGAATCCATAATAACACCAAGATCGAGAAAACTGGAAACTATTTCTAAGTTAGTGTTATTTATAGTGTAATTTATGTTACTAGCAGATCTTCGCGAGAATGTCATTTGCTTACATTTTTTTAAGTTGAGATTTAATATATTTAAGCTACACCAGTCCACAAGTCTATTTAGATCAGATTGTAAAAGATGTCGTTCTTCGGGTGATTTGTAACAAAGAAAAAGTTTCACGTCGTCAGCGTACATTAAGACGTTACAGTGTTTTATTACCGAAGGAAGATCATTAATGAATAGTAAAAACAAAACCGGTCCAAGATGACTGCCCTGAGGAACTCCAGAAGTGACCGAAATACTTTTAGAAAGAGAATTCTTATATAAAACCTTTTGAGTACGTCTAGATAAATACGAATTTATCCAATTTAATAATGTAGCAGGAAACCCAATAAGGTGGAGTTTTTTCAAAAGAAGATTATGATTAACACTGTCGAAAGCTTTGCTAAAGTCCGTATAAATAACATCAGTCTGCAGTCCCAAAGTAAAACCATTTATAACACGTGTAGTAAACTCTAAGAGGTTTGTTGTAGTGGACTTACCCTTCAGAAAAGCATGTTGAAAGACAGAAATGGTGGAAGACACGGAGTGGGTTAATTGATCAGTTATGATTTTCTCAAATAACTTAGGGATTGCACTTAATTTTGCAATTCCTCGATAGTTAGAAACATCTATCTTGGAGCCAGATTTATGAAGGGGTATAATATAAAAACCCTTCCATATAATAGGAAAATAACCACTATGCAAGGAAATATTAAAAATGTTTGCTAGAGGAGTACACAGGTTTGTAGCACATTGCTTTAAAATACAGCTTGGAATTTGATCAGGGCCGGTCGTAAAAGAAGATCTTACTTGTCGAAGATAACACATGACAATATTTGGGTCTAGTACAGGAGTTTCAAAAGAGTTAACTGGCGGGAGAAAAGGATACACCGTGCTAGTATTAAATGGTATATCGGAGTAAGTTGATTTAAAGAAGTTTGCGAACATGTTACAAATCACATTATCACAAGATGATTCTTCCTGATTGAATTTCGTAAGGGGTGGAAAGCTGGAGGCTTTACGTTTTGAGTTAACAAAACCATAGAAAAGTTTTGGATCATCTTTAAATTGAGATTTTATGTTAATTATGTAAACAGAATAGCATTGTTTATTTAATAGTTGATATCTATAACGACAAGAAGAATAGGAAGCAAAGTCTAAACTAGAACTAGATATTTTATATTTTTTAAATAAACGATTTTTTAAATTTTTAAGTGCCTTAAGATCATTTGTTAGCCAGGGTGGATTTAAAGGATTGGAGAAACACTTTTTTTTTTGGGACGGACAATAAGAAACACCGTTGCAGAGTATCATTGAAAAACTGTACAGAAGATTCGACGTCATAATATGAATATGATGTTCCGCTAGTTAAAATTGGAGACCAAGCAGTCTGCGAAAGTAAGGAATTAAGTTTTACATAGTCCGTTTTCTTAAAATTATAAACTTTTTTATTTCGCGCATCAGCAGTTACTTTATCTTCTTTTTCGTGGGGGAGTAAAACTGTTATTTCAAGAGTTGGATGATGTACATCTTCTGGAAGAGATACGGGATTCGAACAATGGAGATTAACAGTAGTGCATCTATCTACAAATACAAGGTCTAGGGTTCTGTGGTTTATATTTAAAATATCATTGGCTTGTTGAAGACACAGATCAGACAGCTTATCTCAGAATTTTAGTAGCTTTATGGGTTTAAAAGTGGCGACCGTAGCCTAGTGGGTATAGTGCGTGGCCCCTAAGCTTAAGAACCGCGGTAGCCCGGGTTCAATTCCAGCTCAGACAGAAAGTTTTTTCAATTGAATAAATTTTTCTGTTCGGTCGTCACCTCTCTGCAGACAATGGCAAACCTCAGAGAGTAAAAATTGCCATGTAAAGCTTCTTGAGAACATAAGCCGTTCGGAGTCATCATAAAACTCGTAGGTCCAGTTCTCGGTCATTTGTGATGGCCAGTTTATTTTTTTTTATGGGTTAAAAGTAATAAACAAAAATTTTTTTGAAAAATTTTAATTTTTAAAAAATTTATGAGTGATTGAAACATGTCGAGTATTTTTTTTTAAATAACAATATATCAGCGAATAGTAACTGGATTTCAGTAAAAATTGGATTGTATGTAAAGTAAAGTGTCTGAGCATATTAAATCGTTCAGGTCTTTTTTCTGGTAAGAGAGCATTATAATTTTCTTGTGCAGTCATTTAGTTGATAGCTTAAAGAATATATTTTGAAAAAAAAGTTCTTCTACAACACCGAGAAGTTAGTTGAATTACATTTGTTTATTGTAAAATTAATTATTTATAATAAGGGTATTCATGCAATGCCGAATATATTCCGATTCCGAATATCGGAATATATTCGCTGCATTTGCCTGAGGTTCCTTTTTTATAATTTTCGGTTAGTGCCGTATATCAATCAGCTGTTCTTTGAATTGTATTGAAAAAGTGACAACTTTTGTTTAATTGATATAAAATTCTGAATGTTTTAAAAGATGCCAAAGATAAGCCAAAAAAAGAAATATATTACATTTCTGCAACAAATTAGTTTTCACGAGTTATTTGTATTAGAATTATTTGGAAAACATGACGGTATTTTTGCTGATGTTTTTCAAAATATTTACCTAATACTTTCTTTACATTGAAGAGGACCAACGCAAGAAGGAAACCAACATTTTGGAAGAATTATCAATTGCTATGGCTTCAGTAGAATACTTTTGCTATAGTGTTCCATTTGTTCACTATTCGGTTCCAAAATCAAAAAATGACCTCACAAATGTTTTGCCAAAATTAGACGAAAACCGATTCAAACAAAATGCTCTTGTTAGCTGGGCAAGTTTTACTGTTATACTTAATCTTATTAAAGATAATGGAATATTTCATGGACCAAGATCATGCCAACAATTTCCCGTAGAAGTACAACTTATTATTGTCTTGTATCGTTTGGGTTCAAGTGGGGAGGGAGCAACGATTACAAAAATTGCAAGTTTGTTTGGAATTGGTGATGGTGGAACAATTGCAGTAAGATTGCATTATTGATTATTTTTTTAAAAAGTTTACATTTTAAGATTTCAGATAATCACAAATAGAATTTTCAAAGCAATTCTAAGTTAAAAAAAAAGATTTTTTGTTTTGGCCAGACGATTTAGAACGAAGAAGATTGATGTCTGAATCATTGCTGGAGCTACCACATTGCGTTGGATTTGTCGATGGAACGGAAGTCAAATTAGCAGAAAAGCCATTGGAAGATCCCGAAGCATACTTTTCAAGGAAGCATTTGTATTCTATTAAAGTTCAAGCTGTTTGCGATCACAAACTACAAATTCGTCATATTGTGGTGGGATATCCTGGAAGTGTTCACGATGCCAGGATATTCAATAATTGCGATGTGTCTACGAAAGCATCACAGTTTTTAAAGGGACTGGAATGGATAGCAGGAGACAGTGCCTATAAGTTAACTTCCACTGTCATAACCCCCTTTAGATCAAACTCAACTGAGTTTAATTTAAAACAACGCAACGATTTCAACAACATTTTTAGTAGAAATCGAATAAAAATTGAGCATTGTTTTGGACGGCTAAAAGAAAGATTCAACAGTTTGACGGAACTTAAAATTCAAATAAAAAAGTTTCATCACTTAAATTTGCGTGTCGTTGGATAATTGTCTGCGCTATATTGCACAATATTTTAATTCATGAAAATAAAGAAGATATTTTCGAAATGCAATATGACTTATCAGACGATGATGAATATGAGGAGCCTGAAATTTTTACTCAAACTTTGCAAACATCTGAAGGAGTGGCGAAGAGACGAGCGCTTCTTGAATTGATTCAAGAGTTAAACCCATAGATCATAATATAGATGAATTCCGAAAGGAGTTTTTGCCACGGAATTTTGTCTCGAGTAATAAAAATGAATATGCTTTCTAAAATAAAAGTATTTTATTTGTACTTCAATTCAGTCTTTTATAAATCATTAAAAAACTTAAAGGAACATTAATTCAAGAACTTAAGGAAACATTCATAAAAAGGCAAATAATTTGAGAGGCTCACAGTTGGTTGTTTTTAATTTTTAGATCTAGTTCATATCTTCTTAATTCTGCTTCTTTTTCTAGTTTAAGTGCTGCAATGCGCTCTTCTTTTTCAATTTCTAGTTTTTTAATAAGCAATTGCTGCTGTAAATTATTTTTTGCTACTTCTGCTTCCATTTCAATTTTTTTATTTTCAAGTTCCAATCTCCTTTCCTGCATTTTAAGCAGCAAGTCAAATGGATTCGAACTTTTTCTTTTTAATTTATTCTTTAAACTACCAAAACCTTTACGACTTTGCTGTGAAGTGCTAGGCTCATCAAAAAGCTCACTCTCGTCCGCAACCTCAATTTCGTCTGCAACCTCACTCTCAACGAAAGACTGCTCAGGCGTTCTAGTGATGATTTCACTTATATCAACATCATCATCATAAATTGTTTCAAACAAATTGGAACCATTACTTTTTTCCAGGCTTTCATCGGCACCAACACTAGTCGATTCATAAATGAATGAAGGATCGACGCATTTACGTTGCCCAAAGATTTCCCTGAGCAGGTTCCAGTGCGGACATATTTTGTTTATGTACTCTGACACAGTTTTCTCTTCGCCGTTGGCAAGAAGACCGGCAACTGTTTTATTTTTCCAGGTCGCAGCATTAATGTAAGACACTTTTAGGTGGCGCATCTTGCCTTTCATTATTAGCCAATTTATAGGCAGCAACTGTGGTGATTTAGCAGAAATTTTATTATAAAAGGATTGCACTGTTGGCTGCTGAAAACGAACATTTATCATAAGTAAACATCCATGCTAGTTATACTTTCACATCCACCTCAAATGATTCGACATTCTCCTTTATCTCTTCTACTATAATATGGAGCATCTCCATTACTTCTGTGTCTTTCCATCGGTGCGTAGGGTTAAGTCGACGGCGCTTCTGTTTTTGGTGCTGGTCACTTTTCTTCCCCATGTCGTTTTTCTAGATTTTAAGATATAAAACATTAACTTTACTATACATAATTCAATTAAAGATTCTTATCATTACCTCAGCCATTTCGTTTTCAATAAATAAACAAATTATTTAGAATTGAAAGTTTTCTATTTATTATAAATTATTTATTTGACAACTGACAACATAACAGTCTTGCCACTCAATTTTTTTATGCTATTTATCGTTTAAAAGGAATTTCAAGTAAAAAGTTTTGCATTTTGTTTAAAATATTTGAAAGGTGGCATCAATGCTTTGACGAAAGTATTCCGCACTATATTTTCACATCAAAATCGTGCGGAAAACTGGAAACTCTGCCGAATATCAGATTCCATACAAATTTTGACAGTTAAAATTCGGTGTTTACGGTTTTTCCGATTTTCGGCATATTCGGCGCGTTTTCGTCATTGCATGAATACCATTAATGAAATTTTTTTTCATGTGAATAATTTTTTGTTCCTTTATTTTTCCTTAGCATAGAATCCAATTTTCATTGAAATCAAGTAACTTTTCGCTGTAAAAAAAAAAATACTCGACATTTTCAATCACTCATAAATTTTTTAAAAATTAAAATTTTCCAAAAAAATTTTTATTTTTTAAAAATTAAAATTTTCCAAAAAAAATTTTTGTGTATTACTTTTAACCTATAAAGCTACTTAAATTTTTTCATGTAAATATTAAAATCTAATAGTCGATTTTTAGTGGCCCGCTTAAGAAATTTTGACTCTATATGCTGAAGCACATATATGATATTTAAAATTTCTTTTTGTCAAAATTGGCCCCTTACTTTTGCTGCTTATTGGTGAAAGAAAATTAACACTTCAACCCTATATAATAGTTTAGATGTAGAAATGATGCATCGTTTGATAAAGTCCTTATGAGCGGCGCAACTGGGATGCAACTTTGCAAAATAGTACAGATTCAACAGATTTGATATAATTATTTTAATAGATCTAAAAAGCGTTTCGATGGGCCAGGGTCAAGAGTATCATGCCCGAAAGATGATTATTGACTCGATGGCCAACGGTGGCTGGGTGCTCTTGCAGAACGTGCACCTTTCGTTGCCATTTTGCACGGAAGTTATTGATATCTTGGTAGAAACTGAGCACATAGATGATTCATTTCGCATGTGGGTTACCACTGAGCCACACTCAGAGTTTCCCATTGGATTGCTGCAGATGGCTATTAAATTTACCAACGAGCCACCACAGGGCATTCGAGCGAGCATGAAGCGAAGTTATCAGGTGCGTGCAAATGCAGCAAATTATTGTCATATATCTTATGCAATAAACTCTTAAATTTTAGGGCTTTACGCAAGATTTCCTTGACTACACTGCTGCCACACAATGGCCAGCTCTACTTTACACAGTTGCTTTTCTCCATACCATTGTGCAGGAAAGACGTAAATTTGGTCCGCTTGGCTGGAATGTACCGTACGAATTCAACCAGGCCGATTTTGCCGCTAGTGTGCAATTCATTCAAAATCATCTCGATGAAATGGATCCGAAAAAGGGTGTCTCCTGGCAGACACTTGTTTACATGATTGGAGAGGTTCAGTACGGCGGCCGTGTCACTGACGACTTCGACAAGCGTCTCCTGACAACATTCACCGCTGTTTGGTTTTGCGAGGGTTTGTTAACAAGTACCTTTGAATTTCACAAAGGCTACAAAGTTCCAAATACAAAAAGTCTTCAAGGTTTCATTGACTACATAAATAGCTTGCCTGCATACGACACTCCTGAAGTATTTGGACTGCATTCAAATGCTGATATAACGTATCAAATTAATTCGGCAAAAGGTGAGTTACAAATTGTGTGTTTCATTGCAGTAGAAGAATTTAATTAATCAAAGAATTTAAAGCTAAATATAAGGCTTTGGCTAGTGGACAGTGGATATTTTAAGCATTTCAGCATTTAAGAAAAGTTTGTGAAACAACGAACCAATCTCGCTATAGCACGGCTTACATTTCTGTTTACAAATACAGATTACTCTAATTTCCATTGACATAGAAGGGAATGGAAAGCCTTGAAATAAAAAATAGATAACTGGTTTTTAGTTTTGGGTTTTGTGCATGTGTATGTTTTATTTAAATATAAATTTACTTGCAATGGATATCCGACATTGTATATAGGACCGCACCACCTTACAGGCAAAAAACGTGTACCGTACACCAATGAATTTAGAGCATTTTGGAAGGTAATTTTGAAAAAACGTGTTTTTGGTCGATAATTTGATTTTACTCTTTTTTTCTTAACTAACTCTTAACAGGTACTCCTTTTGTAAAAAAAAGAAAGAGCATATTTATCTAATAATTCAATGAAAAATTCAATTAGATTTAATTCAATTATTCAAAAAAAAAAAAAAAAAAAAACAAAAAAAAATGATTTCTTAATATTTAGTAGGAAAACACTTTATTTTAGACGTTCTTAAAAAATAACATCAAGTTCTTATAACGTTTTGCGGTTTTTTTAGCATTTTAGCTGTGGTGGTCCCTTGGACCAGATGAACTGTTAGTGTAATTTTTTTGGGTGTACCAGTTAAAGGTTAATGTTGTAGCAGTTGAGATCTGCTGGGTGAATGACCTCCGTAGCAAAAAAATTGGTCTCTTCGATACAAAAACACCGATAAATAATACTTTAATATTGAACTGTAAATACCGAAGCTATGACGAAAAACTTTGAAAGGGGACCCCTACGTTCGGCAAAATTTTTATTTTCTTGTAGAACTTATATTGTAAGAACTGAGATCGGGTTGGTAAGTTCTAAGACAGGGTACTTGAGGTCAATGAAATTTGGAGCAAAAGATTAGTCTTTTCGAGACAGAAACATCAATTTTAAATTCTTTAAGTACAGCCTGAATATGAAGAAGTTATAACAAAAAATTTATAAGGGTGACCGCTAAGCATTCGATGGTGTACGGTACACTTTTTATTTTCTTCCAAAAAAAGTTCCACTAGTGTCCTCTTAAAAATGAACCTTCGTCTCTTCTATGACCATTCCCAAAATTGTTGGCTATTGCGATTACCCCAGTGTGGCTCACCTGTAGAAACCATTTTGTAGAAACTTCCAAAAATCATATTTTTCGTAAAAACGATTCAACAATAAACCAATCCAAGAAAACAATTTGAGCCAAATCGGAGATGGTCAGTGTAATTGATTGAGTTATATTTTGATCCTTATTTTTTCAATATATGTTTAAATTTTATATTGTGAGAGTGCTGAGAGCTAATCTCAATTTGAATATTAAAAAAAGTGGCAACAAAAATGATCAATAGTAAAGTTGTAAAATGGTGACAAAAGTTGAAAAATTTTAAAGAAAGTTTGAATTTTATAAGAATAATAAATACTCGTATAAAACAACTCGTAAGATATAACTTTTATTTCTGATTACAAAAATAACGACCAAGAAAAACTTTTATCAAAAAATATATTTTATTTCGGATTGAAAAAATAACGACCAGGAAATAACTGTTATTTCTAACAAAAAAAAAGAACAACAAATAATTTATATTTTCGATTGAAAAAAATAACGACCAAGAAATAACTTTTATTTCTGATCGAAAAAATAATGGTCAAAAAATAAATTTTATTTCAGATCGAAAAAATATCAATCAAAAAATAATTGGTTTGAGGTGATTTTTATCTCTAAAATAATGAAAAAATCATATAAAAAATGGAACCTCTATCTCTCAAGCGTCACATTGCTATATTTTAAAGAATTATATAACAACTTTTTACACACGATCTTTTCATTTAAAATTTAAAAAATAGCCCTTGTCCTTGAAAAAAGAGGCACATGCACATTTTGAATGCACATCTTTTGCCAAAATGGAATGAAAATATGGAAATTTTTCCAATACATTTATTGTAATGAAAGATGTGTAGAATTACATTACAACCAAATTAAAAAAATTAAAATCGGTCGATGTGTTTGTTTGCAGTTGTAATGCCCATTTTGAAAGCAAAGTATGTTTTGAAAACGCTTTTAAAGTTATTCTGGTTAGTTAAAGTTACTCTGGTGCAGCGGGTTTTAGGCTCTGTATAATCTACATTATAAGCGGTATTGATTTAAAATTTTTTACATATTCTTGAATACCTATACAACAATAATCAATTTTAAAAAAATTGTGTTCTTAATGCTACATTTTTTAAGCATTTTTTATTTAATTTTTATAATCCTAATCATCTATCAAACGATTTATCTTATTTATAATAAAAATTGTTTTACTACCAAGGAAAAAGACTTAGGCACAGGCCTAGAACCAGGATTAACCTAAGGGGAAGGGGGTTTTGATTAAAAACAAATATCTATAGTTTTTGATATTGAAAACCAAAAAAGGTTTTTTTTATGTATATTAATTTTTTGCTCAAATCAAACAAAATAGTCAATTGAAAAAAAGTAAATTTAATATAAAACTAAAATCTTTAAAGTTTTTTTGCCGATTGATTAACACTTAGAACTCGCTCAAGAGTTCAATAAATGGAGAAGCAATTTAAAAGAGTTTTTCCAAATATTTGATTAAAGAAGTAATAAAAACATCTCTTTAAGTAAATTAAATTTTTTGTAAGAAAACTGGTACATATACATCTCGTTTTTAATGTAATTGTTCTTCAAAATGAGTTATCAAACATAAAAAAACGGATAAAAAGTACCAGATTTGTGATATTTTACTTTTCGAAAAAATGTTATTTTCTTTCTTGTTTCAATAAAAAAATCGTAAAAATTCAAATTTGAAAAGATTGCAATGAAATGTTGTTGAAATAATTTCCGAAACCACACTTAATACAAATACAAAAAATTGTGTGATTCCGTAGGTTATTCAATCCCCCCCAAAAAAAAATGCATTAATAAAAATGACATAACGGGATGCTAAAGCATAATCTAAAGCTATTTTATGAAAAAGAATTACAAATACCAAAATTCGGACCAAAAAGTTATAGCTGCTGAAACTTGACTTTTTATTTTTAAATCCTCAAAGTGCCTATATCTGGCATTTCAAACACAAAAAAGAAATAATAAAAATGAAATTTTTGGAAAGAAACAACAATGTGTGTCAATAGACAATTTTTATCACAAATGTTTTTAGTTGGAACTGAGTTTTTACAGATTCTCGAGTGGGAGAGTGTCTGAAAATGTGTCAGCGACCACATAAAAAGCAATTTAAAAATCAAAAGTTTTTATTGTTTTAAAAGTTAAAATGCGAGAGACGATATTGCGGCATGTCTAAGGCCTTTTCCACACTTGGTCAACGCAACTCCAACTCAAGTTGCTAGTCTAGATATTTATACTGGAACTTTCAAATTAAGCAACTTGCTCGCAACAAGTTCTCGACACGTTCTAAACCTGTTCAACGCAACGCGACTTTCCGCAATTTTCATCGGCGACTTGTTGCATCAGTTTGTTTTGTGAATTCAATTATTTTTAGTGCATTACGCTATATACATTTTAATCAAGGTGAATAAGTTAATTAATTAGTTCCTTTTTTCATTTATAGAATCTAAAAGAAGAAGAAATAGTTTGCAGGATGAATGAGCAAGTATTAAATATTAAATTAGTGCAAGAAGTTGAAAAACAGGAGTTAGCTTTTTCAAATGTCTTACACATGTTGCATGACTTTTGAAGCAAGTCTGAAAGCATTCGGTTTATAGTTGTATTGCTGTTCAACTTTTTCGCTGTTGCGTTGAAATTGCGTTGGAATTGCGTTGACCAAGAGTGGAAAAGGCCTAAAGCTTCAATAACAACATCTTGTAGCTCTTAATAAGTTTTTATGTATTTATGTCTTTCAACACATCTAGTTGGAATACATTTTTCATTTTTTTTTTCAATAGGGCAAATATATCTTTTGGCACATTTTGTCAGTATAAGCTGTCGTTTGGAAGTATAGAACAATTTATCAATATTAATTTGAAGGTCCCAAAAATCGTTGCGAATACAGCTTATATCGCATGAGTTTGATATAGACAGGTTTAGTGAATAAGACGAGCAATGAACGTACGTGACAAGCACATTTTTCCTCTGCATACGCTTACGCTCCTTGTAGAATTCATGGCACAATCGTAATCCTGCCCGAACATAAAACTACAATATATGCCGAAGCCCTTACACTAACTATGATCTGAAAGCATAGGTCGAAGTTCAGTTCAAAATTGAAGTGGTTTGCAACTTTTTTCGCAGTTGCGTTGTAGTTGCCTTAATGCTAATATATTATTATATAGACCATAAGGGGGATTTTAACCCCTTAACCCAATTGTCTACGGGTCCGCGTAGACATGATAAGTGGGTGGTCTAATATGACCCAATTGACGAACATGGTTAAAGGTAAAATAAATTTAAAAAGACATGTTTGATTACAATGCATTAAAAAATTTAATTATAATTTTTAATTGAAAAAATTGAGAGGTTTATAAACTGATAGCGGTTAATAAAAAAAACAAAAACAAATAGCTTCCATCGATCAATTGTGTTGTGCGTGTATTTAAATGTTTGAACACAAATGATCGAGAACTGAACCTACAAGTTTTGTGCCGACTCCGAACGGCTTATGTTCTCAAGAAACTTTATGTGTCAATTTTTACTCCCTGAGATTTGCCATTGTCTGAGCTGGGGTTTGAACCGTGGTTCTTTAGCTTACGGGCCTTAGCTTCGAGGTTAATACTATTTTACAAAAAAAAAATCATTTTATTGTTCACCTCAAAAAAAAAAAAAAATATAAAGAATATCAAAAATCAAAAACATACAGAACTGCAAACTGTTTACTTAATAAAATTATTGTGGAAAATAATCGATGAAATGGCCCATAATGCGACGTTTAAACAACAATTCTCAAAATAATTGTTAAATGTAAAAGTTATTCACAGCTTTGAAACAACTGACTATGACACTTAATGAGCATGATCCAGGGGATTTATGCTTTCTACAAGCATTAAGCCGTATTGATGTGTATGAAAAAAAAAAAATTTAGACGGACATCGACTCAAAAATTAGAGCGACTCTTAAAACTATTTCGGCATTATTGTTTTTTGGATCAGAAAAATCACCATGGAGCAGTTTTGGTACTCCTAAACCCCTTTTTGACGAAAAAAATCATGTTTTTGCATGTAACTTTTTTTTTCTTCAGAATGCTTACCCGAGATGAGCAAAATAGTAAAGATTTTGATCGTACACAAATTTTGAAATTTTTTTCTTTACATACTTTTTTGAGAACCCAAAAATCGATATTTCGTCATTTCCGAAAAGATGTTTTTTAAAACACCTATAAAATATGTATTTTTCATCGTATTCACATGAATTTAAGCTTATTGGAACGGTATTAAGATCTTCTTTTGAGCTTAAGTGATATATCATCTAGTGTGGTTTTTAAAATTTTTTTCGATGCTAGTTTTGAAGCAATATTGTGTGTGTTTTTCATGCCAGAAGGTGCCCTTAGAACAAGAAATTTCGCAAATCATTCATTTTATACTGGAGCGCCCTCTGGTGGAAACTTTACTGAAAAACGGTTGCTAGAATTTGATTTTGAGTATCCAAAGCCTCTTATATACTAAGATTTGTAAAAAATCGGACAGTAATTGTGGCAATTAAATAATAATTAAGCTGAAAAAAGCCCTTTGAATATTGAGTTCTCATGTTTTATATATCTGTGGCACTCAATGTTGATTAACCCACACTATACGATATATCAATGGAAAGTAGAGCTAAATGCCTTTTCAATAAGCTTACATTTATGTGAATACCATGAAAAGTACATATTTTATAGGCGTTAAAAGATAACATCTCTCCGAAAATGACGAAATATCGATTTTATGGGGTCTCAAAAGAGTTTGTAAAGAAAAAAAAAATTAAAAATTTCAAAATCCAAAATTTGTGTACAATTTGGATTTATCCAAAAATTGTGTACAATCAAAATTTTTATTATTTCACCTATCTTGGGTATGCATTCTGAAGAAGAAATAAAGTGATATGCAAAAAACATGATTTTTTGGCGAAAAAAAAAATGTTCAGGAGAACCAAAACCGCTCCATGGGGATTTTTCCGATCCAAAAAAAAAAAAAATGTTGCCGAAATAGTTTCATATGATTAAGAGTCTCTCTTACTTTTAGTCGATATCCGGCGAAATCTAAATTTCGATCCGACTTAACAAGCATAGATAAAAAATGTTCAACAATGCATAAGTTTTTCTGGCGAGGCTTGGTTTTTTTATGCACTTAAAATTCGGAGTCTTACCGCATAACGAAAACACAAACTAACGATAAGCAAGACACTAGAAGAAATAGAATTTTGTATAGAAAAAAGTATTGCTTCTCGTGCCTTGCTTGTCTTTGGTTTGCGTTTTTGATATACAAACTAAAGCAGCTAATCTCTTGTAGATAATTCTTTATAACCTTACCTATTAATTTTTACATGAATTTAATAGTGAGCTTTAGGTCAAGTAAGTTTGAAGAATGCAACAACAACAACAACAACTCTGTATAGAGTCAATCACACAGCAGACTAGACAGTAGTCTTGAGTGATTCAGGTGTGACCAACCCACTGGTAAAGTCTTACATAATTTGACACGTGTTCGAACAAATTCGTAAGAATTTTAACGTTCTCATCGGCCGCTTAATCATATGACATTAAAGCAGTAGCTTTTTTTAAATCAAGCCTTTAACTCTACTAAGTTTGCAGTCTGTTCTAGTTGCTTCTTATTTCTTTCGATATTCATTGGAGTTCGACGAGTCTGCCGAAATGCACCATAGAATTGAAACGATTTTTGTTTCGCTAGAAGCTAGCCTTTTAACTGAAATTTGGCTATTTGCCCAACCAAATGTTCAATTATATATGCTGAGTGATTGACTCAATACAGAGTTGTTTTTGTTATTGTTACCTTCTTCAAACTTACTTGATCTAAAGCTCACAATTAAATTCATGTAAAAATTTAAAGAATAAGATCGCAATTAATTATTAACTACCTATTAATTTTATTTAAATTCCACCTAAACATCCATCATTTCTTAAAGTTATATTTAAATTTATGAAAAAAAAAACACAGAATATGTGTTGGTTTAATACTTCACGAAATTAAATTAAAAGCGATTTTAGAATTGAATTAATTCATGTAAAGTGTTTCATTCTATTAGATCCATTTACCAACAGGTATACTCGACACCATTCTCAGTGTACAGCCCAAGGAAGGGGGTGGGGGTGGTGGCGAAACTCGTGAAAGCGTTGTCTATCAATTAGCCGATGATATGTTGAGAAAATTACCTTCGCAGTACAACGAATACGACGTGCGTGAGAATCTGACACGCATGGGAATCCTGCTACCGATGAATATCTTCTTGAGGTAAGTCAGCGCTACCAAGTGACTCTGTCAACTAACTCAATAACACATTTATTACTTTGCTCTCAATTAACTTGAATGGTGCTGTAATGATTAACAATCAAATTTTCGTTTTTTTAATGTACTCGTGATAGACAAGAAATTGATCGCATGCAGCAGGTTATAAAGAAAGTCTTTTCCTGTCTGAGTGACTTGAAATTGGCAATTGATGGAACTATTGTGATGAGTCCTGGGTTGAAAGAGTCCTTGGATGCCATGTACGATGCACGCATACCAGAAAGCTGGATGAAGGTTTGAACTGTGAAGTAGTGAATACATATATATTATTATTCTGTTATTTATAATCACACAAATTGCATTTGTGTGTGCAAAAGCAAATGCAATCCTGCAGTTGCATAACTCCATTGTTGTATTTTGATAAATTTCCATCCATCGCTTCAAAGTTGTTAAGCGTGAATTTGTTTTTTGATGCGTCTGTCAAAAGGAACGCATATGCATATGTTATTTCTAACACACATGCACGTGATTTACATGATGAATAATAAATTTAGTGCAAATGTGGCTTCGCGGTGAGATTTCAACATGTGTTTTTTTTTGTACGAGCTGCGATAAGATTTTGACAAAAGAAAATTTTGAAGGAAAATAGCAATGAATATTAGCAAAGTGATGTGAAAAACAGATTTTTTATATATAGATCCAAAAAAAAAAAACGCGGTACAGTGAAAAATATTCTCACCATCGGAAAACAGCTCATACTTATTTGCTCCTTTGAATTTAACTCAATTTTCAGCATTTACAAAGCCTTTTTGCCAGTTAAAAGCAGTTTTAATTAGTATACTTTGAAGTCTGTGCAGAAGGTGTGCAAAAATCAATTTTAAAAAAATACCAGTTTTAAGTTCAGTCTCTGCTTAGAAATTCCATGAAGATGTACTTTTTTCTTTCATTATTGCAGCCTTTTTTCTACTTTGTCCTTGCATGCCATTTAAAACTGTAGTTTTTTCCACTGTGATCTTTTTTCACCTTTTTGTGCAAGCTCTTTTGTGTTCCTTTGTACGCGTGCCATTTTTAGTGTTAGTGACAACGCACAGTGGGGCCGAAGTAACGTATATCTGGTAGTGTTTCATTTAAGTCATCTAGTTAATGATACTTTAAAATAATTGTAGTATTTAATTCTCCAAATTGCAATAAATTTGGATTTATGACACTTGATCGTTAAAATTTTGCAAAGTATGGTCTTATGAGCCGAGATATTATTTTTAGGCATCAGATTTAAAAAAAAACGAACACAAAGGCTCCAGTACAAAAATGTTGGAAAATTTAAAAATAGTGAACATACATTTTATTTCAGGGGCATTCCATTGTGACTACTGGGACATTTGGCTGCACCAGTTTAATATGTTTTACACCCGGGATAAATAACTTTTGTGTAATATTCCTTAAAAAACAGTTTATATGTTTTGTGTTACTATTATTTGAATGAATGTGACTACTGGGACACCGTAAGATCCCACTCATCTAACTTTGAACACTCAAAGAAGAATTTTAGCCAAACCAAATAAATATTCAAGTCAGCTTCTTCTGTGTTGTACAACATATGGGCAAGTCCACAGAAAAGTCAACCGTGACCAAAAAATTAAAACTTATTAAAAACGTATAGTTATAACGATGTCATCAACTTACCTATATAACAGCGATATATATTTTAAAAAAGAATTGAATAACAATTGTGGAATATTCCTTTAAAAAAAGCCAAACAGTTTATTTATTTTGTGCTACTATTATTTGAATGAATATGACTACGGGGACACTGAAATCCCACTCATCTACTTTTGAACACTCAAAGAAGAATACTTTTTTCGTCCTCTAATAGGGAAAATTTGTGCAAACATAAATTCATCAAATGCATTTCATCAAATCGGCTCACTCTAATATACATAATTCAAAAATTTTATTTATTAGGGCTTTTCATAATATTGCGTATTTGAGATTCGACATTTCTTGTAAAATTGTAAAATTGTAAAAATTTCCCATAAATTGTGAACGGTCTTTGTTGGTTTACTTTGCATTACTTGTTGCAAAACATGATATTCTCAGCTGATTGATGAATAACAAAACTAATTTCTACTAGAAATTTTGCTTAAACAAATTTTAACAATTATTAACCTTTTTAGTAGACGAAACAGCTGTTCAGAAAATTTAATTTGAAAAGCAAATATTTGCTTGAATTAAGAAGAAATTTGCTATTCCAATTTATAATAACTAAGCAAATATTTGCTTGAATTAAGATGAAATTTGCTATTCCAATCTATAATAACTAAGCAAATTTTTGCTTGAATTAAGTACAAATTTGCTTTTCAGTTTATGATAACTTAGCAAAATTTTGCTTGAATTTAATCAAAATTTTGCTTTTTACTAAATACACGAGGAGTGATTGCAATTGAGCAATCTTTTTCTAAAATTACATTGTGCTTGAGCAAAGTTTTGCTGATTTGCTTTTAAGCAAACATTTGCTTGATTCAAGAAAATTAATTTTCTCCGCGTAGAGTTTAAGCTCGCACTGAAAAATTGACTCTAAGACACTTTTATGTCTGAACGTCAGTTTTTCTTACACTCTGTTGGACTATGGAACTCACTACCATCCCGACTGCAAATGATTAACAATGTAGAAAAATGTAGAAAAATTTAAAAAAATGCTTACTCTAATTCATGAAGTGCAATGAAGCTTTGATTTGTTTTTATTTTTTGTTATACCCCACGTTTAAAAAACGTAATGGGGGTATATTAATTTTGTCACTCCGTTTATAACGCCGATGAGGAGGCGTGACCGGTATAGAAAAGTATATATTCGTGATCAGCATCACCTCTTGAGTCGATTTAGCCATGTCCGTCTGTCCGTCTGTCCGTCTGTGTCCACGATAGCAGCCGTAATTGTAATGAGCTATCATAACGAAATTCAAAATATAAGCTTTTTATACAAAAATACAGGTCAAGTTCGAATCTGAGCAAAATCGTATGAAAACCACGCCTACCTCCCATACAAAGTGACTTAACCAAAACGGTAAGATCTCTTTAAATTCCACACAAATCAATTTAATGACTTCAAATTTCGCACATTGTCTTAAATATTGAATATTTATTTTGAGTATTAAATTTGTAAAAATCAGATGAAAACCACACCTACCTCCCATACAAAGTGACTTAACCAAAACGGGAAAATCTCTTTAAATTCCACAAAAATCAATTTAATGACTTCAAATTTCGCACAGTGTCTTAAATATTGAATATTTATTTTGAGTATTTAATTCGTAAAAATCGGATGAAAACCACACCTACCTCCCATACAAAGTGACTTAACCAAAACGGGAAAATCTCTTTAAATTCCACACAAATCAATTTAATGACTTCAAATTTCGCACAGAGTCTTAAATATTTAATATTTATTTTGAGTATTTAATTTGTAAAAATCGGATGAAAACCACGCCTACCTCCCATACAAAGTGACTTAACCAAAACGGGAAAATCTCTTTAAATTCCACTTTTACAGTTTGCTTAAGACTTTATATATACTCTAATTTAGCCGAGGGGTTATTTTAACTTCGGCTCAGTCGAAAATAATTCCTTACTAGTTTTTTTTTAATTTTATTAAAATTAATTAATGTACGATGTTTTAAATATGTGTATTCTTTTTCTTATTAAACTTTAGTTAATGCTTATATTTATTTTTTTTGTAATCATTTATTGTATTCATTTCAAAATTTTTAAAAATTTGTTAATTCCAATAAGAAATACGATTTGTTAACTATCACTATTATTTATGTAAACCATATTTATGTTAAGTTATTTAAATTATTGATCTCACATAATTTCAAGCTACCTCTGCCTCTACTCTATTATCTAAATCTTCTTACAGAAATTCACAAAGTAATGCAACTCTAAATAACTAAAGGAATTTTCATTAGGTCATTTAAGTAGTTTGAAGTGAACCTGCCCTCTGTGGCACACATTTTTCTACAAAAACATCATTAATCATTTTGGCCAGAGGCAAAGTTAATGAAAGGAAATTGGAAAAAAAGGATGGTAAAAGCATAATTAGTGGTCTAAATACATGTTTTTTACCACAAGCCACATTTAATACGCTTATATTTCTGTGGCAGCGAGTTAAAGTAGCTTAACTAGACATAAATGAGAGCACAAAATTTTACATATGATATTATCACTTACCTTTAAATGGTGTATAAATGAAGGGCTCTGTGCTAAAATATAGTATGCCACATAATAAAAAAAAGTTTTAAGATTGAAAAACTTTAAGATTAAAAAAAATATAATTAGGGTGCTCACAGTTTCGTTTTATCTGGTTTGTTAACTTTACCACCTGTTAACTTTAAAACATTTTGCCACCTGATAATTACACTGTGCGACAATTTAAGGGTCAGTTGGAATAACCTCAAATATCTCAATGGTTTCTAATAGTGCATGGTCCCTCATATGCAGTTTTATATTATTATGCCCTCATACTAAGTTTTATCGGATTAGGTCAAATAAGAGAGAAATTCAAGGTCAAATTTTACCTTTAAGTCACAAATTTTTTCTTATAACTCTTAAACTAAATTTAAATCCTATGTAGTAACTGTATCTAAATATATGCAATGGATGGTTCTTTACATTTTGAGACCATTTTTTGCTTAAAAAGTCACGTAAGGGGGTTAATATTTTTTTCGAAAACAGGGCTTTAAAAAGAAAAAAATTATTTTTATTGTTCAGTTACTTTGTATTTATCTTCAAAAACACACATATTTTGCTGAATTTTTGCATACACCTTAAGTAGAATAAAATAACCTACCTCTGAAAAGTCGGAACTATTACATGTGCGCATCCAAAGCTATTCGGATTTAAAGATTACCAAAGATGGTAACTTCGTTAATGTAAGCCCTAGCGTAAAATCATTCAGATGAAAATAATAGATATAACAATTTACTTCAAAACTGTCTTTTTTACCGAAAGAGGTACCGTTTTAAAGATATGCGCATAAGCATAAATGTGTTTTTACAACATAAATGAAAAATTAAAACGGTTAAAATATAAATTATTTTTATTTCTATTTCTTCTCAAGTTCCGATTAAAACCAAAGTGTTCAACGAAAGTGTTCACTGCATTAGGCCATTGAACAACAAAAAAATTAAAACTATAGAAATTAATATTTATGTTATTGTTATAATTTATTTGAAATGACTTCTTTAAACAAGGTTAAAAAATAATAAATTTCTTAACCTTTTAATGATAGTTGCAATAATGATTTTTTTTATAAAATTGTAAATTAGTTAATTTTCATGTTATCATTATCTTCATCATCATCTTCAGCATAATATTTTTTGTGAGACCACCAGCAAATATCACCAATTAAAGCATCGAGCTTTTTACCATTATAGCGCTTTTCCATAGGCATGGCTATTTGGTGGAATCTTTCTCCATGTTCGTCTGATTCCGATGCTAATTAGAGTTTGAAAAACTCAAGATGATATTGAAAGAAATGAATCTTGAGAGACATAGAAACAGGGTTCAGAATATTCACACACCTTCACTCACAAACATTTGCTTGAAGCACACAGCACACAATTTTATTTTCATTTCATTTTTGTGTGTAACGTAGTTATCGTGTTGTTGATCATCCAACATGAGTTCTTCGTTTTAATATTTGCTTGTGCGTCACAAACTCAAACAATGATCGATCTCAACAATTCTCTGTGTTTCAGTTTTACACTTATGTTTGCGTCAAAATGTTCATGTTGGAGAATTCAGGGCTTTGTCAAAACCAAAAGAAAGACAATTTTTCCAACATGAACAAGTGGTGTTTGCAAAATTGTCTTTGTTTGTGTCGGTCATTAAGATCGATAACTACCGTCGTGTGGCGTAAAAAACAAATGCTGTTCTGGTTGCTGTGCAGCGTATTGAACTGGTTTTTGGCCAAGTGTAGCAAATTTCGGCGTCAATTAGAAAATATTTTAAAATATTAAATGAATTACCTAATAATATGTCTTTTCAAGAGTTTTAAACTTCATTTATCAGTGTTAAGGGGTCGCTGATTTCGAATCTAAAGTCAGAATTTTAAAATTCAAGATGGTGGATAGGGTTGCCACCTTAATTTTATATAGTTTTATGAATTCGGGGCCGGCAAAAAAAAAATCGTACACCAAAAATGGGTCGCTGAATCCGAATCCGTTGTCAGAATTTCCAAATTATAAAATTTTGAAATAATAGGGTTGCCACCTAATATTATGTCTTTTCAAGAGTTTTAAACGTCATTTATCAGTGTTAAGGGGTAGAAATTTGCTACACTTGGCCAAAAACCAGTTCAATACGCTGCACAACAACCAGAACAGCATTTGTTTTTTACGCCACACGACGGTAGTGATCGATCTTAATGACAGACACAAACAAAGACAATTTTGCAAACACCACTTGTTCATGTTGGAAAAATTATCTTTGTTTTGGATTTGACAAAGCCCTGAATTCTCCAACATGAACATTTTGACGCAAACATAAGTGTAAAACTGAAACACAGAGAATTGTTGAGATCGATCATTGTTTGAGTTTGTGACGCACAAGCAAATATTAAAACGAAGAATTCATGTTGGATGATCAACAACACGATAACTACGTTACACACAAAAATGAAATGAAAATAAAATTGTGTGTTGTGTGCTTCAAATAGTGTTTATTTACATTTATGTTGGAGATTTCTGTCACATGAGTGAAAATTTCTGAACCCTGCATAGAAACACCTTTTCTTTCAAATGATCTGAGCATAGCGGCTACTAATTGTGGGTAGTTTTCTGACCGATTTTTCCCAAGAAAGTTTTCTATAACTTGTTTGGTTGCATTCCAAGCAATGAGCTCTTCATCGGATAACCTTGCATCAAAACTCTGGCTCTTCATGAGCTTTCGGATATCCGGTCCATTTAATACACCTATGACGACGGGAATAAATAAATAACTTTATAAGTAAAGCGCCAACTCAATCAAATATCTTTCTAGATTTATTTTACAAAAATAAAGACTAATTTTTTGCACTTACCTGCCGTAATTTTTGCGTCGCTAAGTTTAGGAAATACAGTTTTTAAGCAATCAAAAACTTCTGATCTTCGAACAACAGTCTTAATAAAATTTTTTACTATTCCTAGTTTAATATGAAGCGTTGGCATCAAAATATTTTCCTTTGGAACAAGTGGAGGACGTATGACATTATTCCCAGCAAACCAAAGTTTCCGAATTCGTAACGAATTTGTTACGAATTTTTCGAAATTATTCCGAGTTCGGCATCCGAATTCGTTCCCATTTCGTAACGACAATCGTATGGAGGGGTCGACACAAATTCGTAACGAATTGACGTAACGAATTCGGAAGGAATTTTAGTAACGAATTCGTAACAAATTCGTAAAGAATTGGAGTATCGTATTCGTAATGAATTCGTAACAAATTCGTAAAGAATTGACGTAACGATTTCGTAACAAATTCGGAAACAATTGAATTATCATTTTCGTAACGAATTCTTTACAAATTCATTACAATTTCTTAACGAATTGTAGCACCGAATTCGTAACGAAAAGAAGAATCAAATTCGCAACGATCTCTTAATGATTTTTGTACCGTATGTAATACAAAATTAAATAACAATTTCGAATCAAAGTTTAGTTAGGGCTTAAGATGCCCCAGACTCTATGTTTTATACAAATGACATGCCAAAAATTACAGATCCTTTGCAACTACTATTACGAAACATATGTAAATGTGAATCTGACATGTCGCTTGTATTTGCATCTGTAAAAATTAAAATTAGAACCATATTTTGTATCATCTGTTTTAAAGAAAAAGTTGTTTAAAATAAAATTATTTTACAAATGGAAATTTTTTTCTACCATTTTTTTTCAACTCGAAATATTATAAACACCTCACAATTTAAATTTGAAAATTTGATTTCGGAACTCTTTCGAATTATTCGGAAATGTTCCGAATTTAGTGTTGAGAAATAGTTACGAGTTCGTAAAGAATTCTCGAAATAGTAACGAACTAATCGAAATTCAGACAAATTCGGAAACTTTGGTTTGCAGGGTTGCCACATTTCAACAGCTGCTTCTTGGCAGCCAGTCATACTTCGTATGTTGCTTATCTTTAAAACGGGTATCCCACAGACAAAGAAAGCACATATGTTTTGTGAAGCCTGCTTGTAGTCCGCGCAACAAAGCTACGACTTTTGAGTCGCAAGAAAGTCGCCATTAATGTTTTTGATACTCTACTTTGTCAAGCACAATTTCCATATTTTGCTATGTTTCTTTCATATCTGTACTGTAAGCAATCGGAATGGATGGTTTCTTATTGAACTTATGAAGCAGAACTACTTTCAAACAGGTTGTAGACGAATCTATGAGACACATCCATTGCTTCCATCAATTTTTCAATGCTGTTACAAAAAAGAAAAGTATTTTCGGGATTGACTGTGAACAAGATTTGAAATTGCCTTTGTCGATTGTGGTATCACGTAAGCTTTACTCCTGGAGCTAAATTATTTCCCAGATTTAAAAGAGAAGCTAGTTTTTCTGATTTTTGCTGCGACAAATTGAGCTCAGCCACCATAATATCATAAGTTCTTGCGATACTGGAATCTGTCTATGCGATGTAAATGGTACTGGTTCATAAACCGAATAAAAGTCAGCGTGAACTGTTTGTGTTTGATATGAAGCTATACCATAACAAGTTGGAGGTATTGTAATTGGAATATTATTCGAATGTGGCAAAGGCCTCTGCGTACTCTGAACGCTTACGTATGGAATTTTTCGTTTTTTGATTTTGTTTTGGCTAAAGAAAGGGTTTGCACATATACAGGGTTGCCAATATTCGAAGCGCCCATCTGGCAACACTGTAACTTTCCGCAGTGATGCCAAATCGACTAATGACATACCGCGTTTGAAGCGTCATTCCAAGCAAATGTTGCCTACCGATAAGCCACGTCGATTGGAATGGGCCCAAAGAGTCATCGAAATGGCTGAAGAAGACGAGCAATTTTGGCATAAAATTATCATGAGCAATGAAGCTCATTTTCAGTTGAACGGAACGGTAAACAAACAAAATTGCCGTATTTATGCCACTGAAAATCCACAAGAGATTCAAGAGGTACCTCTTCACGATGCAAAAGTCACTGTTTGGTGCGGCGTTTGTGCTAAAATGCTCATTGGGCCGTTCTTCGTATTTTCACACAAACATAGCAATACAAACTTAGTTTATTAATGCGCAGACTCATTACCAAAAATCAATTTAACAATATGAAATTTTTTTAATACACAAAACTTTTGAAAATTCGCGACTCAAATATATCAAATGAGTGATCGTATTTCAAATTTAGTTTTGACACCTCACTTAAAGGCGACATTTAACTGTTAGATATGCAAATGAAATCATACGAGTAAGCTCACTATCATTAAAAGTAGGGGTGCGCAAATCTTTTGTTGTAGGATTGTGATCTTTTCAGAGGTTACTTACTTACTTACTTACTTAGGTGGCCATAGCAACCCGTCGTCGGGTTTCGGCCGATCTCATCAGCTCTCGCCAGGCGCCTCTGCTTCGCGGTTAGAAGATTTTGCGAAGAACTTTTCTCTCAAACACCCCAAGAGCGGCTGCGTCTGCTTGCGAGACAACCCATGCCTCAGCGCCATAAAGAAGCACAGGTATAATGAGCGTCTTGTAGAGTGTCAGTTTTGTCGATCGAGAGAGGGCTCTGCAACGTAATTGCTTACTAAGCCCGTAGTAGCACCTATTAGCAATTGTTATTCTTCGCTTTATCTCCAGGCTGACATCATTATTGCTGTTAATGGCGGTGCCAAGGTAGGTAAATTCCTTGACCACTTCAAAGTTATAGTTGCCTGTTGAAACGTGAGAGCCTAGCCGCCCCGCTCCCCTGCCAGCAGGCAGCATATACTTCGTTTTACCCTCGTTTACCGTCAAACCCACCTTGGCTGATTCTTTTTCGATAGCGGTGAAAGCAGCAGTGACATCTCTCTTGGTTCTACCGATGATATCAATATCATCAGCATACGCAAGGAGCTGAACACCTTTGTAAAAAATGGTGCCATTGCGATGCACACCGGCCTTTCGTAGGATCCCCTCCATGATGATGTTGAAGAGATCGCAAGATAGCGGGTCGCCTTGTCTGAAACCTCGTTCAGTATGGAAGGTTTCGGAGAGGTCATTTCCTACCTTGACGGAGCTGCAAGTATTGCTCAACGTCATCCTGCAGAGTCTTATCAACTTTGCAGGTATACCGAACTCAGACATTGTTGCGTATAGGCAATCCCGCCTCGGGCTATCGAACGCAGCTTTATAATCGACAAAGAGATGATGCGTGTCGATTTGCTTTTCGTGGGTTTTCTCCAGGATTTGGCGCAGTGTAAAAATCTGGTCTATGGTGGATTTACCAGGTCGAAAGCCACACTGATAAGGTCCAATCAGTGTTTTTGTATACGGCTTAAGTCTTTCACATAGTACGCTCGAGAGGACCTTATATGCGATGGAAATAAGACTGATACCTCGGTAGTTGGCGCAAATTGTCGGGTCTCCTTTCTTAAGTAAGGGACAAAGCACGCTGAGATTCCAATCGTCGGGCATGCATTCCGCTAGCCATATTTTGCTGATGAGTTGATGCATGCACCCTATCAACTCATCGCCGCCGGCTTTAAACAGTTCAGCTGGCAGGCCGTCAGCACCCGCTGCTTTGTTGTTTTTGAGCCGCTGGATAGCAACTCGAACCTCGTCATGGCTAGGTGGTAGAACTTCTACTTCGTCATCGTCGATTGGTTGTGGCGAACTGCATTCTCCATGGGCGGAGTTGGTGGGATCATCGCCCGTAAGCAGATTGGAAAAATGCTGTCTCCACAATCTCAGTGCGCACTGCGTATCTGTAACCAGATTTCCATTCCCATCTCTACAAGTGGATGCTCCGGGCTTGAAACCTTGGGTTAGACGCTTAACCTGTTGGTAAAATTTTCGTGCATCCTTCTTGCCTTTGTACACCTCAATTTCTTCACGCTCACGCTTTTCTTGCTCCCTTTTTTTGCGTCTGAAAAGGCGTCTCTCTTCCTTCCTCTTTTCACGATATTTTTCTCGCACGGTTCGCGTTGTAGCTGACTGCAGCGTCTTTCTGTATGCGGCGTTTTTTGCTGCCGTCGCGTCGCGACACTCCTGGTCATACCATTGGTTCCGAGGTTGCGGGCGCCGGAAACCAATCACTTCTTCAGCGGCAGCGCGCATGGAGTGGGAGATGTGCGCCCAAAGTCCATCGGCATCATCGTGTTGTGAGGTTGGTTGGTTGAGCTTAACCGAGAGTTGAGCGGAGTAGGCCTCAGCTGTCCTTTGTGATTGCAGCTTAGCGACGTCTAGCTTTCGTTGCATTCCTGTGCGTATGTTCTTTGCATTGCATAACCGCATGCGGATCTTGGCTGCAACAAGAAAGTGGTCGGAGTCGATGTTCACTCCCCGAAATGTACGCACATCCAGAACGCTAGAAGCGTGCCTTCCGTCGATCACAAAATGATCAATTTGGTTTCGTGTTTTTTGATCAGGGGACAGCCAGGTGGCCTTATGGATGTCGAGGTGTTGGAATCTGGTGCTACTTACTACCATGTTTCGTGCCGCGGCGAAGTCGATCAGTCTTAGACCGTTGTTCGTAGTGGCCTCGTGGAGACTGAACTGACCGACAGTGGGGCCAAAGACGCCTTCTTTTCCGACCTTTGCGTTAAAATCGCCGAGGACTATTTTTACGTCGTGGGCCGGACAGCGATCGTACACGTCCTCTAGGCTCGCGTAGAAAGCATCCTTGGCGGCATCGTCCTTTTCCTCCGTCGGGGCGTGCGCGCAAATTAAGGTTACATT
This sequence comes from Dichetophora obliterata, assembly GCA_963920525.1. Taxonomy (NCBI): domain Eukaryota; kingdom Metazoa; phylum Arthropoda; class Insecta; order Diptera; family Sciomyzidae; genus Dichetophora; species Dichetophora obliterata. Next base: position 34,726,431 of record OY986435.1, on the reverse strand, counting down.
AAAAAATTTCGCCTTGATGCGTATCGTCGCCAACCTTTCGTTCACTGGTGTGAACCGAGAAACAAGGTGGCGTAGTTTTCGTCTTACGACGAAGCCGCATCCGAATTCGCGCTTCTCCGCATGGCAGCTGTAGTAAATATCGCAGTCTGCTCGCTTAGAGCAGCCTTGCCCTTTCCATCGCATCTCCTGGATGGCGGTGATGTCAGCCTTTATTTTTGCGAGGGCTTCCGCCAGTTGGATAGATGCACCTTCTCTGTAGAGAGTCCGGACATTCCAGGTGCATATCCGTAAATCATGGTCCGTTTTTCGTTTGCGGTGGTCGTCAACGTGTATGGGGTTATCATCCGAGGCTGGTTCGATTTTCATTGGGAAATTTGATAATGTGACGGGACCCAAACCCTGTGCACATTCCAGGATTAAGGTCTATGAGAGACCCCTCAAGTTTTAAGTCTAGAGAAAGACAAGAGGTGGGTTATTTTATTTTACTTAAGGTGCATGCAAAAATTCAGCAGAATCTGATTGTTTTTGAAGATAAATACAAAGTAACTGAACTATTGAATTTTTTTTTAAAAGCCCTCTTTTCGAGAAAATATGAACACCCTTACGTAACTGTTGGAGCAAAAAATGGTCTCAAAATGTAAAGAATCATCCATTGCAAATATTTAGTTAATACATAGGATTTGAATTTAGTTTAAGAGTTGTAAGAAAAAATTTGTGACGTAAAGGTAAAATTTGACCTTAAATTTCTCTCTTATTTGACCAAATCCGATAAAACTGAGTATGAGGGCATAATATGTAGACCATGCACTACTAGAAACCATTGAGATATTTGAAGTTTTTTTTTTCGTGTCGCACTGTGTTATTTTTGTTTTTGTTTTGCATGCGATGTAGAGATTACACAAAATGCAGAAATTGTCTTGCTTTTATACATGTTTTTCTTTTATGGCAAACTGGCATTGCTGCCAGCTGAATATTAACTTACTCGAATCTTGCGTTATTAGCTGTATCACGTCCTTATAGCATAGAGCATTTAATAATTTTTCCTTTCCGCTTATCCGAGGCATTTTGCTTATAACATATCACAAAATGTAGAATGCGATTGTGTCAATTTTGAAATAAAATGGGTGAAAAGGGTGTTCACGCTTTATATGTGTTATCTTTTTAGAGTTACCGTATATTAACTTTTAAAGGAAACTGTGAGTACCCTAATTGTTTACATGAAAACAAAGTTTTCATAGGAACTATTAGCCATAATTTATCGGGTAAATCCGTTATATCTAAACGAGTTATACAAGTTATAACTAAGTAGAATGGAAATATATTCGCGTGGCCCATCATTTTTAGTTCTTGCAATAAGTCCTTCAAATGTGTCTTGTTCTTATTTAAATTTGGCTCTTGTATAGAAAGCTACATCGACTTTCTTAAAAACCATATATATTCTAATTTTTCACATTAAATTGTGTTAAAGTATTTGTCAAAATGACCATTTCATAAAACTTTATTTTTGTACTGCAGCTATTTTAACATAGTGCTACAGATACAGTGTTGGGCATATTAAAAGCAACCATAAAAGGCATTGCCAATTATACCCTAAACTTTCCCGTTTTTTACTAAAATAATTTTGATATTTTATTTTTTATTCATTAAAAACATATTGTTAAATGCTAACCCAAAATTTTTTATAACTTCAGAATTTTAAATTTGTTTATAAAAAATACAGTACAAATTAGAAATTGTACTGTGCATAACCAAAGCAACGTAAACTAAAGAAATTGAAATAGATTGAAAATTGAGGTAATAGGGTTAATATTTCGTAAAATAACCTTAATTTAGAATAACCGCAACACATCTGCTTGGCATTGAAGCTATAAGGTTATCAATAATAGTTTGTGGTATGCTTCGCCACTGCTGTGTCAGTGCCTTAACGAATGCAGCTTTATTAGAAAACTTTTTCCCACCGACTCGTCGCTTAAGGATTCCGAATAGATTTTTTTATTGGCTTCAAATCAGGCGATTGGGCTGGCCAATCCAAAACCGGAATTTCTTTTGCACAAATCCACTCCTTACGACCTTTACGGTGTGCTTAGGGTCGTTGTCTTGCTGAACAAACCATGTGGTTGGCATTTCTCGCTTAACAAAGGGCAACATGACTGTCTCTAAAATCTCTTAATAAATAAATTAATAAATCGTTCATTGTTTAAGTAATTTCATGAACTAGACCTTGTCCAAATCCAGAAAAACAAGCCCATATCATGGCCGAGCCTCCTCCATGCTTAACTGTGACCTGACAGTTTTGAGGCTTAGAGCACTCACCTCTTCTTCGACGTACTGTGGCTATGCTATATTAAATTTGGACTCGTCACTAAAAAGGACTGTCTTCCATTGGTCAACAGACCAATTCAAGTGAGTTCTTGCAAAATTTAATCTGGAATATAAAAATTATATTGATTTAAGCCAAAGAGATTATGTTTTAAAAGCAAACCTTCGTTCTATGCAGGGACCGAAAATAACTGTTATTTTGCAATTTTCAGATGAAAATGACGAAAAAGTTGCCGGAGGACTTTTTTAATATACCATTATTATCGTAATGGCAGCAGCGCCGCGAATTTTCAACGCCTTTTAAATTTTTGGCTGTTAATATAAAAACGAAAATTAACTGTTCTTTTTTGCCTTTTATTTTTTCGAGGAAAATAACTGTTACTTTTGACTATTATTTTTTTAGGTCAAAAATAACAGTTATTATGTGCCTTTTTATTTTTCGGCCAAAGTGTCAGGCAATTTGTATTTTTTCAAAGGCCGAATAAAAAACTTTAAGAACTAACAATTTTATAGTTCAAAATGTGCGCGCTGATGAGACGATAAAAACTGCATAAAACTTTTTTGCCGTTCAATTGGCCTTTAAAAAAATTCCAATTGCCTAATATTTTTGACCGAAAAAATAAAAGACACAAAATAACTGTTATTTTTGACCAAAAAAAATTAAAGTCAAAAGTAACAGATATTTCTGCGCGAAAAAATAAAAGGCATTAAATTACTAGTATTTTTGTCGGAAAAAATAAAAGTTAAATGATATCTGTTAATATCTGACTTTTTTGATAAAAACCATAACCGGTATGGTCCTTGGTTCTATGTGTTTTTTTGTAAGTAATGGCTTTTACGCTGGCCTCTAACTTCTTAAGTCAGCTTCCATAGCACATTTAAAACGCTTAAATTAAGTTGATTAACAACAGACTGAGGTGATAAAAAAGGATCTTTTTGAAAAGCTAGGGGATTATTTGTCGGTCCGCTCTCTGTGTTATTTTACGCTTCGGACCATCCAAGTGATGGGTTTGCACGTTTTTGATATAGAAATTTGTAATGCTCCTGCTCTATTATTTTCTGTTTAAAGAATTCTGAGTATTTATTACGCGCCATAACGTTTTGGTAATTTTAAATGTCTTCTTCACACAAAGAATAATTTGCAAACGTCTCTTTTTAGTCTAACTCAGTGTTAACTAAGCAAAAAATTAAAAATATAACCGACATTTACCGTTATTTGTAGCACAAACTATTTGGCTCAAGTAATTTGCTTTTGTTATGCACAGTCAAAAATAGCTCTTTCCATATTCTACTCTCATTGCTAAAGTACAGTTATTTTTTACTTTGTTTCTTTTAATGCTATATTTAGTGCAATACATGATTAAGTAAAATTAAGTATTAAAATTTTGAGGAAAGAAGTAAGACGATAAAAATATATGAAGAAGTTTGCTACTCCAATTTTGGTTGCTTTTGATATGCACAACACTGTATATGAATAATGCAGTGATAAAAAGACCCCTTTAACATTGATCAAGACTCGAAAGCAAGAGTTTACGTGAGTTTTGGTGACGACGGAAAAAGAGTAAATTTGCTCTGTACTGGCAAGTTTTTCTGCTAAAAAAACTTGCTTTTAAGTCTTACCCAATATAAAACAAGTCGAACAGCTGTGTACAAATAATAACTAACTCCACACAATTTCTTGGTATTCATCCCGCTTAGTGGCTAGAAATCGCGCTAGAGCAAGTTGGCCACTATCAAAATGGAGAGATAGATATTCCTTAGAATTATGAGTCCAAAGTTAAAATGTTTTTGTATGACTCCAGAAAATGTTTACGAAGACCAGCTTTCAAGGCATAAAGTACTGTTCACAGGGTCGTTAAAAACGGAGGTGGTAAAATGATTATTTAGTACGGTTTTTCTTGGAACGGTGTTGGTCCAATTTTTTTTGGATTGACTCAATTTAATACAACAAATCATTTCAATTCCTACCAAATTATCCTTACCTTCACAAAATAAATTGCCTTAATTTTATTTGGTAGATAACCAAATTCCCTCCTTCAACTTCAGCAATCGTGATAGTGAACAATTTTACGAAAACGAACTAATGAACATCAGCTTAGTTTATCGTCCATCCATTATTGTGTGTCTACTGTGAGTACACACAAAGGCAAACGATGTGACTGTCTGCTCTTTAATTTAGTTATCTCGAATTTATATTAAATTTCAATGACCTTCAAAACAGACAAATAATATTAAAACTTTATTCTGTTTGTGTTTTGTTTGTTGATTTCCGTCATCTACAGGTATCTTGGGAGTCGACAACACTTGGCTTTTGGTACACGGAGTTGCTGGAGAGAAACGCACAATTTCGGACATGGATATCAACAGATCGACCTAAAGTGAGTCTTTTATTTTTAAAGTGATTTTAGTTGTATTGCTGTTGTTATTATGACATTTTAATTTTTCTTAAGATGAACTAATGCAATCTTTATTTGTGTATCTGTGTTTGTTTTTTGCTGAAACCAACAAAGGTCTTTTGGATGACGGGGTTTTTTAATCCTCAAGGATTTTTAACTGCCATGAGACAAGTAAGCAAATTAGTATTTAAGTTAATAATAGCTTCTATTATTTCATCCATTGAAATCTTGTGCCAACTTTTTTGGAAAGCCTCCTACACGTTTCTTAAATGATTTGGAATACTTCACGAAAACAAAATAACCAAGAAATGAAAATATATGCGCATAATTTTTACCTAACGGCTATTATTTATTTCCAACTGAACTAATTTGTTTGAACTTGAAATGATGTTTCATTAATTAAACACTATGGCCAACAAGTTTGCGTTATCGTCCTTAAATGATTAAAAGGAAGAAGTTTGTTATTCCTCTTGTTTAGCATGGTTAACAAGCTGTAAAGAATGAAAAATGCGATTTAACAAATATTTCAAAAGTTGCTTGTGCACTTGTTGTTTTATTTATGTTTCTTACTAGCTGCTGTATACCCGGTATTACTCGAGAAGTTATACAGCTGTTGCCAACTAATTAGAAACGCTTTAGCTATCGTTATATTTTGTGCACTAGGTAAACCGTGTTTTGATTCACCGTCAATATTTTGTGCTTAAAAACGTTTTTCCTTTTTATGCAAATAATGTTCCGGTTTTGTATATCACTTGCTTTTTCCGCAACTAAATTAAGTTCAGTTGTGTTGATGTGGTGATTAAGTGTGCCAGTTATTTAAAAACAAATAAAAGTTTGTGCAAACTATCGTTTTCTTAAATAAATCGATAAGTAACAAATCCAAGAGTGTTTTGAGCACAAAGGATTACAATTTTTTATAGAAAAAAAAAATGGTAAATCCAGGAGCTGTACTCCAGTTATAAGAAAAGCTATTATTTAAATTCAAGTGACAGAACTTTCGTACGAGAATATTGCTGATCAAATGAAATGTTCCAAAAAGATGGTTTTTAATGCTATTCAGCATTTTCGATACTACGATACTTACATGAACATTCCACTAAATCAACGCCTACGGAAAACCAGCCTTCATTGATATAACAATCAAGCGTATTTCAGAAGCAGACCCAAAGAAAATTGCTGTAGGCATTCAATGGTAACTTGACTCGGATTACAGTGTTTCCATATCAAAACGTTTATTTTGTTAAAAAACTTGTAAAAAAATTAGTTACATAAGCAAAATACAATTTAACCCTTAGTTGCATGGGATTGCACATATGCAATGTTGACTTCTTAGAGATGTGGCGAACACACTCTGTTAATATTTATAGCTGGATTTTTTTTTAAAAATATGAAGACATTTTTTATTAGTTGTGGCCTCAAATTGGTGACTAAGTTTGTCCGAAATATTGAGTAGAACAAAGTCTTCCTTGCACGTAGACAAAATAAGTCAATATTTTTAATATTGTAATTATACAAGAAATATCAAAAAAACTTAAATAAATAAATAAATTTAAGTAATATTGTAGAATATAAGTTAATTTTCTTTAAGCTTAATAATTTTTGTGCAATGTAACTTGAATTTCATAAAATAAATGGCTTAGTTTCAAATACGCAATATCATGCATTTGAGACTTTTTGAAGTTTCATTGCAGATATGAGGTTATATTGCAGATATGCAATTGCATGTATTAAAGTTTAATTAAAGCTGAACATTTTTGTAGGGGCTTACTGATGATAAGATTAAAAAATTTTAGATTCATGGGAAAATTACTACTTTACTTTACTTAGTTGGCGCTACAACCGTATGTTGGTCTTGGCCTCATCTAAGAATTTGCGCCAGCCATTTCTGTCTTTCGCTTGCTGGCGCCAGTTGGAAATTCCAAGCTTCGTCAGGTTGTCCTCTACTTGGTCTTTCCAACGAAGATGCGTTGACCGCCGCTGGGTACCGAATCGAATGTTTTCTTCACATCGTCTTTGATGCGCTGAACATGACCAAGCCAACGAAACCGCTCGATTTTAATGCGCTTGACTATGTCGATGTCAGCGTACAGCTCATACAGTTCATCATTCCACCGTATTCGGTATTCGCCATTGACGCAGATTGGTCCGTAGATCTTACGAAGAATCTTTTTCTCGAATGCTCCTAAAGTCTTTTCATCTAAACTGCTCAGCGTCCAGGTTTATGATGCGTAAAGTAGGACGGGCATGATGAGCGATTTATAGAGCCTACTCAATTGCCTACTGAGCCCAAAGTAACACCTGTTGGCAAGAGTTATTCTTCGTTTGATCTCAATGCTGATGTCGTTGGTTGAATTAATGCTGGATCCCAGATAAACGAAGTTCTTCACAACCTCGAATGAGGTATTGTCAACGGTAACGTGGGTTCCAAGACGCTGGGACTGTTTGTTTGTTGACACCAAGTATTTCGTCTTATCTGCATTCACTGTCAGACCCATTCGACTTGACTCTCTTTCTAATCTGGAAAATGCTGCACTGACTTCGCGCGTATTATGGCCAATGATATCTATGTCATCAGCATACGCAAGCAGCATAACACTCTTGTAGAATATTGTGCCACTACGTCTCAGATCAGCAGCTCGGATGATCTTTTCCATCATTAGGTTGAAAAAGTCGCACGATAAGGAAATACCTTGTCTGAAACCTCGTTTGGTAATAAATGGTGGGGAGAGGTCCTTCTCGATTTTAACTGCGCTGCTGGTGTTGCTCAGTGTCATCCTTCAAAGTCGTATTAGTTTTGCAGGAATACCAAATTCAGACATGGTGGAGTACAGGTGCTTCCTTATTGGGCTGTTGAAGGCGGCTTTGTAGTCGACAAAAAGATGGTGGGTGTCGACTTGTTTTTCTTGAGTCTTCTCCAAGATTTGTCGTAGCGTGAAAATCTGGTCGATGGTGGACTTTCCAGGTCTGAAGCCACACTGATAAGGTCCGATCAGTTCGTTTACAATGGGCTTCAATCTTTCACATAAAACGCTCGACAGGACCTTATATGCGATATTAAGAAGGCTTATCCCACGGTAATTGGCACAGATAGTGGGATCGCCTTTCTTGTGGATTGGGCAGAGCACACTGAGATTCCAATCGTTCGGAATGCATTCTTCCGACCATATTCTGCATAGAAGCTCGTGAATGCATTTAAGTAGAGCTTCGCCTCCGTTCTTAAACAGCTCAGCAGGTAAGCCATCAGCTCCCGCGGCTTTGTTATTTTTAAGCCGAGCTATAGCTGTCAGAACTTCATTATAGTCGGGTAGCGGAACCTCAACGCTGTCATCCAAAATTTGGGTTTCCGTAATATCATCTCTATTGGCGGGATTGTTGTCAGCGTCGCCATTTAGAAGCTTAGAGAAGTGTTCCCTCCATAACGGCAGTGTACTCTGGACATCTGTCACAAGATTCCCGTTTTTATCCTTGCAGGAAGAGGCCCCGGTTTTAAAACCATCGGCAAGGCGTCTTATTTTTTCGAAAAATTTTCGGGCCTCATTCTTGTCATCATACATCTCAATCTTCTCCTGCTCGCGCTTTTCTTCCCTCCTCTTTTCTTTGTATCGCTCCTTAGCAGCGCACGTTACAACCGACTGCAGGGTGGCTTTGTAGGCGGCGTCTTTCTCTGCAGTGGCGTCGCGACACTCTTGGTCGTGCCACTGGTTTCGGCGAGGGCGGTGGTAGCCAATCACCGCTTCAGCAGCCTCACGCATGGAGTTGGAAATGTGTGTCCACTGCGCGCATTTATCATCGATTGGAGGAGTGCTTTGAAGCAGGAGTGAGAGTCGAGTAGCGAAAGCATCGGCTGTCTGTTTCGATTGCAGCTTGTCGACGTCTAGCTTTCTCTGTGTAGGGTTGCGTGTATTCTTAGCTGCGCATAGACGTGTAGGGATCTTGGCTGCAACAAGATAGTGATCCGAGTCAATGTTTGCACCACGGATCGTGCGTACATCCAATACACTGGAAGAGTGCCTTCCGTCGATCAAAACGTGATCAATTTGATTCTTGGTTTTTTGATCAGGGGACATCCAGGTGGCTTTATGAATATTGAGATGCTTGATTCTAGTGCTACTTACGACCATGTTTCGTGCTGCGGCGAAGTTAATCAGCCTCATTCCGTTATCGGAGGTGTTGTCGTGGAGGCTTAACTTTCCGACTGTTGGACCAAAAATATTTTCCTTGCCAACCTCAGCGTTGAAGTCACCAAGCACGATTTTTACGTCGTGACAGGGGCAGCGCTCGTAAGCATTTTCAAGGCGCTCGTAGAAAATTTCCTTGATCTCATCGTCCTTGTCTTCTGTCGGAGCGTGCGCACATATTAGGCTTATGTTGAAAAATTTAACCTTGATGCGGATTATGGCAAGTCGTTCGATCACAGGTGTGAATCGCAGGACGTGGGGCCGTAAACTCTTGCCAACTACAAATCCGCATCCAAACTCGTGCTTCTCCGCATGGCCGCTGTAGTAGATGTCACATTGTGCATGTCGAATGCAACCCTGTCCCTTCCATCGCATTTCTTGGATAGCAGTGATATCAGCTTTGTATCTTTCCAAGACATGAGTCAGTTGGATAGAGGCACCTTCCCAGGTTCAGATATTCCAGGTACATATCCGTAAATCAGTTTTTCGTTTGCGGAGGTCGTCATCAGGTTTGAGGACCAGTTTTCTTTTTTTCTTAGTTGTTTTCATTGAAATGGGTTTTTACGGGTGGGCTTCAAACCCGACACACAACCTATTTTAAGCCTAAGGAGGCCCGCCGCTCAGATTAGCATCCAAACTATTAGCCGCGATTTCACAAAGATTATGCTGGCCTCGCCAGGTTGAGACAGTCAGACATGTTACATCGCCCCCAGTTCCCCCAGAACACAGAAAGTTCATAGGAAAAACATTCTGAAGTTGAAGAAGACATTTCAAATATCGTAACATTTAAAGAGAAGTACGCGCTCCCTATTTGGAAAGAACAATATTTTATTCCACATATAAGAAATCCAGACAATCCATCTAATACTGACAAGTCAGAATTAAGAAAATTTATTGGCATATGCGTTAAAAGGTCTGTTATTCAAATACTCAATAATCGATGTTATTGGACACCTGTCACAGGAATCACTCTAATACACGAGACGATGTAAGTCAATCAATTTTAAAAAATATTTTTACCTGCTTTTAATAGGTCGACTGTTAGTTAACACTTTTCAGAAACAATTCAAGTTGATTCAACATGAAAATTGCCCACAATGCTCCACAAAATATAAGCTATTACACAACTCTAAGATAATTATTACACAACACTACCACTACTGACTGAACTAGTCAAAAGGGAAATACATTCATTGGGTACACTTCGTCGGAATAGATTTCCGAACTCAAAACTACAGAATGTTCCAATATTAATGAAGAAATCTCAAGGAGTGTCTGTGGAATATGTAGCCTCCCAAAATGATTTTGAAGTATATTTGGTGTCATAAAGAGGTAATAAAGTTGTTAATTTGATGCAGTGTTGCCACTTTTAATAGCCAAATTTCTCAAAAATTCCTCAAATATTAATGAAATTCCTCAAAACAATTTTTTTTTAAAACGATATTTTATTTATCAAGTAAACATAAACAAATATATTTTTTCCTACATATTTTCTATCTTATTAGATATCTATATTAACTTTGAGGACGACGACAAGCAAACCGCTGTAAGTTTTAAATTTTTTTGTGGAATTGTCATCACCGATGGCATATTATATAGAAAAGTGAATTTGAAATTTGAATTTTTGAAAATTGTTTTTTACTTTAAGTATTGAAAAATTCCGTAAAAACCATCCGAAAAATTGATTTTTTACTTTGTTAGAGTAGCTTCATAAGAGTTTTGACATAATTTGGATGAGAAAATACATCCGCTCGTATTTGAAAATCGTTTGTGGTGATTTTTCACCCACTCATCGTCAAAAGGTTAAAACGCTTTATGCGTTCCTTAAAAATTTTTAAAACAATTTAGTTTTAACGTATGTTTTTGTTAAAAAATTTTAGTTATTATGTATATGGAACTTTATTTTTCCAATTGAATTCAAACATGTTTTTATTTGATTCAAGTAGGTCATCACTATTTTAATATATTTATTTCATTCTTTAGTGAAAATAAAAGCTTATAATAAATGATCAAACTGTCGAGTCGGTTTCTTAAACTAGTGATATTATTTACTAAATACTCGCTAAACTGATGCATTAGAAAAAAAAAGAATAGTAATGATATTACTTTTTCTTAATTTGAAAACAAATATATCTACTAAATTTTTTATATTACAAATATGTTTTTAATACGACTCTGGATCTAAAAAATAATCGAGGTAAAAATCCTCTTCACTTATTATCAAGATCTGAAACAGCCAAATTTGATTGAATTTATATGCTAGTTTTTGCTGGCTTTTACTTCAAGGAGTGCTCTAAAATATCTCTAACCCAATTAGGACAATATTGTAATATGGCATCACTAAGTCGAATTTCGTAAAACTAACTGTATTACATTAAAAATTGTCAAAATAAAAATATGGTGAAAATTAGCCAATGTATAAATTTTTTTTTTGTTGATTTAAAAGTTAATCGATAATTGCTACAATAGAAATAATAATCAATGCATACCTTTGCTTCTGATGCAGACTGCAACCATGTATACTTTTTCTTGTATTTATTTTACGTTTAAACTGATTTTAGCTAAAACCGTACTCCAATTACTAAGTTCGTTTGCATTTGTTTCAATTTTTTATAGTGACGGAGAAACGCATTTGGAAAGTTCAGTGTTCAGTTTATTTTAAAGGTATGTTTCTACCAACCAGAAAAAGGTGATGCCACAGTTTTTTTGTATAAATATATTAAAAAAAAATTCTAAAAATTTTCAAATTCCTTAAAAATTCCTCGAAATAAAATTCTTCAAAAATTTAAATTTAAAGCCACTTTAAATTCCTAACGTTTTGAGGAATTACTCACAAAGTGGCAACACTGATTTGATGTCAAACTATTGCCGTACAAGGCCTGAGATCATATCTGAACGGCTTGACAACAAATTTTGTAAAAACATATCCATTGAGTGTCCGAATATTGTTTTGAAATACAAATGAATGGGTAGTCGATTTGTTAAACTCATTTATTGGACGCTGCAAGATAAAAATACACCCAAAAAAACGTGTTGTATGAGATTTTTTATTATTTTATTGGCTATTTATTTTTCAACCACATCTCCCACCCCCTAGAAATTACGCGGGGTAATGGTGAATACTATTTTCAAATAGCCAATGATACATAGTAATATATGATATCAACGATCTTCCTGATTTAATTTAGTTTCATAGTTAAAAAAATTATTGCAAATGGACAAATTATACGTTCGAATAATCGAACACTTGTAGAAAATGGGTTAAAATCTTTTAAAACTGTTAAAAGTTTTATAGCTTAAAATTTACGCGCTGATGAGACGAAAATAATGGTATTACAATTTTTTTGTCGGTCAAGCGGCCTTTGATAAAATTCAAATTGCTTGAAATTACTAACCACGGCTGCCAACTCGTTTCAATCAAAATTCCCATTTCTGGTGATCAATTTCCCCCTTTTTGCAACCGATCCTCCCCCCCCCAAATATATGTCTTTCAAAACAGTCTTTATTCAGTTAATATTAGGGGTATTCACTGGTTGTTGCGAATTGCAAGAGTGTGAAAATGCAAGATAATTTGCACACTAACGCGTGAACATCAATATTGCAACTTAATAATGCAATAAAATTAAGTGTCGAATGAACAGTAAATATATTGACACCTTATTTCAAAATCATAAAAAGTTGTTAAAATCTACGTACTAACTTAACCTTTTTAAAGTTTTACCCAGGTGGCAACTACGTTCGAAAACAACCAAAACATGAATCATCTGCTTAGCACCACTGCTTGTGCGTTCTCGCAATTGGTTTGAGCAGTGTGTAATTCAAGAAGAGTTGCAAAATTGACTCCAATGTGTTTGTTGTTGGAATGATACGAAAGTTCGCAATCATGCATTTTCGCATCGTCGCAACTGCGTTTCGCATCAACCAGTGAATACCCCTATTGTAATAAGTAAGGTTTTTTAGTCCAAATGCAAACGTCCAAAAAAAAATTTTAAAAACCATTTTTTAAAAATAACATAAAAACATAATCAGCCCTATTATGAATAATTTTTCACGCGGAATCAGAAAAGGGAGTTTTCATTTTTAAGATAAAGCTCAAAAACATTTTGATAATTTTTAATGAAAATTTGTTGATAAACCGTTGATGAACAAACTGGCATTAAACATTTCCAAAATATTCTTGAGCCTTATCTTAAAAAGTAACATTCCCTTTTCCGATTCCGCGTCAAAAATTATTCATAATAGGGCTGATTATAACATAGGTTATAAGAAACGACTAGAATAAATCCTTTTAAAATTTAAGTAGAAACATGTTTTACAATGTTTCTTTTACTTAATGCATTTCAAGCATTTTTGTGTTATTGACTTTTTTTATAAAAGCTATATACATACATTGCATATTTGCAATTAAAAGACTAATGTGCAAAATTTAATTCATTAAGTAATTTTTTTTTTGGAATTTAAAGAGATTTTACCGTTTTGGTAAAGTCACTTTGTCTGGAAATTAGGCGTGATTTTCATTAGATTTTGACAAATTTTAAATATGTGCTGCAAATTTCACTCCAAAGCATGTCTGCAAAATTTCAACCCAATATATTAATTTTTGTGGCATTTAAAGAGACCACTTTTGCTAAAATCCGTTTTGCTAAAATCACTTTGTATGAGAGGTAGGAGCGGTTTTCATCCAATATTGTTTATTCTCGAACTTGAACTTGGTTTTTTTAATATAAGCATATGTTTCGAATTTTATTCAAAATTGCGGCTGTAATCGTGTCGACAAACAGACAGACGGACATGGCTAAACCAACTCAAGAGGTGATGTTGATCAACAATAAATATACTTTTTTATACCTACCACGCCTCCTCCAAAGTTAATATAGCCCTTACGCAGTACGCGTAAAGATGTAAAAACAAGTGAACTTCTTGTAATCACTTTTTGTGATCGTAAATTAGCTGATTAATTTAGTCAAAGCGAATGCGAGATTTTTAATGCAAAGGGAATGCTCAGCAATAAAGAAACTTAGCAAAAGTTTCTAAGCATATTATTTCGACAATTTTGAAATTTGCTGTTTTTTAAATGAATTTAGAAACAAAAGTTAAATAAAATTAATTCCTCCCCAAAAATTAACTAATTCCCCCCACTTCCCCATCGAGTCAAAATTCCACCCAAATGGAGGAATTCCCCCTGTGTTGGCAACTTTCTTACTAACCGAAAAATAAAATGCACAAAATAACGGTTATTTTTGACTCATAAAATAAAAGAGCTATAAAAATTTTTTGACCAAATAATAAGAGGCATAAAATAGCGGGTATTTTTGTAGGGAAAAATTAAAGTTCAAAGATTACTGTTACTATTTGACTTTTTTGATAAAAACCATAACCGGTACAGTCCCTGTTCATTAAGGCGCCTCACAAAAAAAAAAGTTTTTCGGCACAGTTGCTCAAGATAATCCTTGGTTTGAGATAAGACGATTCCTTAAATATTTCGACTCTAGCGATAGTCATCCGTGAGCTGGAATGGTTTGAAATAACCTATAAAAATCGAGTTTTTTTGTAACCATATTGGCTAGTACACTAGTTGCAAAAAATGAACTGTGAGATATTACAGCCCGGAAAAAGCTCTCTCAATCTTGCATCAAAAAAATACAATTTTTCCATTCGGATCAAAGATAATGCTGTTTTTCATGCATTTATTTGTATTTATTTTCACTAAAATTAAAAAAACGTAATTATTTCTAATACGATCCTCCCTTTTAAGATATCATTGAAAAGGTTTTGAGTGCTCGCATTGATTCCTAGTCAGAAATGCTTAAACTGATATATCTGTGGTCACAAGGAATAACGACTAAATTCAAAGTATCAAAAAAACGATATTTTAATTGCACGAAATACGACCCATTTTTTTGATATATGAATCGTTTCAAACAAAATATGTGCAAACATAAGTGATAATCAATTCTGGACAAAAAATGGATATCTGCATACTTCTAAAAATTGGCAATAAAGTTAATTACATATCGCTTTTTTACAGATCTTTTAAAACTAAAATATTAATTGTAAAAGAAACACCTACTGAAAAAATATTGCAAGAAATTAAAAAAAAAAAATAAAAAATAAATAAATTCCATATCGCTTTTTTACAGATTTTTTAAAACTAAAATATTAATTGTAAAAGAAACACCTACTGAAAAAATATTGCAAGAAATTAAAAACAAAAAAAATAAAAGTAATGAATTTATGTGAATTTTGAAAGTTTTTGTATGGAAATAAAATAACAAAATTTCAAATGCATGAAAAACAGCGCTATATTTAATCTGATTGCAAACATTTATAATTTTTTGATGCAGATTGGAAGAGCGTTTTCCGGCTTATAGTTTCTGACAGTTAATTTTTTTACAATTATTACACCAGGCAATATTTTTACAAAAAACTCGATTTTTAGAGGTTATGGTTTGACTATTCCACACTCTAAAAAGTTTTTGTTGAAATTTACTACAACAGTTGTAGGCAACAGGTTAGCTACTAAAACTGTAGTAAATTTACACACTCTTATTTCATTCAACATCTTGTTTCTATTGTTGTGTAGTGAAATTCCAAAAACAGTGTTGAATTTTGCTTAAAATAAGATCATCATAACATAAGTCAAGGATTATTTTTAGCATTTGTGAAGAACAACTTTTTATTATTTCAATAGAGCGTGAGGCGCCTCGTTGAAGCGTACAGACAAGTCCACATACAAAAGGCCCAACCAAAATAGACGTTTTGCGCCGTAACGAGTAAAAACGTAAATGTTCGGTTAAATGCATATTAATGTTGGTACCCAAAATGAGAAAACGTAACTGAACGAAACTAAACGAAACAGTTTGACAAGACGTATTATTCCGTAAGAACCGAACTGCTAGCGTAGCAACTTGTCAACAACAGCTGTGAAGAGTGCGTTTTTATTTTATTTTCATCAATTTGTTTCAATTTCGCCATTATTTCACTCATTGTTCACAAATCTTTATAAAAAATTACAAAATGCACAATACAAATAAATAAATAATACTCGATTGCCTACTAATCAGCTGTTTCAGACGAGTTGAGCAAATCGTTGCATTTTGGGTTAAATCCGTAAACATCCGTAACGAGTGCAGACGTTCGTCAAGATGCTATCGTCTCGTTTGTCTATTTTGGTTGGACCTAAAGATGTTTTGTGTGGGCAGATTACTGACATTTAAAAAAAAGCTATGCCACAGAATATCTTAGAAGCTTTAATGATTGAAACATTTAAGATGAGTCTTCATCCAAAAGTTTTAATATTCTATGGACCCTAATTTCTTCAACCCTCATGAATTGAGTTGCCTGCATTTTTATATTCTCCTAAAAAAGTTCTTAAATGTTACTCCTATTTTGTCAAGAGTGAGAGTAAAAAGGTTAGAGCAACTGAATGATATACGTGCATGAGCTCTGTGTGCATCATTTAAAAGAAATGTCTTAACCGAGCATTAACTAATGAATCATGTTCAGTGACGAACTTAAACCTCCTTTTTTTGGGCAAGGAAGATAATAAGCTAACGGATAAAACTTCTTTACAATATAAAACGAAAGAAAAAGAAAAGAAACACTACGTACATATGTTTGCAAGTGTTTTGTCATAAGGGATAGTCAATTTACTAAAATGTGCATTGGCTCCTAAAAGCTACCCATATTTACGGCCTTTCATCGTTCATTCTTGGAGCTATGAAAAGTCAGCAAGCTTAATCTCTTTTATATAGGTATTATTGGACATTTCAACATGTTCTTAAGAATTCAGGTCATGTACTCACTCCCAGGTATGGGAAAATATGTTTCTGTTTCTGGAAAAATAAACGCAAGAGTTTGTGTTTTTATGTCGTTTTTGCAAATGCAAACAGGCAAACGTGCACCATCATCTCAGCGGTAATAAGCCACAGTTAGTACACAGACATAGTGTTACGTTAAACACATTGAAGTAGCAACCTGAAGGTAGGTTTTTTTTTTTTTTCTATTCCTCGTGTTGACCCTCTGGTGCCTGTGTACAAGCACGAGTAATGTCAGGTACCTTTGTTGTCGTTTTCCACTTCGATGATGTTGATAACGACATAACAGTGTGATTATATTAAATACACGCAACGAAAAAAAACAGGCATTTAACTCAAAAACTTATATTTCTTTATTTATATGACCTTTTTCTTTTGGCGCAACTCTTATATTTTCATCTTTGCTCCTTGGTGTTTGCTTCTGTGCTGCAATGTAAATACGCAACTGTCTGAAACAACTTAACGGTATTCTTTAAAGGAAGTAACGCGAGCACACAAAGGCTGGGCACTCGACTCGGTCGTCCTGCAAAATCAAATAACACGTTACAACAAGGAAGACATAACGGAGTATCCTACGGAAGGTGTCTACGTGCACGGTCTGTTTCTTGAAGGTAAGAAAAACAAAGACGAAAATTCTGGTGAGCAAAATTCTTAAACACATAACAATGCCACATTAAAAGGATAATATTATTATTTAGATAATCTTTTTTACTATTTATTGTTCCTTTTGGATTGCATTGGATTTTATTTTGTTTTGGCTAATGTTGATTTTATTGTGGCTTATCTAGATTTCAGATGAATATCTATCTATCTTAGCTGTTTATGTTATCAAAACAATAAAATAAGTTTTGTTATTAGCACTAATGTGCTTTTGATTCAAGAACGAAATATTTTTAAATTATAAACTATCGAAGGAAAGCGCCTTATAAATCGAAGAATATGGTCTGTTATACAAACATTTTGAGTAAATATTCGCACTGGTATTCCCGTTTTACGCATCCATCTTGTTCTGCCCGTTTACATAAGCAGATCATAAAACTGAGATTATAAAAATTATGAGTTTGTAAAAATATAAAATGATGAATAAATTGAAACGAAAAACATGTGGTCATGATTTGCTAAAAGCAATTCGCAAAATTGGAATTGAATATCAATTGATTTGCAACACGTGACTCAATATTGGCTAAAAAGAGCCGCGTAGTATAGTGATAATATAATGCACGTGTTTTGGCTATGTAACTCGAGCCCACACAACACACATAATATATACATATATTCATACGTAAGCTGCACCATAAATAATGCACCATCATGTGCTTCCAAAACATCCAATAAAATTAACTGTTGCGGTATGAGTAAAATATAGGAAGTTTGCAAATATCAAAAGTCTTGATTTTGCAAATATCAAAATATGTAGTTAAAAATACCAAGTGTTTAAGCCATAAATGTTGTATATACTTGATGACGTCACCTTTATATGGGAGATGGGCGTGAGTTTCCTTACATTTTTCCAATTATCAAATGCAAAGTGCGTTTGAAATATCAAAGCTTATGTGTAAAATATCCAGTTGTAAAAATCATGCTATTTTGATTATTTTTTTTTTTACGTATGGGAGGTAGGTAGATTTTTAATTGATTTTGCTAAACACAGAGTGCACATTACAAATCAAAACTTATCTGCAAAATTTTTCATCATATATTATTTTTATATAATTTAACATGTTTTTGCCGTTTTCATAAAACCACTTTACAAAGGAGGTGTATGGTAATGTCAAATTTCAAACTACCGGGTATATATTGGAATAAAAGCTTATGCACAAAGTTTAAAACTTATGAATAAATTTTTGACGAGTTGCTTTTTAGGAGATTTTGATCAAGTAACTTTGTATTAGCAATAAGCGTGGTTTTATCTGATTTGGATTATTTTTAATCTTTATTTCTTATATAAAAGCTTTATCTAGAAATACTAAATAGGATAGCTTCAAAAACACGGCTGTAATAATGTAAAAGACAGACGGACTTGTCTTTTCGACTCATGATATAATGCTGATCAAGAATCAGCATTATATCATGGTCAGAAATTTGAAAAATGGAACTAGACGAAATTTTTTTTTTCGTTAAAACCACACTTCCTGGTTTGCAGTTCGTACAGGCATTTACCACAGTATCTGCCACCATAAACATTAAAAAAAAAGAAAAATTGTTTTTGTGTGTCATTTAACGGTATTTTATAAGTGACTATTTTAAGTGAAAATATGGAAAAAACAATAGACTCCAACAAAAAGTGGAATAAAAATCAAAATGTAATTGTGTTTGTGTTAATTTTTTTATTTCGTCGTAGAATAAAATATCTTTTATCAAATAGAGTAAGAAAATTTGGAAAATATGTGTTTTGGATATACTTTTAATGAATATAATTTTGGTTGCTTTTTTCATGTAACGTGGCAGTCCTTTTTTCTTAAAAGTTATTTATGTAAAGTCCATCGCGTTTATAAAGTCAATTAGTAACATTTTGTGTTACTGTTCGTAGTCTTTTTTAAAAATCAGTGAACAAATTAATTATCTATAGGTATATATGTGGACATGGAGAACAATTAAAGATGTGAAATGTGGCAGTCTTTTATTAGCTAACAGGCAAGGAGTTGAGATAATTAAATGAAATTTGGTGCACATGATATCGTAAAATTATATCCATGGATATTCTCCATTAGAATTTTTTGCAATTCACCCGAGGACACGCCCATCTCCCCAAGTCAAAGATGGGATCGGAGGTAAAAAAGTTCTTAGAACGAATTTCTATCCATATTGAGATCCATCCAACAAAATTTTTTTTTAAATCGGGTAAAAACTGGTGAAGTTATACAAAAAATTCCATTTTTATCGGTTTTTGGGTCCATATAAAAATTTTTTTTATGGTACTAAAATCCACTCGACATAAGCTTTCATGGACTCGGGGCCAGTTTTTTGGGAATTTCTCGTTTGTGGGGAATTTGATTTGCTGTGGAAAATGGGAATTCCAATGGGATTTTTTAATTCATTGAGGAATTTTTAATTCTTGTGGGATTTTTTTCCCACACATTAATTTTGTTTCCTCATATATATATGAACAAATTTTACCGTTTTAATGTTTTTGCACTTTTAGATGCACTTCAATGGCTGCATTCAGCGCAAGGAACTGTTGCACAACTTATGGGCTGAATGGTATTCGCTCACAGAACACGTTCCCTGAGCGATCGCAATCTTATATACATACTTATGTATATATATATGTATATTAGGGCGGGTCGATTTATTTTTCGACAATTTCCCTATGATTTCCGTATTCTATGGGTTATTCCATGAAAATTTGCCAAAGGAACCATACCTCTATCGTTAAAATCGAGTCCCCTACTTTTTGTTGGTAGATTTTTTCCCAAATTGACGTTCGTATGAAATATTACCTACACGTTCACATCCATAACTCAAAAACTATCGATCGGGTTTAATCACCAGTAGGCGCCAGTAGGCGTTTTGGAAAGGTGAGCTCATTTTGATTAATTTACAAAAAAAATCTCCAACATTGGTCCAACGGTTCAAAAGTTACGGGCATTTTTGTCAAAATTTTGGGGCATTTTTCCATTTTTTTCATGATTTTGTCCAAGATTTTGTCTTTTACTGCACTCAAATTGAATATTTTTTTTGATAATAGGTTGATAGATACTTTATTATCTCTTAATTTGAATTTTTGTAGAAAAAAAAAAAATAAAAAGGGAAAAAAATCAAAAAGTTGGTTTTATGTGTTATTTTGTTTTAGCAATATCGCATGAATTAATCAACCGAATTCGATAAATTTGGGCTTAAACTCTTCGTTTTGAATTGTAAATTGAATTAAATAATGGATTGAGTCAAAAAAATGGCCATGAAAGTAATATTCTTGGACAAAATCATGAAAAAAATGGAAAAATGGTCCAAAATTTGGACAAAAATGCCCGTAACTTTTGAACCGTTGGACCAATGTTGGAGATTTTTTTTGTAAATTAATCAAAATGAGCTCACCTTTCCAACACGCCTACTGGCGCCTACTGGCGATTAAACCCGATCGATAGTTTTTGAGTTATGGATGTGAACGTGTAGGTAATATTTCATACGAACGTCAATTTGGGAAAAAATCTACCAACAAAAAGTAGGGGACTCGATTTTAACGATAGAGGTATGGTTCCTTCGGCAAATTTTCATGGAATAACCCATAGAATACGGAAATCATAGGGAAATTGGTGAATTTTTTCACTCCCTACAAATCGACCCGCCCTAATGTATATATTTACTGGTTTTTCAGATATTGCGAAAAATAAGATTAATTTGTATGGAAGGTGCTACGCCCATTTGTCCAAATATTTAAAAAACCATTTTTTTGTACTTTTCTGTGGTTAAAGTACTAAAAACGTCATCAAAATAATTTATTCCCTCTAGTTTGTACCAATCATTCCATTGTGCAGTGCTCTTTATGCCTCGCACAAGACAGGTAGTGCAGATTTAAAACATTTCATAATAGACTTGTTTATGGAGAATACATCATTCTTATTTTTTTTTGTATTATTTCTAAATATGTAATATTTTTTTAAAAATTTTCTGTGGTCCAGAATTTTTTTTAATTTTTTTATAAATAACTTATTAATTTTAAAGAAAAAATGTTTAAAAAAATAGTGTTTGAGTCAGAGCTCCTTTGCACTGACTATTTCCAAATAAAAATCCGATACGTAGCTTTCGGCCTTCAAATACAGTTTACAAAATTATCAATTTATTGAAGTATTTGAGCCGGCCAAATGCCGGAGCCTTTAATTTATTTACAAAATGTATAAAAAATATAAAATTAACCAATCAGCCAAATGCCGAAGTTTTTCAAAGAGATAAGAAAAAACAATTCAATTTTAGAACAAGTGTGTGAAGCAAGAAAGTAAAAAACTTGACATTTTAGAAAAGATGCCACCTCGCAGTGAAAGACAAATTAAACAAATTTAATGTTGGTTCACATCAGCCTGAACAAATAGTTTTTGGATTTTAAGGTGCATTAAGAGCACTTGGCCCAAAAATCAAGAAATTTTAACAAGCCGTTACTTAGCAAAATTAATTTTACTAAAACAGTGGCCTAAAACTAATTCTTTGTAACTCATTTGAAAAAAAAGCTTAAAAAAAATTCCAATTAATTTTTTTCATATACACTTCAATAATATCCATAAAAGATATCAAAACTACGACTTCTTGTTTTAGGTGGCTAGTTTCACGAATTTTCACTCCTAGCGAAAAGATTTTTGTTACTTCGTTACCTGAGTGCATTTTCGGATAGAATGCAGCCAATATTAGGGGTATTCACGATTCAGTGCACTTGTCTGTGCAGTTGAAGACTTGGGAACTTGTGCAGTTGTGCAGTTCAGTTTTCGTTAACAAACCACTATCAATTTTTCAAAGCTGTCAAAATTTTCAATGTGCACAAGTACACAACTGCTCAAGTGCTCAAGTTTTAGAATAGCACTTGTGCAGATTTTTGACGTACGTGTATTTTGTTTTTGTAAAGTGCACAAGTCCTCAAGTCCTCAACTGCATGGCAATCTGTTAATTTAGTGGTGGTTTTCACTGGAACTGATTTCGACACTTAAGTGTCGACACTCTAATACAACGTTTCCATGGCGAGTTAAGCCAGAGTTAGGGTTTTCGTCAAAAAACTAGAACTTTATGCTTAATTGAAAAAAAAAAATCAGCAAACGTTACAAATGTTATCACATCTCAAGTATGTCTCTGCAGCGCACTATGGTCCAAGAACCCGATTTTTGTGGCATTAAAACAAACAAGGCACATAGAGTGCCAAAACTTCGCACATTTACTTTTGGTACTGCATTAATCAAATATTTACAAAAATTAGCATCATCCACCCACGGACACGCCCACCTTCCATTGCTTTCACAGATTTTTTCACAGAAAACATCTACTTTTTTCGTCATAACTCCCAAACCATATATCCTAAAAGGACGATTTATACACCAAAATGTTTGTAATTACAATACCCACACGAGTGCGTTCTTTGAAAAATATATTTTTTTTAAATAATTTTACAGACGTCATTTTCAGTGATTTTCCACTCTTTTTTTTTTCGTAATTACTCCCAAACCATATATCATAAAAGGATGATTTATGCACTTAAATGTTTGCTAAGTCACAGTTAAAAATTTTTAAATAATATTCAATTCATTTCATATGTCCCTTTTTTCTGAATTTTTTATCTTTAGTGGTTCTGAAATATACCTGTATTAGAGTTCCTGCCAATTGATGCAGGAAAATCAATCAGGGCCATAAAGTCTACAAGTCAGCCTTTCACCACACATATAAAACTTTGACAATACCTGACAAAATCACTTAAATCAAAAATGCTTGCACATTTAAATAGTCTATCCTTAAAAATTACAACATATACAAAACAATTTTATTATACTTTATGACAAATTAACTTTGATGTTGCTTTTCCATTCCGAAATTTGGTTTTTTATTTGAAAATTTTGAAAATATTTATACTTATGTTAAACTTTTGTTTTATGCACATCAATAAAAAAACATGTGTTCACATATTAACAAGTTCCAGAGCGACATAATCGGAAAGTGTTGCCGCATTTAAAAAAAATATGTAATTTTATAATATATAGACTTTAACTTTACTTTTAGTTTTTATACCAAATTTTAACAATTATTTTTTGATTTACTGCCACTTAAACGTGTCAGCTGGACCATTGTGCAGCGTTACAAAAAACTCTTCCACTCACCATTTTTTCGTATGATAAATTACAGTATTCAATTTGACAGACAGAAGCTAGTTAAATCTAATAAGTTTCGTGGGCTTTCGTGGATTTAACGAAATTCAATTCAACTCGCATTTCCATAGCAAGTTAACTCGCTATAGAAACGTAGTATTTATTAAATATGCATATTTTGCGAACATTGTAAATGCATGCATTGTAAATATGCATAGAAATGAACACACCCGGGATTTTTTAATGACTGTGGTATTTTTGGTGGGAGTTTTACAACTGTGGAATTTTTATTTGCTGTGGTCATTTTTTCTAAAAATTTCCCACGTGGGATTTTTTTAAATGCTGTGGGAAAAAGATTATTTTTGTGGGAATATAAACTGGCAGCTATGACATAAGCCTTCGAAAAACTTTAAATATCATGTACGTGGCATTTTTGGTCTTTTTTATTTTGGGTATTTTTTTAAAATAATTCTACTTTTTCATTTTAAAATATATTTCGAGTAAAAAACTTTTTGTAAATTTTAGTACTTTTTAATTTTAGCCTTTTTTATTCGAAATTCCACCAACTTTCTGAAACTTCAATCGATTTTCTCATTCTGAGGCATTGAGCTTGCCTTAAGAAAATGTGTTGTACTAAGAAAATCTAAAGTTTCGAAAGAAAGCAACAGTTTTCGAGATATCGTCATAACTTTAATATAAAAATTTTTCAGAATTTACTATTTGTAAAATAAAAAATGTACTATAAAAAATGCTTATTGTAGGGAATCCGTCAGAGATAGTGAAAAATGTTTTTCCTACATTGTATTAATATTTAAAATATCCTCCCATTTCTTATAGTTTAGGTTTTACTTCAGAAATATTCTTTCAATGCTCATATTTCAGGTCAAAGGTCACATAACTATTCGGTGACTGCTGTAATTTATTTAAAAATTATCAAAATCGGTTCAGAAACACGGAAGAACTGTTTCTCCTACGCCTATTTTTATATATAACTAAATGTCTTAAAACATAAATTTGTGTATATAACTTTGGAGTGGTTTGAAATATTTGAAAAATATTTTTACAGAAATTATTTCTTTAGCTGTAGAACTTTGTAAGAAATGTACAAACAACATTTTGAAAAATTAAATTTTCATCAAATAGATCATAGGGGGTAGCTCATGAATTTCGATGGTAGAAACTGTTTATTGAATTATGTGCCAAAACGAGGCAATTTTTGCAAATAAATGATATGTCATATGAAAGAAGAGTGTGAAAAAAGAAAATTTTATAAGAAAAAAAAAAAATAACAAAAAAAAAAAACGTTTGGCCTATTTTTTGAGCAAAAACCCAATATTTTAGAGGTTTTTTTAAAACCATATAAAACATTGAATTGGTAAGATAACGGTAAATCTTTTCTTATTGCTCTCAAGTCAATTGATTGATTTTTCAGACAAAGAAAATTTGTTGAAAATCGATTAAAAAATTGCTGAGATATTTGCTTGCAAAGTCAAAACTTGAAATTTTAATAGTTTTTTTCGCATTCTGAGGCGATGGCATTGCTTCAAGGAAATACTCTTCCATTCTTCATTTTTTCTTATGATAAATTACAGCATTCATTTTGACAGACAGTTAAATCAAATAAGTTTCGTGGGCTTTCGTGGATTTAACGAAATTCAATTCAACTCGCAAGTTTCCATAGCAAGTTAATCCTGAGTTAGCACCGGCTTAACTCGCTATTGAACCGTAGTTTTTATTAAATATGCATATTTTGCGAACATTGTAAATGCATGCATTGTAAATATGCATAGAAATTAACACAACCGGGATTTTTTAATGACAGTGGGATTTTTGGTGCGAATTTTACTACTGTGGGATTTTTAATTGCTGTGGGAATTTTTTCTTAACATTTCCCACGTGGGATTTTTTTTAAATGCTGTGGGAAAAAAGTATTTTCACATTTTCACAGTACTGAGAAGATATAAATTTTTTGAGATACATAAATAATTTTAATGTCATTTTAAGGGGATTTTTTTAATACACTATCCGTATAAAATATTACCAAGAAAGCTTTTGTGTACCGTTATATTCCTCAACCAACGAATTTTCATACAAAAATACGTTGTACTGAGAATACCTATAGTTTTCAAGATATCGCTATAATTTTTATGTCAAAATAACGGAAATTTTTCAGACTTTACTATTTGTTAGAATGTCACCATCACAATATATATTCTCTCTTGTTGTATAAAAAAAATGCAAACTTTCAACGTTAATATTTTGGGTCAGAGGTCATAAATTTAAAATCTAAAATGATTCTGCACATATAGGGCGCAGTACCTTTCGAATGATATAAGTTTCATTGCCCTTATTCTAAAATAAATATCGAAAAAGTGTACGACAACATTTGATGTTTGCCTATTAATATATAAAATTTTTACCTATGTTTTATATATCATATTTTTTGGTCTGCTTAGTTTACTACCCTTTATTCATGAATGAATTTGTATGGTAACGTGGCAGTTTTTTTTGTGTAACGTAACCAGTCCCGAATTTTTGCAAATTTTGCTTATTTAATTATATTTTTTTAATCAAATCAATTAGTCAGTCTGTTCCTTAAACCTGCTTCTCTGACATACTAAATAACGGTAGTTGCTTCAGTAAAAGAGTAGATTTTTAAATTGCACAATAAACACACTTCACACACTTCCAAAAATATGTAACGTTGCAGTCCACTTTATACGCTTATAGTTCCTAAACCATAAAAGATTAGTTAGTTTTATAGAATGGAGAAATAAATTGTCAATAATTGCTTATTTTTATCGAAATTTGAGCCAAAGTATACGTACGATTGTAAAGTGCCACTCTAAATTTCCGACCATTTTCCTATATTAGCCACGCTTTTTTAATGTGTTACCAACGGAATGCCAAAATTTATACGTTTTTTAAGCAGTAGTGGTATAAAAAAAAAAATAAAGAAAACACTAGATACTATAAAAAATCTTGGCCAACATTATTACGTTTGCTTAAAGTTGATGTGGCTTCAGAAGAAAAAGCTCATGACTTGTACAAAAGGTTGATTAAGTCATGACATATGTTTGCTCATGGGAGGTTTTTTTATTTCTTTTTGGACAAAGCACAATTTTTGTGTTGCCACAAAGTTCTCAAAGTTGTTTATAAACTCGGTCTTAATAATGATCTTAAGAAAAAACACTCTAACATAAAGGTCACATTTTGTTATACACTCCTCGTTACATGAATAGGTACGGTAAAAGACAGCTAAGAAAAATAAAACCTACATCTATAGAGGATGTGATGTCTCATAGAACATTTTTCTAAATAATCGAATGCTTTAGTTTTTTTGTAGACTTACTAAGAAAAAGCAGTATTTTATAGGTCACAACATGTTTAATCTTACAAAATTATAAGATCATCAGCAAGCATTGTTAATGTTTGTAACCCTTCTGTCCAGAAAAACAGTTAGAACCCCCCTTCAAGCCCACGAAAATAAAATTTGAACATTTTTTTTCCAAATAAGATCATAGGAACATTATATTTTTCAGTTAGGAGCCCATTCTGGGTAGAAAGCACTAGTATTTTTTTGTAAAACTACGTTTTTGCTAAAAACGACCTTTAGCGACCTCTAAACCTTTTTCAAAAAAATCTGAAAAAATTCTCAAAATTCTATTTTGTGACGAACTTTCGAATTCCGCTTCAGCCCATTAAAATTTAAAAAAAAAGTTTATGCTCTACTGTTCATAACCCTTAAAACAATTTTACCAGATTCATTTATTACACGGTGCCACACTGAAAATGCTTTTAGCATAAATTATAGTAGGTGTTGTAGATATGATACAACATCAAATTTCTGCATACTTGGTTTTTCGCATACACGCTCAAAATCTGGATTCATTGTCGAAAAATATTAGGAAATTTAGTGTTTTGTTATATATTTTTCAACTTTAGCAACATTGTGCTGGTGATTTTTGTAAAGTACTAACTCTAATTAGCACAAGATTCTTAAAGCTTTTTTAATTTTGCGTTTAAATAGTTAATTACTTTTTTATTTTGCTGGCTCATTACTTTTTTATTTAAATTTAAGCAACTACACTTTAGTATTGGGGTTGGAATTAGTTTTAAAGGTTTTCTAAGAGATGGCGTAACTATCAATAGATCGCATCGGGCACACCTGTGACTATATTCATTTCAAAGCACATTGTCTAAGCTTAATTTTTTAGTATGTGTCATTCCACTGAAGTGTAAACAACATATATTTTTTTCTCTGTGAACATGTCGACTTTCGTTCCAACAAAACGCAATTTGCGGGAAGGTTTACTTTTGTGCTTCCATTTGAAGAAAAAAGCGGTTGAAGCACAACGCACGCTTACTGAGGCTTACGGGGACTATGCTCCATCGATTTCTACTTGTGAGTACTGGTTCCGTCGGTTTAAAAGTGGTGATTTTGATACGGAAGACAAAGAGCGTCCGGGCCAGCCGAAAAAGTTTGAAGATGAGGAATTGGAGGCTTTGCTCGATGAAGACCCGTGTCAAACCCTTCAAGAATTGTCAGAATCATTGGGAGTCGACTTATCAACGGTCGGCAAACGCTTGAAGGCCATGGGAATGATTTAAAAGCAAGGAAATTGGGTGCCGTACCAGTTGAAGCCGAGAGACGTTGAACGGCGATTTTGCATGTGCGAACAACTGCTTCAACGGCATAAAAGGAAGAGTTTTTTGCATCATATTGTCACTGGCGATGAAAAGTGGATCCATTACGATAATCCTAAGCGAAAAAAATCGTGGGGACCACCCGACCATGCATCAACATCGAGGGCCAAGCCGAATATTCATGGCGCCAAGCTTATGCTGTGTATTTGGTGGGATCAGAAGGGTGTCGTGTACTATGAGCTGCTAAAACCTAACGAAACCATCACTGGAGAACGCTACCAACAACAATTGATGCAATTGAGCCGAGCATTAAAGGTTAAAAGGCCGGAATATGCCAAAAGACACGACAAAGTGGTTTTTCAACATGACAACGCACGGCCACATGTTGCAAGAACGTCAAGGAAACGTTGGAGGCGCTGAATTGGGATGTGCTACCCCACCCACCTTATAGCCCAGACATAGCCCCTTCCGACTACCACCTATTCAGATCGATGACGCATGGCTTGGCTGAGCAGCGCTTCACTTCTTACGAGGATACCAAAAAATGGGTCGATTCGTGGATTGCCTCAAAAGACGAATCGTTCTTCCGGCGCGGAATCCATATGCTGCCAGAAAGATGGGAAAATGTTGTAGCTAACGATGGACAATACTTTGAATAATATACATTGTACCGTTGTTTCTAAATAAATGCTCAAAAACCGAAAAAAAACCTTTAAAATTAATTCCAACCCCCAATACAAGATAACAAAAAAAATTTTAACGTTTGCTTGTATCTGACAGAAACTTTTTGTTTAATTTTTTTAAAGTGTTTTCAAAGATAAACCGTAAAATTAATTCAAAAGAAGGTAATTAAAAGTACAAATATACTAAAAAGGGGTTTCGGACTATCCTACATGAAGGACGGCAGAATAACGGGAAAGTCTGTTCGAGCTTCCGGACCATTCCACATGTCGGATGAACTGCATTTTTTTCAGCTTTCAAAAAGATAGCATCGTGCAATGGCAAAACAATTTTTATTAACCAAAAAAATTATTCTGTTCGTTAAGAAACTGGACACAAATGGCAACACATTTTCATATCTGATGTCAGTATTTCCCAAAATTAAAAAGGGTATAATTAATTTATTTTATTACAAACAAGATAATATCAATAATTCATTTGATAACAGGTGGATAATGTGGGACCACAAATCCGAAAAATCATGACCCATAATAACTTTTTGAAAATTTTAAATGAAGTGGAAAAGAGAGCATGGAAAAGTTTTATTTCTTTGTGTGAAAACTTTTTAGGAAACAGAAGAAGTAAAAATTACGCTGAAGTGGTGGAGGAATTTCTGAATGCTTATGCAAAAATGGTGTGTAAAATGTCTATAAAAATAATTTTTTGCATTCGCATTTAAATTTCATCCCAGAAAATCTCGACCAATTTAGCGATGAGCAAGGCGAACAGTTTCATCGAGAACTATCCAGGGACCGAAAATAACTGTTATTTTACAATTTTCAGATGAAAAAGGCATAACGAAAAACTGGCCGGAGGACTTTTTTAAATAAACCATTATTATCATAATGGCAGCAGCTTCGCGAATATTAAAGGCCTTTTAAATTTTTGGCTGTTACTATAAAAATTAAAATGAACTGTTATTTTTTGCTTTTTATTTTTTCGGGCAAAAATAACTGTTACTTTTGACTTTTATTTTTTAAGTAAAAAATAACAGTTATTTTAAGTCAAAATTTTTTAAGTCAAAAATAACAGTTATTTTGTGCCTTTTATTTTTTCGGTCAAAAGTATCAGGCAATTTGTATTTTTTCAAAGGCCGAATAAAAAACTTTAAAACTGATGAGACGATAAAAATTGCATAAAACTTTTTTTGCCGTTCAAATGGCCTTTAAAAAAATTTTAATTGCCTGATACTTTTGACCAAAAAAATATAAGGCACAAAATAACCGTTATTTTTGACCTAAAAAATAAAAGTCAAAAGTAACAGTTATTTTTGCCGGAAAAAATAAAAGTCAAATGATAACTGTTAATATCCGACTTTTTTGATAAAAACCATAACCGGTACGTTCCCTGGAACTATCTGTTATCGAAAAGCATTTTGAAGGGAAAAATCTATCTAGAACAGCGTTTCTTAACCTTTTTCACTCCGCGGACCCCTAGAAAATCCCGCACATGTAAATCACGTAAATATTTTAGTGCTTCTTCTGATATTTCGTAATAAACATTTTTTAAATTTACCCGAAAACTTGATAAAGACGATTCTTCCAAATTACGTTTTAAGGCTGAATCACATGATATTTCTACTAATTGATGTTCCTGTACCGTTGTCAAGCCGATTATATCTTAAAACATCTGCGTTGAAAGGGTCTGCTATCCAATTTTTATTTCTGTCGGGTTCTGGAAAATAGTCCCGAAAAGAAGACGTCAAACCGCGGAGGTGTTTAATCATTTTCTCTCCTACTTGCGTTGGCAACATTTCTCCACCAGAGGATTCCAAAAACGCTACCAGTGTAGGAACATGATTATAGTTTTTTTTTTAATTGTACGATTAGTTCAAAGGTCAAGTTTTTTTATCACAGTTTCTATTTTATCTTCAACTTGGAAGATGTTATCTCTTCCTTGTAGACTTAAGTTCAGCTCGTTCAGGGCACTAAAGATATCAGCCAAATATGCCACCATTGTAAGCCATTCAAAGGTATTGAAATGATTAGCATGTTTATTGGCGCTGCCAACAGAATTATTAAAAAAAAAAATGCTGCTCGCATACTGTGCGATGAATACAGCGCAGTCTTCGTTGATGTGTAATTTTTTTTGACCTGAAGTGTCGTGGGTTTATTGCATGCAAATTTCTGTAATGATTATTAATTAAAAAAAAAAATTATTAATTCAAATGTCCATAGATTAGTCGGCGGACCCCCATATATATACTCGTGGACCCCAGGGGTCCGCGGACCGCAGGTTAAGAAACGCTGATCTAGAATGTTAGCAAAATATTGCTGATCACTTATGAGGGAAACTCCAGATTTACTTTACAAACGTAGCAGATCAAGCAAGCATTTCTGATATTGATAACTGAAACAAAAGTTTCGGTGTACTGAAGTGTGGTTACTTAAATTTAAATAAAAAAGTAATGAGCCAGCCAAATAAAAAAGTAATTAATTATTTGAACGCAGAATAGGAAAGCTTTCGGAATCGTGTACTAATTAGGGATAGTGCTTTACAAAAATCGCCAACAAAATGTTGCTGAAATGGAAAAATGCAGAAAATAACAAAAAATTTCCGAACATTTTCTACTATAACTCTGCCAATTCGTTTGATACTAAAATTGTTTATGTACTATTTTAAAGCCTTTAATTATTTGAGGTGAAACACAGTGTTCATTTTTGAAATCGAACCAGACATACAAGAGTTACGTTATGAAATATACATGTACCTATCAAAAATCGATTTTTTGACCATGAATCCAGATTTTGAGGGTGTATGCGAAAAACCAAGTATGCAGAAATTTTATATTTTATCATATCTACAACCTCTACTATGTGGTTTTACAAAAGCATCAAATTTTTGCATTTTTGTGGCACCGTGTTATCTGTATCTTTACAATAAAGAAGCAAAGAAAACCTGACCTTGAACGGGCTTCTATTTAAATACCGCCTTAAATTACGGTCTCTCTACCTTGTACATATTTACCTTTCTTCAAGTTTCTCATTAGCTTATCTCATGCCTTCGATATTCATCTTGATAACATCTATGCAAGGGCATGAAATACTAACAGTATGGTTAAACTTTTTTAAGATCGTGTTTGAAATATAAACAAAATATGCAAGACACCGTCTGAATATTTTATTGGCTTTTAGGGTGTGTAGTCCGATTTTCATGGGGTGTTGTTTGATGTCCACCTACTTTTTATTCAGTTGTAAGTTCTGATAATATTTCAAATTTCAGATTTCAGTGCCAAAGCACTGCTTTATAAGTGTGAAATTGGCATGGAATATTCCTTCCAATTCGCTTTTCAAGTCTTTTCACATTTGTCTTCATCATTAATTCTTTAAATTTAGCTTTAATAACCGTTGTAGCTATATTGAAGGATTAACGTCTTGTTTTTTGAACTAAAACGTTTTATCGTATTAATCTTTTATATCGCTTAAGCAACTTAGATAAGTCTCTAGAACCAAAAAATCAGACGTTATTGAATTTTATACATGTACGTTAGCATCAGAAAAATGTAAAATTTTATCGAAATTAAAATATCATTCATTAGCGAATAGCTTATGAAGGATTTTATAGGTCTTTCGTTAACATATTTCAATATAACTTTGGTAAATTACCAACAGATGAGCCATTAAAAACTAATCAGTTTATACAACAGTGATATTTTAAATAAAGTCTCTTTTAAATATTTTTAAATTAATGTAAAATAAGAGCTACATGCATGAAACATATACGCATTTTTAGAATATATCTTAAAGATCTTTACAAAGGCGAGGAATTGAAGAAGACTTGTTTTCTGGCAGACAGTCACTTTAACGGTCACAACTCAGTGCCGTTTTAATAAAACACAATATTATAAAGCCCACACGCAGAGAAAAAACATAGTTGCAACAACCATGTTTTAAAAGGATCATAGTATGATTCGTATTATGATTGTTGCTAACATGTTCTTAAACATATAATATTTTCTTTGACCATGATAAAATGATTACAACAACTATACTTAGTAGTGATTCATTTTTTCAAATCAAGTGTGCAGCGTTGACTGCGAGGATCTTCGATGCACTCAATGAAAGTAAGGAACTTCGTTGGTCATGTGAAGATTGCAGGTTTACAAACGTTGAGATCTTTAAACTTATAAGACAATCACGGAAAGGTTTTTTGGAGGTGGCTAAGGATCTAAAGGTAGCACAAGATAGACTGAGTGAATACGAAGATTTGTTTAAAAAGTTTAAAATTATGGATGAAGCTTACAATTCTCCAAAACGTAAACGTTCAAACACAAATCTTCGTAGTTCAGCTAAAACTACTGATATAGCCATGCCATCGCCCAATAATAATACTGTTCTACCTTCTACTGTAACTGTTTTCCCTAATGTGAACATACAGCTTGAAGATCAATCAACTGGAGCTGTCAATACTGATCAAATGACTGATAATATCGCACCAACTAAGGTCGCTGCGTCAGCTGATCAGATTTCTCCTTCTGTTGAAGCAATACCAATCATAGAGAAAAATGCTGATTCTCCTCGCGTTTCTGTCACAAAAAAAAAACTTACGCTGAAACTTGTACTGCCTCAAATGTGGTCCCTGCACCTTCTCAAATTACTTCGGTTTCTACAGGAGCGATACCGAAACAAATATCGAACAGCAGTATCAAAGCCCCTGTTCATAAAGAACTTGTGATTATTGAGCCTGCAAAATCTATATTTGTTTCTCGTTTTGCAGCTGATACATTCTGTGAAGACGTGTTATTCTATATAAACTCTAAGCTGAATGTTGTAAATAAAAATATCTCTGTTTACAAATTCAATTTTTCATACGCACGTCTTACGTCCTCTTTTAAAATATCTTTGCCTGGTGATCTTTTTTACAAGGTACTGGATCAAAAGTTTTGGCCTGACAATACGAAGGTGCATGCATTTATTTCTAGACCTCGGCCTACAACTTCATTGGCTACTTTTTCGGTTTTTAACAAGAATCAAAAAAACTAGATTGTTGCTTCCATTTCCTTATCCTTTACCAAAACATTAACACAAAACTAAATAATATATATATTTTGAGTCACAACCTTAACTTTAATATAATTGCTGTTAGTTTGACTTGGCTGAAACCTAACACTCTAAATACTGAAATTCTGTGCAACAAATTTAGCATATACCGCAAAGATAGAAACTCCATTCCTGGTAAGTCATAGCGACACATTTCTCTGAAGAGTTATTAGTTCCAGAATCCTTAGACATTGAATTCTGTTGTGTTCATGTTAAATTTGGTTCCTTGAGCCTTTTTATTACATGCTCATATATTCCTCCCCTTTCTACCTTAGAAGTTTATAGCAAACATTTGGCTTCTTTTAGTAAAGTTTGCTCAAAACTGCAATCTAATGATCATATTTTAATAACTGGAGATTTTAACCTGCCAAACGTTTCTTGAAACTGCTGTTCTGAAATTCCTGGAATATTTTTACCTTCGTCTGAATGTTCATCCGATAATTATTTTTTAAACGAGCTCTCAATCTAAGGCCTGTTCCAACTAAACTGCATCTTTAACAAAAATAATCGTTTTCTTGATATGGTGTTTTTTGATGACAGCAATATCGCTTCTGTGTCTAAATCAGATCCTCTGGTTACACCCGAAGATTCTCATCATCCAACATTAGAAATTATTTTTAATTTTCCAAAACCATCTGTGCAGTACTATGATTCTAAGCCGCCTATTGAGTTTAACTTTAAAAAAACAAACTACGTGATTTTGAAGAATAACTTGTCTAATATAAACTGGAATTCTATTCTAAATATTAATACAAAAAGTTTATCTTCTCAGAGTCTTGATGATGCGGTATATGCGTTTAATAGAACGCTCAATGATTGTTTTCTTAAGGCTGTTCCGCGAAGGAAACCCTCTTTGACATCGGGTCCGGTATGGTACACAAATGAATTAAGAAAAATGAGAAACTTGAAATCTAAATACTAAAAAAAATATCAAAAAACACATAACATATGCGATTTTGGATGCTATACCTCGATTAAATACAGTTACCAACAGTTATGCAAACAATCCTATAATATCTACTTAACAAAAGTAAAATTAAACATCAAATCTGATGCTAAATCCTTCTGTTAACACTTTGTTAACACAAAACGTAAGATTGATTCCTATCCTTCTTTTATGAAGTATAATTCTGTTGAGTCTGATAATGATAATAGTATTTGCAATCTTTTTGCTGACTTTTTCAAGACGACTTATTCATCATCGTCCTATGATTCTTTAAGTTATCCTTTTAATGTTCAATCTGGGGATATTTATTTCCCAATAATTGACACAAACACAGTCTTATCATTTTTAAAAAATATTCAAACATCATATAAAAGTGGTAACATAACATACTGATAACATACCTTCATGTATATTAAAATACTGCTGTGAAGAATTAGTAACTCCAATCTCTCTACTATTTACTTCATCATTAAAATCTTGCTATTTTCCTGCAGCCTGGAAGCATTCATTTATCATTCCGCTGCATAAATCCGGAAATAGGTCTTTAATTGATAACTACCGTGGCATCGCAAAATTAAGCGCTTTGCCTAAACTTTTAGAGGCAATTGTTACATCACGACTATCGCATAGCGTTAAATCTTTAATGTCTCCTTTCCAACATGGATTCCTTTCTGGAAAATCTACTGTTACTAACCTTCTCGAATTTACATCAAAAAGTATAGATAACTTTGGAAAAGGCATGCTGACTGATGTTATTTACACGGATTTTAGCAATGCTTTTGACGTTGTAAATCACAAACTATTGATCTTAAAATTACATCTTGTTGGATTTCCTATACCGTTGGTAAAGTGGATCGAATCTTACTTAAGCATTAGAACACAATCTGTTATTTTTAAGCTCAAGAAATCACATGAGTTTCCTGTTACTTCAGAAGTACCTCAAGGAAGTCATCTTGGGCCCCTTCTGTTTCTACTTTTAATAAACGATTTGCCATCTGTCATAATGCATTCCAGCATCTTAATGTTTGCTGACGACGTCAAACTCTTCCTTTCTTTTAAAAATGATAATGACGCTGTATTTTTGCAAGCCGAAATTGATCATCTTCATAACTGGTGCAAAACGAACCGTATGAACCTCAACATGAAGAAATACAAGCATATGTCTTTCTCGCGCAAACCACCAATTAAATGTACCTTCAAAATTTGTGGATATCCATTGGAGTCCTTAGATATTTTCAATGATCTTGGAGTTACAATGGATCCTAAACTACGCTTTAATATTCATGTAAATAAAATAATAAATAGAGCAAATAGTACTTTAGGATTTATTAAACGTTGGGCAAAAGAGTTTAATGATCCTTTCATAACGAAAACCTTATTCACTTCCCTAGTGCGGCCTATCTTAGAATACGCTTCAGTTGTTTGGTGCCGACGATACGGTTGTTATTGTACATAGACGACATTGAATCAGTGCAGAAACAATTTCTTTTGTTTTGCTTAAGCTATCTTTATTGTAATACTGATTTTCACTTAACATCTTATGAATATCGGTAACAACTCTTAAATCTTCCTTCTTTAAAAAATCGGAGAATTATGATAAATGCTTGTTGGATTACAAAACTTTTACATGGATATGTCAACAGTCCATATTTATTGAGCAAAGTATATTTTAATTTTCCTCTTCGTCCTAGAAGATCTTTTGAGTTACTCAACATGAACTTTTGTAGAACTAATTATTTGCAAAATGAACCTCTTAAAAGCGCTTGCGGTGATTTTAATTTTGTATCTGATGTTATATCCTTAAGTGAATCCATAGACTCAATCAAACATAAAATTATAGATTACCTGCAGTACCGACGCTGATTATGTAAAGTTCTTTCAAACATATATCTGATGCATCTGGTGATTTGTAAACACATTATCATTAATATAACAATCTAAATGGATAAATGGACCTAAGCATAAAATGGAAAATTTTGGTGTATAAACATCTAAATAATCTGAATGGACCTAAACCTGGGATCTTCAATTGCCTCTTATCTTTATGATGATTGTGACTACATTTGTCGACAGTACCGTAGTGTCTTGGTGTCTTTTTACCTCTTGAAACACTACGTTAGATCGATTTGTAATATATTAATATGAGTGGCCGATAAGACCTAGTTTTTCTTGGTGCCTGCGTTCGCAACTGGTTTTCTTTATTTTATGAAAATTGGTTTGGTGAAGTTGACCTATTTTGTCGAGTAACCACTTTGTCAAGCCAGGATCTCACCGGCTTCAGGAAGACAGAACGATATATATTATATATATACCTATTGGAGTGGTGTTTTATTGGGTATGAGACCTTGTTTGTCACACGACTCCGCCGTATACAAAAATTGTTGCTGACTTGACCTTGTTTGTCTTGAAAACGCAACCCTGCTTTGCTGTCTGATATTATCGATTTTGACTTAACTTTTTTTTTTTGTTATTTTTTATACTTTAATAAAATTATATACTCAAGCAATTTATTACAACTTTTTAGTTTGTTAATAATACATGATTTCAGTCAAAATCATACTTTATATCTTTGAATTGTATTAAATATCTTATTTTATAATTTTAAATTTGCTATAAAACCTGTTAAGGTTTAGCAATCAAGTAAATAAATAAATAAATAAATAAAGGAACTTTTTTGTAGGAGCCAAAATATTATTGAAACAATCATTATTCTCTTATTGGGTCGAAAATAGAATGATTGCAACAACTATATTATGAAATTATTTTTAGGATCCGGAATATTATTGAAACAACAATTTTAATTTTTTTATTTTCATGCACTCCAATTTCCACAGCTATTAAATTAAGAAATCCAGAGTTTTGCCATTGTCTGGGCTGAACCGAAAATTTAATTCAATTGAAAAATCTTTTTGATAGAATTTTCTGTCTGAGCTGGGGTTTGAACCGCGGCTTTTTCGCTTACGAGCCACGTACACTACCAGTAGGCCAAAGCCGCTACTACCGCTGGCCTGACAAATGACATTTATAAACATGGTATATTAAGTGCATTGTCACAAAAATAGCAATATGTGTGATAGACAAAATATGGTCAGAATTGCGAAATATATTTACGGTAAATAGAAATATATTTGCTAAAATTAAAATCGAAAATGTCACTTTTCTGCGTACTGTTTTTAGGATAAGGCGACTTAAAACAAAACACAATAATTGAACAGTTGACAAACGAAACGGCACGTAGCCAGGAATTGATAAAACTTATTGTGTCTGAATGAAGTAAAAGTTTTTCCTGCAAACTGTTCAGACACAATAAATTCATTCGGCTTTTGGTTATGTTCTGTTTCAAACGAAACAGAACAGGAACATACAAAACATATAAATGCAAAAAAAACTCTTCCTCTTTTTTGTAGGCATATTAGTGTAAATTGTAATTTTAGTAGTTTAGTAGTCGGTATATAAAGATTTTCTATTAATTTAAATGTGGGTAAAATATATATTGTACTTCTATTATTAATAGATGATTTGTATTTTTCAGGTGCTTCTCTTGAACGACGTAGCGGTAAGCTAATTGAATCAAAAGTGAAGGTGCTCTACGAACAAATGCCGGTAATATACATCTATGCCATAAACACTACAGCTGGCAAAGATCCAAAACTATACGAATGTCCCATCTACCGGAAACCACAACGCACAGACCTAAAATATGTGGGTTCAATTGACTTTGAAACGGAATTTAATCCGAAGCATTGGACTCTACGTGGTGTGGCTCTGCTTTGCGATATTAAGTAGAGACTTTATCCTCACTGCTTTATTAATATCCTGCAACGCTGTTTGTCAAGCTGTGATAATATCCGTAGTGCGTTGAACGAGTACTCTTTATCATGGTGAATTTATGGTGTTTGCTCACAAAAGAGTAGTTTGCAATATGTTTTGTTTAAAAAATTTATCACGTGCTTATCGCAAAATAGTGAAAAATCACAAAATATTGTTAGTAGTTCATCAGACAAGAAATAAATAAAAATCTCCACCTATATAAACTTATAATTTTGGGTGCAATGATTTGGGAGATGTTATAAGTTTTTATTTGACTTTTGGGTTACCAACACTAACTAATGTGTGGAATAGACTGTCCCACTTTTTCAACGTTTTTCGAAAAGTTCCCACGACACGTTTAATTTCTGATTCTACTCTTAAAAACATTAAAGTTGGTATATAACACTTTAATATTAGCTAACGTTAAAAATTCGCGCAATCGGCTTAAAGGATTTTTGGCTAAAAATTCATTTTTTCGAAGAAATAGGAAATTTCTTCTTCAGTATTTTGCATATAACTAAGAAACTTATGAAATAATTTTTATCAATTTATATTTATTTAAAGGCTAATAAAATTTTTCATCCTATGCTGTAAGAAATATTGCATTTTGTTCAGTACATTTTTTTTAAAAACTCTGCAAAGTGAAATTTTGATTAAAATTTTTTCGAAAATTTGATAACTTCAACTCACATTTTACCCCACGTTACAGCAGAATGAGGAAGAAGTTTTTGATTATGTAAATTTCGTATTTTGAGGAATTTTACAGCAAAAATTTTTATGTGTTATTCGAAGATATATGATACGGTATTTTTATCAAAAAGCAACACAACTGCACAATGAATTTGTTCGATAAAAATTCAATTATATTTTTATTAAAGGTAGCTACATAAGTATTTTTGTAAATAAGAAAAAAAATTATATGACATTACTGTAAGTTGCAAAGTATTGTACGTTTTTGGTTGTCGAGATGATTTTTATTATAATGTTAAATTACTTGGATAACACAATTTTGCTGTCCTGGATCCATTGCACACGTTATATTTACCATATTTAGAAGCCCTATGTCTCTTTCTGCTGGATCATTCAAAATAGTTATATTTTTAATAATTTTTTAATATCCAAAAAGTTTGCATTCGTACTCCACAACGAAGGATGCATTCCTTCGGATAAATTCCTTACAAGAAAAAAATATTGAAAAACTGTATAGTTTAGTAAAGCCAGCGAAGGTCTCAAAGGCCAACTCATAGCAGAAAAGCTGTATAGCAACAAAAAAGTAACAGTATAATATTACAATGCAATGCACCGTAATGCTGAGAACATACTAGGGCTATTCACATATCTTTTGCAAAATGGTAAAATATATATTTACTCTAAACTAAGAAAATAAAAAGGAATGCATCTACAACGCTATTGCATATATGAAACAATAAAATCCATAGCTAAGATTTACTATACATTGCAATACTAAATTGCAAACTGACTGCTGATTATAAAAAAAAGTAAAGGCGAAAAAAACTGATATGGAAGATAAGCGAATAAGAAAACCAATTAATTGTGCTTAAACATTTTTATCGACATGAAATTGAGTTAAGCAAAATTTCCAGAGAAAAATAA
This sequence comes from Dichetophora obliterata, assembly GCA_963920525.1. NCBI lineage: Eukaryota > Metazoa > Arthropoda > Insecta > Diptera > Sciomyzidae > Dichetophora > Dichetophora obliterata. Next base: position 34,686,169 of record OY986435.1, on the reverse strand, counting down.
TTTTGCTTTTCATCAATAAGCTGTGAATTTCATGTCTTACAACAACTATAGCAAATTATATCAAAAAGACCGTTCACATTTGACAGGAAATTTTTAAAATTATTTACAAAAGCACAATTTTCCAAAATAAACGAGATTGTGAATTGCCCTACTAAAAAACAAGCGCACTAAGGTCCGTGCTTTTGTTAGATTGTTGTTGTTTCGGAGAATGATTAATACCAGGAAGGATGCAGGAAAAAACTTTTTACACATAATAGAGTATTACTTATGACTGCACATATTTCGTTTGTAACGGTTCATATATTTCAGGAAAAAGGTCGGAGTTAGTGCAATAAAAATATCTTTTTTCCAATACCTTGAGTTTAGTTATTATTTCTTGTGACCACAGAAATAGTCATTTAAATAATTGCACATTACAAAAATAAAGTTGAATGCCTTGCAATTAAAGCTAATATCATATACATATAACTTTTACATACCTACATTATGTAGGCTGTGCAGTTCACTGTGCAGTTGTGTTGCTTTTTTGAAAAAATACTGTATCATATATCGTTGAATTATACATCAAAGTTTTTGCCCTAAAATTCCTCAAATTTGCGAAATTCTACGAAATTTACATATTCACAAATTTCTTCTTCATGCTCTTGTAACGTGGGGTAGTGCGAGTTGAAGTTATCAAATATTTAAAAAAACTTTAATCAAAATTTCACTTTGCAGAGTTTTTAAAAAATATGTGAAATATGAAAAAATTAATTTTTAGCCAAAAAGCCTTTAAGCCGTTTGCGCGACTATTTACCGTTATTTGATATAAAAGTGTTATATACCAAAATTCATGTTTTTAAGAGTAGAATCAGAAATCAACGTGTCCCGGGAACTTTTCGAAAGAGTCAAAAAAATGGGACGGTCTAGTGTGGTTGCCTGACGTTTCGCTGACATTTCAGTTTAAATGTATTACTCTTCAAAATATGATAGAACCAATCACTAAACCAGTTAAAAATGTCGGTATATACTACATTGTACAGTGTTCGATATTTTGAGTTTACGGGGACAAAATTCTGTACCTTAAAAACAACTTGTGTAAGGAAAACAAAATTAATGCACATAAGATTTGTATGGATAAAAAAAGAGATAGCAATACTCGGACCAAAAAATCAAGGAACATAAGACCTTTACTTCCCCCTTAAAACCCACAAATAAAGCTACACAAATATTTAGTCTATTCATATATTCATTTTGTCAAGAATAATAATATTTTACAAGGTATTTACTATATTCTTAAGTAAAAAGAAAGACAATGGTATTTTGATTTTTTAGGCATTACAAAGAACAATGCAAATTTAAGTCTAAGTCGTTTTTTAAACCCTATAAAAAATAACATCAAAATTTCTTTCTACTTTATTCTGTCAAAAAAATACCGAGAATTTGTCTACTACATAAACACAAAATATTTATTGTTCATCCAAATTTATTGGATCGTCTTCAAAGTAGCCTTCTTTAGAAGCCCATTTTAAATATTTTTAAATGTGAAGGTTTCGCGGTTTTTGCGTCAAGTGGACCTTACTTTGGCCGCTAAATCTTTTTATCAAATTTACCGATTTGAATTTAGCTTTCTCAGTCTCGTTTAAGATCGGGGGAACTTTTCTTAATAAATTACTATGCTTTATTAATTTTATTTATTTGTTTGCTAAGCCTTAATACGGTCTATAGCAATTCAATCAACAGTATCATCAAAAACATAACCAAAACGATAATATCTGATAGCATAGGAGCATTGTTTATGCATCCAAACATCGGCTTAGATTGGCAAATTCGAGACAAACAAGGTCTCATACCCAATAAAAAACCACTCCAATAAGTTAAAGGTAACACTAACATTTACAAAATAATAATCGATATTATTAAAAAAGATAAATATTATTTTAGTATTTTTTTGAAAACCTATTTTCTCAGACTTTGTCTAAAATTCTCAATATATCAAATATATCAACATCTGGGTATTTCCACAGAAAACTCTTCCGAGAACAAAAAATGAAATCTTAGAAAACTTATTATTTTATTAGAAATATTTAAATTTTATTAATTTAAGAAAATTGCACATAAATTCATTTACCATGATAAAATCGTTTGCATTGTTCACTAATGTAGTTTTTCGTTTCTTTTTCGTAAGTGTTTAGTAAATTTTTCGTGAATTTTTTTGTTTTAGTAAAAATGGAAGACATTGGCTAAAGATAATGAAAAACTGGTTTAAGCAAGTAAAGAGAAATATATTTGGTTTGTGTTTTAATTACTAAATTACATATTAACTTAACCACCTAATTACTTAAAAACCCAATTGAACTACAATGGATTATTTTGAAAATTAACTTATGTTATTCCTTCTAAAAAAAGTTGCATACAAAAAGTCTTGCCTAATTCAGAGAGTTTTGCAAAATTTTTTAATCCAGGCCAAAAATCACTGCCGTTTTTTGTAACGTAACTCCAGAACATATTTTCAGTTATTACTTTAAATCCTTAACCCTTTCAATGGCTCAGCTAAACTAAGAACAAAATAATTTTTTTTAAGGTATATTCCTATTATTTAGGTCATAAAAAGATAAAAAATAATACCTTTATTTTTTACCTGTGCTACTTACGTTTTGCAAGTTTTTATAAAGAAAAAATTGTTTTGCTCCTGTTCGGCACAAAATTTTTTTTTAATTCCTTGACCGTTTTTCAAGCCTTTAGATTATTGTTTCTTAAACCCCTTTTAATATTATTATTATTTAAAGAACTCTAAAGAACTTATTGTTGTTGCAACCTGTTGCTTCATGAACTTAATTGGCATTAAGCTTATATGTAATTCTAAAAAAATTATATTTTTTTAGAATTCTAAAAACAATATTGTAATGAAAATATGCCATCATTAACTTTTCATGTAAACACTGGTGCGAGCCCGACCTACAAAAACAAGTATGTTATTATGTCTACACATAGAACAACTTTTTTCAAAAAAACCTTCTTGACGCCTTCTATGGTTTATACCAACGAACTGTTGGAGCCTAGATTGATTCGTGATAAAGAAGTAAACAAAGAGCACAACAAACAAGTCTTTGCAGAATCAATGCAGTCGCTTTTTTGAACCTTTGCTTTTGCAAAGTAGTAGAAAACATTGCTTTGAAGGCGACATACAGCACATAATTCTGTTTTAATTTAACAGAAGGTGTTCGTATAAGCTTATCAAAGTGGATGGTACTGCAGAAACCACAGAAGAGTACTGATGAGTTGATGTAGCTATCAACGAAACAGCTGTCTAGTCTGCTTGGTGGTTTGTTCTGCAAAGAACTTATTGTTGTTGCAACCTGTTGCTTCATGAACTTAATTGGCATTAAGCTTATATATAATTCTAAAAAAATTGTATTTTTTAGAATTCTAAAAACAATATTGTAATGGAAATATGCCATCATTAACTTTTCATTATTATTATCATTTAAGCCATAAAAAGATAAAAATTTAATTTTTGTCCGGTTGATTTTTTTCTTATAAAATAGGCCAATAAATTTTTTGCTTTTTTTTTTGCTTTTCTTCGGCATAAAATCGAAAATCAAACTGACTCTCTAAATTTATTGTTATCATGTTGGTTCATCTTTTTTTCATAGAACCAAACGATTTGATTTAAAAAAAGCGTTGCAAAATTAGAAGAAAAATTACTTTCGACGTGTTCAATATATTGGGCAAATCCACTGAAAGGGTTAAGGTCGATTGTTGTCATTATTTTTACTTAATATAGTGCTAATTAATTACTACGCAAATATAAAAAAAAAGTTTTAAAAATTAGACTTTTTAATTATTTTTTTTAGAATATTTCTTCCTACAAATCGTCCGTAACGCCAGTTTGAAAATGCCCATATCTTTAATCTAGACAATTTTTTTACATCTTTTTTTCTGGACATATGTTTTGATTTTTTATATGCATTTTTCTACTTTTTAAAGTCGATTAACTTTAATAAAACAAGGATTACAACATATACTAAAAAAGTTTTATTAAAAAAAAATGTTTATAAACAGCCCTGCAGTGTAGGACTAATCAGCAGGTAAAATGATTAGTTTTTATACTAGTTAAAACAAACTAGTTTATATTTTGTCACGATTTATGTGAAGTCACAATAAACCAGTTGTAAAACTAGCCAAAATCAAACTATATTACATATTGTTAAAATCAACCAGTTCCACAACTGTACTTTTTGAACTTTAAAAAATTTTCTTTTACATGAAATAATAAAACACTATGTAAATTCTACATCTAACAGTCAAACCTAAATCAGCGCGTTAGCGTTTTTTATCTGTCAAAAATTTCTCATGCCCATACGATTTATATGTAGCAAACCATAATAACGCGGCGGCAACGCTGAGCGGTTGGAAAATCCAATTTTGACAGAGCGTTAAGAAGTGAAGTTGCACACATCAAAAGCAAAAGTGAAAGCAAAGTAATTTTAAAGTGACAACAATTGTTGATTTTTACTCTTTTTCGAACGTTTATTGAATTTGCAATATGGAGGTAAGAATTTTGTTGATAATTATAATTTAAGTATAGTTTTAATGCTTGTGAAAATTATAGCACCTAATAGAATTAGTGCAAAGAAACCCATGTCTTTATATTAAGAAGGAACCTAAATACAAAGATGTTAAATTTAAAGAAAAAATTTGGGAAGAAATTGGCAAAGAATTAAATCTGCCGGGTAGCATAACAATTCGCTTAATATACTATAAAATTTCTAATTGCAAAATATTTCTTTTATCTAAAGATTGACATTTGCTTGCCGCCTACCGCTTTTATTTAGGTATGGTACTTACGCGTTAACGTAAAGCGGCTATCAACGCTCCGCTCAACGCGCTGATTTAGGTTTGACTGTAAGTCTGATGACGACTACCGCAAACGAAAAACTGATAATGATTTACGGATATGCACCTGGAATGTCCGAACCCTTAATTGGGAAGGTGCTATCCAAGAAATGCGATGGAAGGGACAGGGTTGCATTCGGCATGCACCCTGTGATATCATACTACAGCGGCCATGCGGAGAAGCACGAGTTTGGATGCGGATTTGTAGTTGGCAAGAGACTACGGCCCCACGTCCTGCGATTCACACCTGTGAACGAACGACTTGCCATAATCCGCATCAAGGTTAGATTTTTCAATATAAGCCCAATATGTGCGCACGCTCCGATAGAAGACAAGGACGATGAGATCAAGGAAATTTTCTACGAGCGCCTTGAAAATGCTTACGAGCGCTGCCCCCGTCACGACGTAAAAATCGTGCTTGGTGACTTCAACGCTAAGGTGGGCAAGGAAAATATTTTTGGTCCAACAGTCGGAAAGTTCAGCCTCCACGACAACACCTCCGATAACGGAATGAGGCTGATTGACTTCGCCGCAGCACGAAACATGGTCGTAAGTAGCACTAGATTCAAGCATCTCAATATTCATAAAGCCACCTGGATGCCCCCTGATCAAAAAACAAAAAATCAAATTGATCACGTTTTGATCGACGGAAGGCACTTTTCCAGTGTATTGGATGTACGCACGATCCGTGGTGCAAACATTGACTCGGATCACTATCTTGTTGCAGCCAAGATCCGTACACGTCTGTGCGCAGCTAAGAATACACGCAACCCTACACAGAGAAAGCTAGACGTCGACAAGCTGCAATCGAAACAGACAGCCGATGCTTTCGCCACTCGACTCTCACTCCTGCTTCAAAGCACTCCTCCAATCGATGATATATGCGCGCAGTGGACACACATTTCCAACTCCATGCGTGCGGCTGCTGAAGAGGTGATTGGCTACCAACGCCCTCGCCGAAACCAGTGGTACGACCAGGAGTGTCGCGACGCCACTGCAGAGAAAGACGCCGCCTACAAAGCCACCCTGCAGTCGGTTGTAACGCGCGCTGCTAAGGAGCGATACAAAGAAAAGAGGAGGGAAGAGAGACATATTTTCAGGCGGAAAAAAGAGAGGCAGAAAAGCGCGAGCAGGAGAAGATTGAGATGTAGGGTGACAGGAATGAGACCCGAAAATTTTTCGAAAAAATAAGACGCCTTGCCGATGGTTTTAAAACCGGGGCCTCTTCCTGCAAGGATGAAAACGGGAATCTAGTGACAGATGTCCAGAGTACACTGACGTTATGGAGGGAACACTTCTCTAAACTTCTAAATGGCGACGCTGACAACAATCCCGCCAATAGAGATGATATTCCGGAAACCCCAATTGTGGATGACAGCGTCGAGGTTCCGCTGCCCGACTATGATGAAGTTCTGACAGCTATAGCTCGGCTTAAAAATAACAAAGCCGCGGGAGCTGATGGCTTACCTGCTGAGCTGTTTAAGAACGGAGGCGAAGCTCTACTTAAATGCATTCACGAGCTTCTATGCAGAATATGGTCGGAAGAATGCATTCCGAACGATTGGAATCTCAGTGTGCTCTGCCCAATCCACAAGAAAGGCGATCCCACTATCTGTGCCAATTACCGTGGGATAAGCCTTCTTAATATCGCATATAAGGTCCTGTCGAGCGTTTTATGATTGAAGCCCATTGTAAACGAACTGATCGGACCTTATCAGTGTGGCTTCAGACCTGGAAAGTCCACCATCGACCAGATTTTCACGCTACGACAAATCTTGGAGAAGACTCAAGAAAAACAAGTCGACACCCACCATCTTTTTGTCGACTACAAAGCCGCCTTCGACAGCCCAATAAGGAAGCACCTGTACTCCACCATGTCTGAATTTGGTATTCCTGCAAAACTAATACGATTTTGCAGGATGACACTGAGCAACACCAGCAGCGCAGTCAAAATCGGGAAGGACCTCTCCCCACCATTTATTACTAAACGAGGTTTCAGACAAGGTGATTCCTTATCGTGCGACTTTTTCAACCTAATGATGGAAAAGATCATCCGAGCTGCTGATCTGAGACGTAGTGGCACAATATTCTACAAGAGTGTTATGCTGCTTGCGTATGCTGATGACATAGATATCATTGGCCATAATACGCGCGAAGTCAGTGCAGCATTTTCCAGATTAGAAAGAGAGTCAAGTCGAATGGGTCTGGCAGTGAATGCAGATAAGACGAAATACTTAGTGTCAATAAACAAACAGTCCCAGCGTCTTGGAACCCACGTTACCGTTGACAATACCTCCTTCGAGGTTGTGAAGAACTTCGTTTATCTGGGATCCAGCATAAACTCAACCAATGACATCAGCATTGAGATCAAACGAAGAATAACTCTTGCCAACAGGTGTTACTTTGGGGTCAGTAGGCAATTGAGAAGCAGAGCCTCTCTCGATGAACGAAAATCGCGCTCTATAAATCGCTCATCATGCCCGTCCTACTTTACGCATCACAAACCTGGACGCTGAGCAGCTTAGATGAAAAGACTTTAGGAGCATTCGAGAGTAAGATTCTTCGTAAGATCTACGGACCAATCTGCGTCAATGGCGAGTACCGAATACGGTGGAATGATGAACTGTATGAGCTGTACGCTGACATCGACATAGTCAAGCGCATTAAAATCGAGCGGCTTCGCTGGCTTGGTCATGTTCAGCGCATGAAAGACGATGCTCCAGTGAAGAAAACATTCGATTCGGTACCCAGCGGCGGTCAACGCAGAAGAGGACGACCGCATCTTCGTTGGAAAGACCAAGTGGAGGACAACCTGACGAAGCTTGGAATTTCCAACTGGCGCCAGCAAGCGAAAGACAGAAATGGCTGGCGCAAATTCTTAGATGAGGCCAAGACCGACATACGGTTGTAGCGCCAACTAAGTAAGTAAGTAATGTAAATTCTACTTGCATTTTTCTTAATAGTCGCTTAAGTAGAAGCTTCAAATTCAGAAGATAAATTGCCGAATAAAGAACTGGTTGAATCATTGGTTTGTTAATTAAAACATGACTATTTGCCAACCACTCAGGAATGGTTAGACTAGAAACTAGTTAAAATTTGGAAATATATTATTTGTTTACAACTATTAACAACAAACTAGAATATAACTAACTATAATTATGTATACTATAAACTAGTTTTCATCTGTTCAGAATAAGACATTTGATATTTCCTATGACATCGCCATGTTAAAAATACTAGTTGGGTATATGAAAAAAAGACGATTTTGAACTAGTACTGCTCAGTCTTCAACTAGTATGCAGACTGGTTTTAAACTAGTTGGTTACACTGCAGGGAGTGTATAAAAATGATGTAAGAGATAATGGAAAAAGTCGAAAAGTCGATTTCAATCGATTATTTAGGCAAAAAATCAACTTAAAAAATCGTTCATTGAAAAATAAAAAAAAAATATAAAGTCGAATATCGATTTTTTTATATGACTATCTATACATCCCTACGAGATTTAAGGTAAAACATCTTATTAGAAATCAAGTCTTACGAGAAAATTTAAAACTTTCTTCAAAGGGCGGATCAAGGCAGCTGGAAATCATATTGTTCGAAAAAGAGGAAACATAAGTGCTCACTTTGGTGCATACCATTTTGGATTCTTTTGGATTCCACATTTGTAAAGCTTACTAAAAATTTAACAATGTATTGAAAATATTATTTCGAGTTTTTTAATAATAATAATTTAACAGTCCTATTCTGGCAAATTAACAATCGTTAACCAGTATTTTTTATATTTCTATATGTTTGTTGTTTTCAAAACAAAATTTGAAGCTCAAAAACAAAATTTTTGAATGAAATTGCCAATAACTGAAAAACAGTTGACAGTTTTTATCAAAATTTAATATTTTTGAGCTTCAAATTTTGTTTTGAAATCAAAAAATTACAACAAACATAGAAATATTCAAAATTCTGGTTAACAATTGTTAGTTTGCCAGAATAGGGCTGTAAATGTAATATCTAAATTGCACATATTATAAAATCTCATCAGATAAGAAATTCTTTATCTCACTAAAAAAACTAAAAGAGAAAATGGTTAACCATTTGCCCACAAAGTGGTTTCATGAATGAAAAAAATATTTAATTCTTAAACAAAATTTTGAAAAATTTACAATTTTCTAACCATTCATCTTATAAAATAAAAGAAAGTAGAGAAAACCAAATAAAAACTTTACAAATTTGGAAAATAATTTTCTAACAAATTTGTTGTTCGATATTTTTATCTATTGTAAAATTCCCTAAACACCCTTAAGATGAACTGTTAACATCGATTGCTACAAACAAACTACACAACAGCGTCTGTGACTGCAGTGCTAACATAGCGATAAAAATAATTTGGACAATACCTTTGAGTGGACTTTTAAAATTATCAATTCCCCGTACTTTTTTGAATGAAAGTATATGATATTCACACGTAATTGTAAACATTGTGCTTATACAAAGAAGTTGAGAACATTTATCGAGAAAATCATAAATACTCTTAAATTAAACATTTTAAAAGTAAAGCAAATTGTGTGGAAGTTTTTTTTTTGTTAGTATGTATGTATTATTCTTTAATTGTATGCAAATATTTCAGCCTCTTTGAAAGTTTTGGGTCAGTAAATTTTTGTTTGATATGAAAGTTTCTTTGTTTCCACAAAAATGGTATGAAATTATTTCAAGAAACTTTTCATGTTAGCAAGAAGTTGAGTTTAAGTTTAAGAAAAGTGCGTAGACAAAGCAAATCAAAGCAATGTTGTCAAGTTTATAATAAGAGGAGTAGATAATTTTATCGTCATTCACCATCTACGTCGTCATTTAATGTGTCACAACCATTGGTGCTACGGTATTATTGTCCAAAGCGAATAAAATTATAGAAATGCTATACAATTCTTTACACTACAAAGTCCAACTGCTTTTTACCAAATAATTCTTAGACTTTTTGGCAAAGCTATTTTATAAACGTTTTCATGCAAACAATAGAAAAATGGGTCATTATAACTTTAAAACTTTATTTTGAATACAATATCGGAAGTAAACTCAAAAGAAAAATTAATAACTTTACATGCTCACGAATTTGCATCTTTTATCGTTTATCTATAGAACAAATTAAATTTATAAAATTAATTTTTATCGGTCGGTCAAAATCGTGTACTTACAAAAAACGTAAAAATTACACTGTGCGGCACGAAAATCTGTATTTAATAATTTCAACATTTTTCACTTAATTTTAGTGTGAGGAATCTCGTGGGAATATCCGTTTTGCCAGTTTTCCGAAGACTTTAGTGCAAAATTCTTTTTAATTAATATGCACTAATTTGCATGTTGATAACTCTTGAACCAATAGGATTTTAGTTTTGGTTTTTTCAGTAGTTATTCCTTTTATTCTGCCCAACAACAAATATATATAAAAAATAGTTTAAAATTATTTTAAAACCTTTAATAAGCCACATATGCCTTGCCCACTTTTAACTCTTCAAGCAAATAATGTTACTCATACGCAATGCTGTTCGAATTTTTTGCGTTTGACTTTAAAGTTTAGTATGCTGTAGGAACGAAAATTTTTAGGCATTTAATTCTACACAGAGAATACAAAATTTTCAAAAGTGGCTGAAACGAGCTTCTTTTAAAAACGTTTAACCCAGACTTTGCACTTCTTACGTTTATTTTAATTTTAAAAACGAACATTTTAAAATGAAATAGTAAAACGTTTATTTTCATTTTAAAAACTTACATTTTCAAATGAGATTCTAAAATGTTCGTTTGATTTTTAACAATGGATATTTCAAAATGCTGTAGTAAAACGTTTATTTTCATTTTAAAAACGAAAATTTTAAATCGAGATTCTAAAATGTTCGTTTGATTTTTAATAATAAATATTCTTAAATGTAAAATGTATATTTTCATTTTAAAAACGAAAATTTTAAAATGAGATTCTAAAATGTCCGTTCTATTTGTAACAATAAACATTTTTAAATGCAATAGTGCAACAATTATTTATATTGTGAGAGCGAAAATGCTCATTATTTCCCATTAATTCATAAATTTACGGAAATCCGCATTTCCTCTATTAATTAAAGAAAGCTTTATTGGTTTTCAAAATGACAGTTTTAAAGTTTTTAGGCAAACTGCAGAGTGATGAAATCGAGAATGAAAAATATTAAATTTTCTGAACAAATATCAAATACATAAGCCAAGGAAACATATATAACAAACCATACGTTATTAACAAGTGTTATGAAACAAAGTATGTGAATTTTACTATGTCATGGTAAAACGTTCGTAGTTGTTTTAAAAACGTTTCGTTTCACTTTTCTATTTAAAAATGCGCGTTTTCATTTTTGTATGGCGTAAAATATTTCTAAAAATATTAATTTTAACCTACTATATTATAGTAAAACATTCGTAGTTGTTTTAAAAACGTTTCGTTTTACTTTTCTATTTAAAAATGTGCGTTTTCATTTTTGGATGGCGTAAAATATTTTTAAAAATATTAATTTTACTAAACGTTTTTAAAATGTGCGTTTTTGATTTTTTGTTTTCTCAGTGTACTTGCGAAATTTTGGTGTAGACCCAACACTAACACATACTTACCATAACGTGTTTGTTGAATGTGTTAGTTGAGCATTATTGTTGAATGTCAAATTTCCACACCAATTAAATATACGGACAGCGAAATTTTGACATTTTAACTCTCCAAACATGGTTGTGAACTTGACTGCATTGAACAAATTTTTTGAGTCAACAGCGTACTACCCAATGAAAAGAAAATTTAGCTCCTTTTTCGCTGTCAAAAGCGCAATGCATTTCTTACGGAAGATTTATTTTCGCTTCTACAGCATACTAAGCTCAAGCAAGACTTTTTGTAAGATTGACTCGATAAGACCCACTAGAAGTGATTTTTTTCATATTTATTTGTTCAGCAAAGTTGTTGGCCAGAATAATAAAGAACTGGCTGAAAAAACCAAAATGAAAATTCTAATGGTTCAAGAGTTATCAACATGAAAATGAGTGCATATCTTGAGTACTTTTTTATATATCTTAAAAATAAATTTTGTTCTAAAATGTTCGGTAAAGTGGCAAAACAAATGTCACCACGAGATTCCTCATAACAAAATTACGTGAAAAACGTTTAAATTACCAAATACAGATAAAAAAGGGTACAAAATAGCGCACAGTGTTATTTATTGGGAATGGTTATATCCTTTCATTCCCTTTCAAAAATTAAACAAATTCAACAAATTATATTTCTTTCTTCAAATCAAATCAAATTCAATAAAATAAATTATATTCTCTATTCTTTTTGCTTAGAAAAGTTTTTATTAAACAACCAAATTGAATAATTATTCATTAAGTGCATTTCCACCCCAGCTTCTTTAGTATTGGGAAGTAAAGGAGAAGTTTTTTCATCTATATCCAACTGAAATGAGTCTTCTATAAGTTTCTATAAGAACTTGTTTTAGGAGTTGTTAACTCTATAGTTATATCGCTCAAGATGGCAAAGCTGTTTTCTGAATTAAAACAATATCTATTTAAAACTAACTTATTCGGCGACCTGGATGCATCCATCTTATTTGAGGCGGCACACTTTTTTCGCTTGGGCGACATAAAATCTTCGTCTTCCAAACCCCGTTGCAACATGAGTAGTTAGTTACTTCCGCAGTTCCTGGAGAATAGAATTAAAAATCCATATTGGCGTTTAAGGAGTCGTTGAATGGAGCACTGTTTTCAATGTTGTCACGATTTTGCATTGTATATATTTCTGGTTGGAATGAGCAATGGTATTGGAGCAGCTTGGTTGATTGAAATGCATAGCCTGCAGCGGCTGACGGGTAGATGCACCATCAAGGCTGTGTGCACAATTAACAGAGCCATCGCCAAAATGGCCATGTAAAGGATTGAATCGACTAGATTTAAGTTTATCTGGTGGTTTCTTCATTGAGTGGAAGCCAGCTCTTCCTTTCGGATAGCCATCCATGCTGCAATTACGAGCAGTCCTGCAGGCTTTAAAATTTTTTTCCATTTGGCGTAAGTCGCTAGCTATGCGCATAGAACACGATGAGGTTCAAGAATTAGGCAAAACAAGAATACTCGAGTCAAGTGATTTAACACAATCCTTGAGGCAGTAATATAGTTGTCTTTCGTTGTTTATTTTTCCAGTTTTTAATTATTGCAAAATTTTTTAACGCTTGAAAAAATCGACCGACTCAGATTACAAATATTTCAAATTTTTACCATATCAAAGATGCTTTAAACATTATATCTTACACAGAGGTTGCACGAGGCAGTGAACAAGACAGTGAAAAATACGTATTAATTGTCAAACTTTATGTCTGTGAATAAGAGTCCGGACAGTTGGTAAGACAGTTGGCAAGACAGTGGACAAAATAGTAAAAAATTGCTATTTTATTATTTGTTAAAACTACGAACACGCTAAAGTATTGCAAATTTTCAATCAATTCTTTTAAATTTACTCGTCTTCTGTCATTTAAAATAAGTAATGCAAAAAGTATTTAAAAATTTAGAAATTTTTAGTGTTAAAAAAAAAAACAAATAACGAAAATTTCGGCTCATGCTTAACATGATTTTAACCAAACAGCTGCTGAAAAATTGTCAACGCATGTGTAAATTGTTCAGATACACAAAACAAAGACTACTCTTTAACTGAATTCACGAGTCTTGAAGATAAGTTAAAGGATGATGACTATACCACAGTAATGGTAAAGCCATTATTAAAAAATTTGAATAGTTAACAATTTGTTTTATACATTTCGTCCTTTATTAGAAAGCACATCTTTTCACATAGAAAGGAGCAAATGGTACTGTCAACTCCCAAAAGTTATTACAGACAGTTTTTGCCAAAGTTTCAACTGGGATGGACGTCATACAAAAATAACTTTTCAAGTCAATAAACTGTTTAAAAATACTTTTTTTGATAAACTTCTCATTTAAATGCAGAAATTTTTCCTGATATGGTTAATGACGATATCAGAAGTTATATACGAAAAAGTATAGAAAAATCAATTAACAGAACCAAGCAAAGCAAGTTTAAGCAAAAGAAACTGAATGAAACGAACGCAATATGAACATCCGCTTTTAATTCATCCAAAATATTGCAAAAACTTTGCAGGCGGACACAAGGAATAACCACCTAAGTTGACTTTATTGTTGTACCTTTAATTTGTTTTTTTTTGTTGTATATTTCCATAAAAACTAACTTTTTTAATTATTTCTAATTAAGATTATATAATATGTTATTATTCTTATGTACATAATTTGTAATTACTCTTAGATTTATTTTAATGCAATTTTAAATTCCATGTAAAAATATTACTTTTAATTTTGTTAAATTGAAAAAAACAAATTTGAAAACGGGAACAAAAACATTATTAGTATGGCAATACTTTTTCAGTTTTTTTCTTTACTTTGGCAATGATCAGTGGTGCGTTTATGTAATAAAGGGCTGCACAATTACATTTGAATCGCTGTACAAAACATTTGTGGGGATCGCAATTACTTTCGTTCTCTCACTCTCATTTGAGGATAGCGTTGGCGTGAGTGAAAATTGTAGGTAGTGTGCGTAAGTGGAAAACCGGTTGAAAGCAAAAAAAGTAATAAATTCTCTATCGCGTACTAGTTATGCACATAAAAATAACTTGCAAGAGGAGTACAAGTTGGCAAGTACTTGAAATACTTGATACATAATTTCAGTAATTTAGAAGATGAATTTGCTTTAATTTAAATGTATATTTTATTAAAAACAAAAACCATTCAGATAGAGGTAACGAAAACCCAAAAAAATTTCAAAAATTAAATTTTATGTATGGTAATATATATTTATTAGTTATTAATGTTTGAACGTAATAACATAATTTTACTTAAAAAAAAAATTAGTTTAAAATCGCCGCTTACAATTTTTACTTTTATAGCGGCGTTATTAAAACTGCTATTATTATGGTCAATTAAAGAAAAAGAATCACTGTTTGTTGGATGTAAGCATTTAGGCATTAAAATATTAAAATAAAACAATAATTCAATATTTACTTACTTCATCAGTTTCCATTTTTTTAATTTAACTTTTACTTTATTTTTACTTTACTCATGCTTTCTTTAGCAACTGATAATGACTTTTGCTTTCAGCATACGCAAGTATTTGCAGTAGAAGGTAGAACTATACAGTTTTTTTTTATTTGCCGTGATAGCTACCGATAATTACTGTAATTGATGAGAGCAAGTTGCGTATGCATTTGATACGAGAGAGAGAGAGAGAGAGAGTTCAAACATTACTGTTTCTCTGAGCAACAAGCAATGCTTTTACGCTATTTCTTTGCTTAATTCTGCTACAAGCAGGGGTTGCAAATAAACTGTACGAAAAAACTAACTCTACATCTGCTAAATCTGGGAAAGCAAACAGTTTCACTATCTGCTTGGGTTTGGATCTTTGCTACAAACAGAAATGCGTACCAAAGCGAACAGAAAATTAAGAGAGAAAGAAAACTATTGTTTTGTGTTCTACGAAAACAACAAGTATTTCGTTTTTTAGATTTTGTTATCACGATCGCAACCACAACAAGTAACAAATGTTGTGTTCGTTTTACTACGGAAGTTCGACAAAAGAATTTCGTCATGTTTTAAGGAGCATTTTTTCTGGAAGCTAAGATTTTTAAGTCTCGTTCTGTTGATTTTCTTGCATTTAAATTTCATAAACCGATATATTTGTACGACATGGTTTTAGTGACATGGTTGTTTGGGACCCCAAGAAGGGTAGCAGGTAGAATGTAGGTGTGATCAGAAGAAATTTTGAGGGGAAAAAATTAATAGACTAGCTCATATATTTCACGCTCCTAGTTATCGAATTTTTTTTATCTTTCTTATACTTTTAAACGAGCAATATTTGTTTATTTGTTTATTTGTTTGTTTGTAAATGAGTTCAACGTATCTATTTGAAACAACAAATTCAATAAAAGCAACAAAACAAAGAAAAATTCCAACGCAATAACTTTTTCAACACAAAAAAAAGTCGCATCATAAACGAAACGAACAAACATTGCATCTCTCTTCGGATTTTGGTGCTTCCAGCAACCTACAAGAAATCGCTAAAGATACTTTACTTTGATCGTTTTTGTGCACGCGATTCAAAAGCATAACAGTGAGAGGAAGTTTTTTCTATTCAATAAAAGAAACATTTTATTTTGCTTTTCTCTCTCATCTCTGATGGCTTCGGTTTGTGTTACTTTTTGAATCGGAGAGAAAAAACTAAACAAACCAAAATACTTGTTGTGATCTTAAGAAGAAACAAACAGAACAGAAAAATACTTTTCTTTAGAGTTTGTTTGCGAGCCCTGCCTACAAGTGATGTGCGAAACAAAAAGTACTTGATGGAATCAAAAAAGCAAATACAGTGCAGCCCTTTATTATATAACCATTCTCTACCACTTTTTTCTCAACTGGTTGAGATTGTGACGTCACTATGACGACATTCTCAACTAGAGTTTTGATACAAGTGTGGTGAGTTGAGAAGAGTATTTTCTGCTAAGTGAGAAGTTCTCGCCAGCATTATAGTAGTTGAGCTTGTAATTTTGCGATTGAGAATGGATGGTGTAAGCTAGATTTTTAAATTTTTTTTATTTTGTCATTAATATTTTATATTTATTTATACAGAACTGTTTTTTTAATATAGATAATCAATACAGCAAGTCAATAAAATGGAAAAAAATAGATTTTTAGCCATAAATTTTGATTGGAAAGATATATTAGGGTAATTTTCTCACATAAACTATTTTTAATAAAGATATAGACTTGACATTCATAGGGTACCCTTGTTGCTTTGATCTCAAAAATACTAAAACAATTTTTACTCAAAACTGTATGAATTTTTGCTAATAAATGCTATACCAAATGAGAGGCAGTCAGAAATTAAATGTTTACATGTTTAAATTTTTACAATAAAAACAACTTTTGAGTACGATTTTGATTTAGTAGTCAATATTTGCGACATTTTTTGAAAAAAAGAGACAAAAAAATATATAAATTAACGGTAAAGTTTTTTGCTATTTTTGTTAAGTGCTTTTATTGAAATTTTGAACAAAAACGAAATATATTTTAAAACAGCGGAGATATTTGCATAGGAAGTCAAAACATTGATTTTTATGTCATTTTTTCTCATTGTTAGGTAACGATGTTTTGTGAAAAAGTTGTTGTACTAAAGATTTCTATAAATAAATTTCCTTGCAACCGTTTTGATGATACTGGTTCTTCATGAACTTATTAGCTTGGCTTTTATAACTTGTATAGGCATCATATGTACTACCACCGAATTCCAGGACCAGTTCATGGCATAACTACCCAGGTTTTAAGTAATTTCTTGAAGTAAAAATCCGTAAGTTTTATGTTGTAATAAGTCCTAATTTGCAAACAGCAAAATTACGGCATTTATTCTCATCGAATTTTTGTTCGTTAAGAAGGAAAAAGCATTTATTATTAATAATAACAATGCTCTTTATAAAAATTTAAACATATCGTCTTTAACGTTCGAGCAAATTCGCCAAATCCAATAAAATTGCAATGACACGGCATTTAAATATTTAAATTTATTACTTATTAAACATAAACAAAAAATTAACGCATTTCTACATATTATATTGTTTTGATCCGATTTTATACTTTGTCCGATTAAAGAAAGTCCAAAAATTTTTTCCCCCAAAATTATTGAATTTAAAAGGTGGCAGTATTGACGCTGAGTCTGACACTTTACGGGTATAGGTTTCTAGGAACTTGACTGAAATAGGTCTTCCTTGGTAATTATAACATGGCCCAGTCTTACCTTATATATTTATCAATTAAAGCAAGTTCTCAATCACAAATGTCAAATTATCAACTCACCACGAAAATCCCAATTGGTGAGTTTCATGACATACATAAACACTTGCTTTCTACTGTTAGAGTTTAGCAGAGTGGTTGAGCATGACGTTACGATCAGTAGAGAATTTCTCAACTGAGTTACATAAACACACCACAGGAGTACGGTCAAGAATGATAGAATAAGAGATTACGCTTTGCGCAGGTCCGTTACTTCTGCTAATCGAGTTTGACAACCAGCTGTTCAGTTGATTACGTCACAATATTTTATTTCGTTGAGAAACGTACTGCGATCGGTTGTGTTTTATTTAATTGTGTATATATCGAAGTATATTTGCAAGTTTTTAACTTAAAATGTAAAAAAGGAAGTGTGCAGCTGCTAATTGTGGTAACAGTAGCAAACAAATATTTTTCAGAAACCTGATGTTTGCAATAAATACAAAAATTAAACCAAGAAATTGTAGAAAACGCACACAAACGAAAACAAAAATACAAAAATATATTAACAAAATTTGTTTCATTATTTAAAAACTTGGAACTATCATTTATTTGTCCTTTCAATTCACAGGTAAATTAATGGAAATAAAATATCTGGGAATGTTTAAACTACATCAATTAAACTCTTAATAAAAATTTTTATAAAATCCAAGTCGAAAAATAATGCTCACTGAAGTTGGTTTCTCAGACAAATTTTTTTTTTTGACTAAGCTGCTTACTGGTTGTAATAAAATAATAGTTAAAATAATGTTTGCAAAGGAGTACTTAATTAATTTACCTTCTTCTCATTCCAAAAAATTGCTTCTTACTTCTTTTATTTTAATTATACAAACTAAAATGTATGCAATTTTCATTTCTGTGTGGAAATCGCATGCAAAGTGAACGCTCTCCAAAACAGCATTGATATTATGACGTACATGCGCAGAACGACAATTTTGTTGTACTCTTTTTCTTGTCTTCGGCGCAATCTTTGTATTCTATCATTCTTGGAGTACGGTATGCACCACCTTTATGAAATGTGCGAAAGAGACGACTATAAACATGATACTCTTGTTGGCAGAAAATACAAAGTATCATGTATATTCACCAGGGTTCAGAATATTCACACACCTTCACTCACAAACATTTGCTTGAAGCACACAACACACAATTTTATTTTCATTTCATTTTTGTGTGTAACGTAGTTATCGTGTTGTTGATCATCCAACATGAATTCTTCGTTTTAATATTTGCTTGTGCGTCACAAACTCATACAATGATCGTTCTCAACAATTCTATGTGTTTCAGTTTTACACTTATGTTTGCGTCAAAATGTTCATGTTGGAGAATTCAGTCCTTTGTCAAAACCAAAACAAAGACAATTTTTCCAACATGAACAAGTGGTGTTTGCAAAATTGTCTTTGTTTGTGTCGGTCATTAAGATCGATCACTACCGTCGTGTGGTGTAAAAAACAAATACTGTTCTGGTTGCTGTGCAGCGTATTGAACTGGTTTTTGGCCAAGTGTAGCAAATTTCGGCCTCAATTAGAAAATATTTTAAAATATTAAAATAATAACCTAATAATATGTCTTTTCAAGAGATTTAAACGTCATTTATCAGTGTTAAGGGGTCGCTGATTTCGAATCTAAAATCAGAATTTTAAAATTCAAGATGGTGGATTGGGTTGCCACCTTAATTTTTTGTAGTTTTATGAGTTTGGGGCTGGCAAAAAAAATGGTACACCAAAAATGGGTCGCTGAATCTGAATCCGTTGTCAGAATTTCCAAATTATAAAATTTTGAAATAAAAGGGTTGCCACCTAATATTATGCCTTTTCAAGAGTTTTAAACGTCATTTATCAGTGTTAAGGGGTCGCTAATTTCGAATCTAAAATCAGAATTTTAAAATTCAAGACGGTGGATTGGGTTGCCACCTTAATTTTTTGTAGTTTTATGAATTCGGGGCTGGCAAAAAAAATGGTACTCCAAAAATGGGTCGCTGAATCCGAATCCATTGTCAGAATTTCCAAATTACAAAATTTTGAAATAATAGGGTTGCCACCTAATATTATGCCTTTTCAAGAGTTTTAAACGTCATTTATCAGTGTTAAGGGGTCGCTAATTTCGAATCTAAAATCAGAATTTTAAAATTCAAGACGGTGGATTGGGTTGCCACCTTAATTTTTTGTAGTTTTATGAATTGGGGGCTGGCAAAAAAAATGGTACTCCAAAAATGGGTCGCTGAATCCGAATCCGTTGTCAGAATTTCCAAATTATAAAATTTTGAATTAATAGGGTTGCCACCTAATATTATGTCTTTTCAAGAGTTTTAAACGTCATTTATCAGTGTTAAGAGGTCGCTGATTTCGAATTTCAAAAATTTTATAATTTGGAAATTCTGACAACGGATTCGGATTCAGCGACCCATTTTTGGTGTACCATTTTTTTTTGCCAGCCCCGAATACATAAAACTACAAAAAATTAAGGTGGCAACCCTATCCACCATCTTGAATTTTAAAATTCTGATTTTAGATTCGAAATCAGCGACCCCTTTAAATTAAATTTAAATTAAATTTTAATTATTTTTTCTATTCTTATTTTTTCTATTTAGAAACTGAAATAAAAAATGTGATTATTTATATTATTGTGGTTTTTTTTAAGAAAATTTGGTGATATAAAAATTGTTTGCCCACATTTTTACTGCACCCCAGGTGAAAGTAGTTTACGACGCCCCTGGTATCTCCAATTGAAATGAATATCTATATTCCAGTAATAAAGTAGTCAATAATTATTAATTTATTTTAGCATAGGTACTTTATTTTTATATATGAATTTTATTTATAAGTTAAAGTATTTATATTTACATTTCTATTTCATAATTTTCAGTGTTTATATAGAGTTATATCCTTTTTTTTCATTTGATTAATATAAGTTTGGATAGCTGTATAAGCATAATTTAGTATACAATATTAACAACATTTATGCCATTTTAAAAGTCACATAAATTTACAATTAACAAGTAATATATATTTTTATATGAATGTGCTAATAAGTTAGCTTATGAAATTTGATTACATAGAGATAATTTCGATTTTTATATATATATTATTTTTAAGTTTGTTTATTATATTCATGTATTTTTGTTTAAGTAATAGTCTTGAATATGCTTTGATTTGATTAAAATAGGATTTGTACTTGCAATATACAAAATAGTAACATTACATTTATATGTTGTCATTTACTTGTATATGTATATAAATAGTAAATTAAGTGAAAACAGTTTGTTTACACATCTTGTACTAATGTAGAAAGTTGAAAACAATATAAACATACAATTTTCTAGCCTACGAGCTATGCTCCTTTTAG
The DNA here is from genome assembly GCA_963920525.1 of Dichetophora obliterata. Taxonomy (NCBI): domain Eukaryota; kingdom Metazoa; phylum Arthropoda; class Insecta; order Diptera; family Sciomyzidae; genus Dichetophora; species Dichetophora obliterata. The sequence goes on along the minus strand of OY986435.1, from coordinate 34,665,067 downwards.
GGTCCTGGAAGTATCGCATATTAGTTAAGTAGATAAGAATGTAAGACGTTTAATAGATCGAAAAATATTGTTCATAGATAAAAGTAAAAAGTCTTGAAATTTTTATACATCAGCCAAGCCATTTTCTCGAATAGTTCTCGAATAGTAGAATATGTGACAACCCTCTCAAATTTAAATTCACTTTAAACAATAAATATAGTTTAGGTAAGAGTTAAAATTGTTAGCTGCCATATTTGCAAATTGTTTTTTTTTTAAAAGCTATCTGTTACATATTACTGACATAAACATAAAATCCTAACATAAAAATATGTTGAGTCAACTTCTGTTTAAAATCACTTAAAGACTCTGATTTTAGTTTTGTTTCCTTTTGACTATGCTACAGTATTTTGCTGTTAAGGTACATTTACATTACTTGGACAATTGTAAATAAAATTAGTTTAATAAGTAACTGTCATATATTTAATAGTAAACATTAATACCTCTTATTTTCATTTTCGCAATTGCACAAAGTAATAGCAAAAAATTAAATCACAATTTCACTAGTTAAAAACTTTTATATATATATTTTAATCTTTAATTATACAAAGCTGAAGTAGTCTCACAAATAACAATACTATTTATAAATTCAATAAATGTAGTAACCCAGATTACGAACTTATTTTCATATTTCATACATTTTTGGAATTCTTCTTAAAAAGAATCGAAAATTGTTTACATAACATCTTTAGAAAGCATCGGTTTTTAAATTAAAGTCAGTTTGGGCACAAAATCCGTGGTGTTGAGCGAGTTGTTTTCTTTAAGGTTGGCTTTGTTTTTGATTCTGGCTTGAATATGAGGAACATTTACTTAGTGGTTAAGTTATTATTTGAGTTGCGGTACAGATACCGCAGCTGATAACCATTATTATATCTGTCATCATCGTCTTCATCCTCTTGAATAGCATTTCCAACATTGTTATTACTGACGTCTCTTTCTCCTAGTTTGCCAGCTTGGACTTGACGATTTTTTTCATTTCCAACTTCATTTCCGTTCAGTCTGTGTTTCGTACCAATGTCAATGTCTTGGGATTGTTTGTCATTCTCTAGTGAATTCAGTGCTGGACGCTGTAGAAAATCAAAAAAGGACGTTGAGGGTACAAGGTCCAGTTGTGCTGGTTGCTGTAGCCATTGTTGTTGTTGTTGCAGTAGATGCAACAGTGGGTCGAAGCGACCTCCCATGGCAACTGCCGACGATACCCGTTTACCAACATTCTTGAGTATGGCGCGATTCAATTCAACCTGTGTACGAAAAAGTATGAAAAGTTAAGGTAAGAATGTTAAAGCAACGATTCAGTGGGGAAATGTTCCAGTAGTTTATAAGTAACTGAATTTTTCTCTGGCAATTTTACAATCTCAACAAAAAACACTATTTTCAAAACTAAGCAAGAAACTTGGTTTCTTATTGAAAAACTTTCTAGTTGGTTATCTTGTACTCGTAGATGCTGATGTAGATAGAATGATTTTGTGTTTTTGCACAGCCTCAGAAGCTAAAAAATGTATGCAATTTTTAATAAAAAGTAGCTTTAAGATGGAAACAGTTGCTATCTATAATAAATATGTGCTTATTAAGAATTGTAAAGCATTATATTGTAAGTTTTGTATTCAAAAGGTTTCTATTGGGTTAAGTTAAAAAACAATTAAATGACTTTTATACTACAACACTATTTCTAACTTCATACTAGGAAGTACTGAAAAGCTTTGCAAAACAGACTAATCATAATTGTAACATGATACGAGATTATAGTATTTATAATTATCATGCTTTGCCAAATAGACCATGTTAGGACAATAGATTTTCCGAAAAAATTTATCGTTTAAGTAATCGTTAAACACAATGTTTAACAAAGAATTGCATAATGATTGTCATTTTGTGAAAAATAATTTAGTCCCACCTTTTCGACTATCCATTAGCAGATTCTCAAACGCAACTTGTCACCTTAATCGATCTTAGGTAGGCAATAACAAAAGCTTAAGTCCATTAAATCCACACCAAATACATTAAGTCATTGGTACAGAAACAAAAATTAGATGATTGTCTTATAAATAAGGCACTGTCACCAGCAGAGAAGCAGAACTGAAAGTTTGCAAATGTTAAGGGGCAGTAAGAAGTTTTTAATTTTTTAAGCTAATTCCATTTAAGAAGTAAACACAGGCACCTACGCAGGGGGAAATTTGGGTATTAAAACCCCCCGAAATGAACGAATTTGTACGAGCTTCGAGAGAAACACTCAGCATAACATGGCAGCCGTTGTGTGTTTATGGTCACGACACAGATCTTGATCAAAGTAGATCAAAAATACAAAGACTCAATTTAAAACATTTATTGTGAAAAGACTATATTATATAAACTTAAAATTTTTTTAAGTACACTGAGGGAAAATGAGTTAAAGTTTATTGAAACTGTGTTTATATTAAATGAATTTGTTTTTTAAATAGATCTTGCAAAACTTTCATTTAACATAAACTTAAATGTTTGTCGAGTTCAATTAAAAACAAAATATTTTTTTTCAAAACAATGTTTTTAAATATACTTTTATAGTAAACATTTACAGTTTAGAAACATTTGTTTAAAAAAAATTTAAAACATTAACTGAATGAACATAAAATACCGGACATCGAACAGAGGGCAAACAAACAAACAAACAAATGTTTCACTCTAGAGAGCCTACGCATACAACAAAAGATAATGACGATGATGAACTTACGGGAAGATAAAGACATTAGCCCATTATCATAGTCAATATAAAGTCGACTTTAAATTTAGTATAAGCATTTTTGACAGTTTTTCAATATAATATGTTGTCAAAAAGCTTGCACTAAATTTGAAGTCGACTTTATTTTGACTTGATAATGCGCCAATATAAGCGCGAGGTACGCTCTTGTCTTAAACCAATAAAACGGTGTTGACAAGTGGTGCAGCAGTTTGTCATATATATATTTTTAAAAAATTTCATAAAAAAATAACTTCAAAACAAAAAACGCCCTTTCTAAGCATAACGCAAAACGGGTCCGTCTCATGGCTTTCGATTTGTTTTATTTTTGGGCTATAGGCTCCTATTAAAATTCTAAGAACATAAGTTCATTTATTTTTTTTATATCGCCGCCATTCGTTAAAAAGTTGTTGACCTTTCAATTCTGCAAATCATCCGAAAACGCCAGAATTGGAAAATTATTAACAAATTGTGTCTACGTCAGTTTTAATCCAATTTTTATAAATGAGGTACTGTTGGAAAGGCATTAGAAAGTTTTTTTTTTGGAAAAAATATATTATTTTAAAATTTTAGTTGTTAGGGTTGATATCATATTAAAAAAAATTTATTTGCCATGAGAGAAAGTCTTCAAAGACCATTGGAAAACTAATTAACAAACGCGAGAGAGCTTTACGAATGGGCTATAACAAAGGAGTCAACAATATGCTATTGGCTTTGCTCAAAAGAGTCTTTTGAAAATGTTGCAGCTGAGTTGTTGTCAAAGTTTAAAAATGTGCAAGCTATAACCGGCACACAAAAGTTACACAGTTTTATTCCCATCAGTAATAGGGAGAATAAAACCCAACGATATTCAGCTTCAGAAGATTTTTTAATACATCAGCTGATCAAACCATCATTATTTTTTTTGTTTTGAAACCGATTTTTAAACTTTTTGGAACAAAATCAGTTAAAATTGAATAATCTTCAATATGGCAATCTTGAAACAAAATTTTGTTAACCTTTTTACAAATAAAAGTAACAAAAATTAAAATAATTTTTTTTCGGTATTTACCAGTTTTCTCTATCAAGGTCAAGTGTAAGGTCGTCAAAACTTATGAATAAAATGTTGGTCCTTATAAGACAAACCATTTGCAGATTAAATTTTGCATATATCTTTACCGTTATGAAATTTATAGGCAATTAATTGCCCTAAAATGATAAGGTATGTGCACAAAAATTTAACTTGCGAAAAAACATATAAAAGCTCCATCATAAAATTAGTTTTTTTTTCTTCAACAACATTCTTCTTCAAATTTAAAAAATAGAAAATCAAAAAAAAATTACGCGTTTTTTGAGAAATTAGTATATAAATTTTTTTTAATATGATAGCAACCCTAACATCCAAAATTTTAAAATAATATATTTTTCCAAAAAATACTTTCTAATACCTTTCTAACGGTACCTCATTTATAAAAATTGGATTAAAACTGACGTAGATACAATTAATTAATATTTTTCCAATTCTGGCGTTTTCGGACGATTAGCAGAATTGAAAGGTCAATAACTTTTAAACGAATGGCGATAAAAAAATAAATGAACTTATGTTCTCAGAATTTTAATAGGAGCCTATAGCCCAAAAATAAAACAAATCGAAAGCCATTAGACGGACCCGTTTTGCGTTATGCTTGGAATGGGCGTGCTATTTTTTAAATATCGATATATTAAATATTTTTACTTCTTTTATGAAATACTCTCTTATGTTTAAATATTATAAAAATATTAATTTACTTTCGCTGTTTAATTTTTTACTATCCGAAGTAATATAAAGCTTAATAGAAAAACATTGATTTTTAAGATAGGACATTCTTCCGATTGACGATAACAAAATGTTCTAAAAGATATTGAAAAACTTTTTCCGCCAGTATGTTTATAAAAATATGTGCTTGAATGTAGGTTGGCGCCATTTTGCCCCATTTTGTATTTGCGACTCCCTCAGACAGTTGTTTGTATCGTTTTTACTTTAGAGAGGCGGAAAATTCCACAATATCGCATTTGAGCGATTTTTTTTTATTCTAAACAAGCTTTAAGAATAAACTCTTTTATTTTTTTATTAATTTTCTTTGTTTATTGTGGCTTGTTTAAGTTTCTAAGCAGTTTTTGTGAAATATTTAATTAAGAGTGAATAAACTTAACTTTTTGTATTAATGTAAGAGTTCGAGTGCGCTTTTCTTCATTAATTCTCACATATTTAAATTTTAATTTGTATTGCAGTAGCTCTGCATATTATTATTTCGACGCCATGTTCACAAAAAGATAAGTTTTAAAGGAAATTATGAAAAATAACGATATGGATAAGACTGCATCTTACACTAAAAAAAAAATTGAAATTCAATAGTGTTCGCAATAAGCAGCTATGTAAACTTCATGCATGGATAAGATTACTTGAAACCTGCCTACATATTTCTTATAGAATTCCTTTTAAAATTTGGTAAGTTAGGAGTGATGAGCATAAACATAAATTCAAAAATTGAAATAAGTATATCCAAGCTTTACTTTGGGAAAAAATGGGGCTTATTATAGACAAACCAATGCCTGGCGGATCCGATAGTACCAGCAATGGTAATATTGCTCGAAGAGCGTTTGAGAAGAGCGTTTGAAGATATTGAACTTATTAGAAATTAAAAAAATTTTAATTTGCCTCTCTTGCCACCTAGGTTTAAACTATAGTATAAAAAAATTGGAATAAGTCTAAAAAAAAATTAAAATCCCCCCGAAACTTTTTCCTGGATACGCGCCTGAGTAGACATATCGTTGAAACGAAAGAAAAGTTATTTGAGTATAGAACTTAAACGGACAATTCTGTTATAGTAAAAAGTAGAATTTTATATATTACACTGTGCGACAAACTTTTCGGAACGGAATGACTTAGGTACCCAGTTAAAGAAGACATATGTAGTAAGGCTTTCAATCCCGAAGGGTTTTGACAAATCCTGGGATTTCGGGATTTAAAATTCATGACTCATGATTTCATAATTGAAATGGTACGTTTTTAAAATAATGGCATTAAGCTGTATTAAAAGTAGGGACCGTTAATAACTTTTTCTCTTAATTTCTGCATATTTAACATTAAGCGTTTTAGCAAAACCAATTGCATCTTTTTTTTTGCAATTTTAAAATAAAAATCTAAACATAATCCTTATTCATACTTAAACTATTCAAAAATACTCAAAAGTTTATAAGACAACACTAAGACGAAATCAAAATTACAAATGCACACAAAAGTTATAATTGAACGGTTCAAAGAAGAATGCAAGGAAAAAAGAATTCAACAATAACTGGAAGAAAAAGTCGAACTCTGAAATCTGAATTTTGTATTAAACGAGGAAACACTTGTACATTTTATGGTTGATAAGATATACATCACCTGATAAAATCAGACCGAGAAAAATTTACTTAAAAAATAACGATTATGGTATTATTTTTTTAATAAAAAGCATAACATTTACGGTCCTTAATTAAAGATATTTCTAAATTTTTAAATATTTAAACTTAATAATAAGTTTATTTAATAAAAAATGTTATGGTATTTTATATTTCAAAAAAGTTCAACATTTATTTAAGAATGACAACCCAAAATATTTAAAATATCAAATAATATTTCACTTTATTATAAACATAAAAATATGCACGTAAATAAGTTAAACAAACAAGATAAATTTATCTTTTAAAAAATTAAAAAGAAAACAAAACTTCTTATTCAAATAAACTAGTTAGCTGTTAGTAAAAAGTATGGGTACCCTGACATAACCCCAAGTGGCAAAATCCCAAATTTTTATTTTGGAATTATGTCACTCCTTTACAGTGACATAAATCCAAATTTTTTACTTGGGGCAATGTCACTGCTTGTAAAATATCATAACCAAAATTGCGATAAAGTCACTTTTGAGCCTAAAAATGAGAAAATTTGAATAGAGATTTCGAAATTTTTTGTTTTTAGCTAAAATTAATTTTTTTTGACTAATTTTTCGTGGAGCGTATGTATGTATTAAGAGCTTTAAATTCCAAATCTTTACAAATTAATGGCCGCTCATCTGGTTTAGAAGTTATAGGGGTCCAAATTAAAGAAAATGGGCTCGAAAATTTTCTATTTTTCTGTTAATTACATACTTTTATAAACTAAGTAAGAATATTTAAAGAAAACTTATGCTATTACGTCTTCAATAAGCTATTAACCATTAAACTCCATGCATTATTTTCCAAGATAGAACACTTTTATTACATATGTAAGTTCCAACTTTTTCCAATAAACTAAACCAGTTCAGTTTGTTTCTTTAACTTACACTTCCAGCCTAATATATCAAAAAATTAAAAAAATTTTATACGACATCGCTAATTTGGGATTTGATTTTTGGGATTTATATGAAATTATATCATATATATTCTGAAATCGATTATACTGAAAAAAGTAAAAATGTGCACTCTTATTACATATGTAAGTAATATGTAATAAAACTATAAAATTATTTTTTTGGGAATATGTCACCCGTGTACTAGTGACATAATCCCAACAAAATTTGGAATTTTGACTTCTTTTTATTTGGGAATATGTCATCCATTCCATAGTGACATAATCCCAAAATTAAAAATTGGGATAGTATCACTTGGGATTATATCACGGCACCAAAAGTATGATGTGAATAAAATATTTCATTTATAGTTAGTGAAAAAACTATAGTGTAGTAATAAAACTATTGTTACTTTCAAAATTCCATGAGAGTTAAACAGTCTAGTGAACATAGCTTTTTAATATCACAACCAAAACAAACTAAAAAATAGACTTTGAAAGTGTGTAGAGAGATAAAAAGAGAACAGTGTGATTTTGATTTAAAAACCTTTCGTTTACATTGCAGTTGAATTTATAGTTGCTTGAAATTAATTATTTTCTTATGAATAAAATTCCGGGATTTCGAGATTCGGGATCGCGAGATTTAAAGTCCTAATATGTAGGTATTAGGGAGTCCAATCCCGGAAGCTATTCTCGATCCCGGGATTGGTTTGGCATTGAGAACTTTAAGAAGTAAATAATTCAAAACGTGTTCAAAGCAATTTTTCATTATTTATTACTTGAAACTAAAAAAATGTAAATTATTTCATTAATAAAGCAGCAAAAACAAAACAAAACGCATTAAGGGTATTCACAATTGCGTTGTTTTCAGTGCATTTTAAAAACCCCGTGGTATTTTTACCACGCTTTAGCGAGCGGTTTCTATATTTTTTGTGGTTTTAAATGAAATCTCTGAAAACCAAAAAGGTGGTAGTTCTAAGTAGCCCAATGATATGTTTAACGAGCGTGGTTTTTAAAGTTCCATAAACAACTGATCGGTTGCTAGCTATTCTCTAATTGCAAAAATGGAAGAAGCTCAAAATGCAAGTAAAACTTTCTTATGCCATATATTAATAAAATATCTAAAATTAGATAGTTAATTTATTTGCATAGTGACAAAAAGCTACAGGTGGATAAAAAGATGGATGGGTGCTCATAATTGTGGTTTTCAACTATGGCAAAAAACCACAATACCACGACACCACACAATTGTGAATACCCTTATTGTTAATAAACTGTAGCAGATTGTATTATGTTGGGGTTTAAAGGGGCTTAAATCATCCTGGATCCTTTGATTGACTTCTCTAGTAGGTATTCAAAATCAAAAAATATTTTTAAAAGTTAGCTAAAATTCAGAAGTTTTGAGATTGAGAATTATATCTAGTTTTGTGTGCTGGTTGTACCTTAAAAGTTGTTGGGAATTAGTTCAAAGTTTCTTTTTTCAGCGTTGGTAGCGTTGTGTTAAACGAGTACAAAACATTATTAACAGTATTACCTATACAAAAACTATGGAAAAATGCACAAACAAAATTCAAAAAGTCGCCAATGTGATTTTTTTATTTAATTTTGGTTTGAAAAGTAATAAATAAACTCAATCAAAATAACTTTGCCTTACTATGAACATCATAAGAAACTATGAACAAATTCCTAACCACTTTATAGATGCAACCATCACAAAAAATAAAAAATAACGTAAAACTAATTTTAACAATTTCACTCGATTCTCAAAACTTTTAAATGGCCTTGATAAAAAAAGTTTTTTTAGCTTACTTTTCAAAATCTTTTGTGATTTTAAGTACCTATAGCGCTTAATTCATTCCGTAATTCCGTGAATTGAAAAACTGAATTCCTTCGAAGGCGAAGCTCACGTGACATCTTCCCGATTTTCTAATAACACACTTCAAGCTACCTTCCATATCGTTGTTTTATGCATATTTTTAATAATCAAGTAGGGGTAATTGGGAAATCCAGCCAGGATACACATTTCACGTACACAGAGAAAAAAGAGTTTGTTTCTATCCCCAAAGCTAAGGTTGTAAATATTTGGTTATTAAATCTAATATATATTGCTGAGCCCTCAAATTGCATCAAATTAATTTGAAGAGCTTAATGTAAAATCATGATATGCCACATAAAAATCTACTGAAATAATCAACTTTAAAGTTTTGAAAAAATATATTTTGGTATGATCAAACAGAATCGCACAAGGAAACATTTCATATGGATTCGCTATTTAACAGACAATAGCCGAAATTTCTTCTGTAGGTGCTAGTAGACTATGTAGATATGTATCGAGCCTTAAAAAAAATCGATTTTTTGGATCATATGGTTTATCTTGTTATTGCAATAAGCCCTTCACTTATTTATTTCTTTATTCATCAAATAGAGCATAGTTCTCTTGCTGGCTTCTAATTAATTAAGATCTGCTTTATGTAGTTTAATAATTTCACACAAATTAAGATAATCCACTAGACTTATAACAAATACTGTTAAAATAAGAAATTAAGGAGTTGGTTTTGGCAACTATGTAGTGTATGAGCCTTGACAAATGTTTACTTGGTTATAGTTATCAATCACTAAATACTTTCTTGAATTAAAAAACTTTTTTATTACGTTTTGTATGTTTCTTTGATTGGTTAAAGCTTGTGTAAATTATCAATAAATATTGTTCGTCAGACGCCAACTCAATACATCAAGTTAACGAAACTAAACTCTTTTTTCAGTGTATGCATATCAGCACACTCTCAATTGAGTAAATATTAATCATAAGGAATATAACGTTTCTATCTTATTCAGACTGGTTGTCATTTGCCTATAAAACTTGCAACAATAAATTTAAACTGACAAACTGGCAAACTGACAAATTGATTTATGTTGTGTCTTATGTTTCAGCCACGAAAAAGACTTGCTACCAATTTTGCCTTAAATGCAAATCGAAATACAGCACACTTTGACTCAATACGTAAAAGTAAAAGCATTTAATTTAAATGTGCGGTGGTATGTTTTTTGAATTTAAAAAAAAATAAAGAAATTATATCAGCGTAAACTACAACCACGATTGAAATGTCTTTGACGAAGTGAAAATTGCCTGCAGCGGCGTAAGCAATTTCGAAGTAACGAAGATACGCTTGATAAAGAACGGATGTTGCGCAAACTGATACACAATCAGTTCTTTCACTCACACAAAACTTAAATGAAAGTATGAAAAAAGTAGATGTATTTTTTTTTAATTAAAAGTGTCTTACGTGTACGTGGTATATGTGCAGGTATTTGGAGTACAGCTCAATTGTGAACGTGATAAGAAGATATGAGTGATATCCTTATTCCGCTTATTAAAATAATTTTTAATATGTCTTTTTGTTTGTTTTTAATTTAGACTCGAAATATTTAGCTCTTAGCTAAATATGAGCACATGTAAAAAAATATATGATCGTAAGAAATAAAAAAAAAATAATACTTTTGCATGCAACAAAAAGCACAAAATTACCATTTTAGTCCTTGAAACGACTTTGATAGAGCTTTTTATTATCTGTTGTGTTGTGAGTGTATCAAAACAACTAATCGAGAACTATATTTGCAAGTTTTATGCCGACTCTGAACGGCTCAGAGTCAAAAAACGATGAAAAATGACGAAAAAATGAACTAAAAACTTTCCATATTTGGAATTTAGGAAAAAAATAAGTAGCAGAAAAAAAGATGATATGTCATCGAAATCCTAGCCCTAGGTATAAGCACGTAAATATCACTAAAACAGAATTTGGTCTTTTTTTCGCGAAATTCGGAAAGAAAAATGCGTCTGAAGCGACCTATAGCAGTGAGTAATCGAAATATGCTGTTGCGCCAGCGATGAAAACATCTGATTTTAATGGTGGCAATTGCCAACGCTAGGGCCGAAAAGGTTAAAATCTGTTGATACATAAATTACCTTGGATGACTGTTAAAGTTTTTTCTAAATGACCTTGTTATTTATTATGTTGATTTTATGTGATTTAAATACAAATTCTTAATGTTTGATAGTTTAAATCATACTTGATTTTTAATACAAATTCTAGTTGTTTGATAGTTTAAAATCGTTTATTGAGCTTAAGGTCAAGGTTAGAACAATTAATTGTTCTAACGAATCTTTCCAAAGAAACAACAATTAGAATTTGTATTTAAAATCAAGTATGATTTAAACTATCAAACATTTAGAATTTGTATTTAAATCATATAAAATCAAAATAATTATGATTACTTTTAAATGTTTCCTTTTATTAAAAAGTTAAAGTTAACTCTAGGGTTTTCTTCATTAAAAAGTAAAAGTTAACTGTCAGCCTCAAGAGAACTGTTCTTTTTTATTCGAATAAAGATTTGATGTGAAAAAAATATAAAAAAATAAAATGGCCATTTAAGCATTAAGCCTAGTACTCTGTTTGTTTGCGTGAAATTTCGCTGGCAACATCTATTGATTTGTTGCGTGAAATTTCTGACCTAAAGTTTGTTGCGAGGAATTCCTATGGCAACGTTTCTCAGGGAGACGCAGAGAATAAGTTGGCAGATTTCATATGATCTCTCTCTTTTCACTTCAAATTAAATAGGCAGTACAATTAAACTGTCTTGAAAAAATGTTGCTCAGAAACATGTTGCAATAATTTCACGCAAAATTGCAGAACAGAGTACTGCTCTGACGAACATGTTGTGAAAATTTCCACGCTTGTTTCGCAGATGCCACTTTTTATATGGAAATTTGAATTGGATGAAACTGAACAGATTACTATGCTTTAGAAAGGACTTTGACCGAGATTTTATTGATCAATTAATGTGCCTTTTTTGCAGAATAAATATGGACATTTTCACAGACAAATCTACCCTGACCAAAAAATTCAAACTTTTTAAAAACGCTTTATTTTATTGTAATATCTAAGAGAAACATTTCAATTTTATTAATTTATCATTATTTAATTAATTTATTAATTGATACATAAATTCATTTACCATAATGATCAAATCATCTGCACTGCTTAACAAATGTTGTTTTTCCTTTTCGTAAATGTTTAGTAAATGTTTCGTAATTTTTTTTTTTAGTAAAAATGGAAGGCATTGACTGAAGATAATTGAAAAAATGGTTGAGGCAAGGAAAGCGATATATACTAAGTTAGTATTTTAATTACTAAAATACATAATAACTTAACTACCCAATTGAAAAACAATGGAAATTTAAGTAACTTCTCGCCAGATAAAAAAGCCTAATAAAAAACAAAACCAGAATAGATTTTTAAATTTGATCACTTGGAAAATAAACTTATACTATGCTTCCATCTATCCGACATCTTGCGAAATCGCAAGATTTTAAATTCTTAAACTTGTATAAAAAACTCCGCCGATTTCAATGTGGATTTTATGAAATCTCAAAAAATCTCAAGATTGCAAATATAAAAAAAACTTTTTTCAAAAATAAGACTTTTTCATTCTTTTTTTTAAAATTTCTTCGTACAAATCGTACGTAACGCCAGTGTGGAAATGCCAATATTTAGGAAAAATTTGTGTTAATATTTGGGCTATTCCCAGTTACGGGCAAAGAGCTTTACAAATGTATGCCCTACTAAATATTTGCCATCAACTGTGAACACACTTTTTAGAACAATACTGTTGCAAACAAAATTCTCAGCTGTTTTGGAAGAGAAAAAAACAAGTCGAATAATATTTGTGGTCTATTTCCAACATATCTATTATTTATTTTTTCTTCGCTGTCTCGAGTTCCATTGGTGTCTGATTTGTGTAACTTTCGTTTAACAGCTGATAGATTGGCAAAACAGTTTTGCTCATGCACGACTGTTTGCAATAGGATTTTAGTGTTGCAAATTGGCCACAGTCATGCAAATGCAAATATATTAATTTTGCTGTTGTGTTGAAAATATTTGCCATCTTATTTTGTCAATGCCACAATGCAAGGCTATTTGCCTAGAGGTATTCACTACGTCTAGCATAATTGCATGAGAGCACGGATTATAAAAATCCTATAATAAAATATCCAATGGATCGAGAGTGCCCTATTGTACAAGCGTAGCATAGTAAAATCAACAACTCAAAGAACTCTATAATGAGCTACACTTCACGGTCATTTTACTTTATGTTTGGCTGTTCTCTCATTACAAACACAGGGTTGTATTTCATAAACTATGCTTCATAGCATCACCGTATACGTTATTTGGTATTTTGTTGTTGCGGCGGTGCGCGGATTGTATATTTCCTATTCTTGCACCGTGCAACGGGCATATCCTAGACATAGAGAATACCCCTATTGATTTTTATGCATTTCAGATTTATAGAAACTTTACAGATTTATTGACTATTTGAATTATTGCTTCTATAATTTTTAGGTAAAAAATCGATACAAAATTTTTATATTAGAAAAAAATCAATTTTTCAATAAAAATTTAAGCTTGTGTGAATTCGCACTATCAAAAAATTCAAAATGTTCTATTTTGTTTAGTGTCTTTTTTCTGCAGCAGTTCAATTTAAGAACGGCATGTATGCATGTCACAGTGTTTATACCGTTAGATTTGCGTCTCTAATTCATGTTAACGGAGTTCATGATTTAGTGCAAATGATTTGCATGAGTGCATTTGCAAAATATTACTGCATATATTTGCACTACACTAACAAAATACACAGATTTGCATAAGCAACGTTTTTATAAAAATGCAACACTGTAAACCTCTAGCATATAAATACCAGAGCTGTAAAAGAATGCATTCAATTTGATTTTATTCATAAAAAATTGATAACGAAATAAGAATGCATTCAGTGAATGTAAAATTGATTTATAGGTTCAATTTTTAAGTCGCATTCTTTTTTAAAAATATGATTAGTTATTCATTTCAAATATTCATTTTCGTTATTCAGAAAAATGAATCAATTTTTTTATTCATTCACAAAGAATTTCAGAATTCTCAATTATTCGTTTTTATTTATTATTAATTTCTTCTTCATTATTAATTTTTAATTATTATTAATTATTTTGTATTCATTATTAATTTTTTATTCATTATTCATTTGTTATTAGTTTTTTATTCATTATTAATTTGTTATTAATTATTTATTCATGGCTTAGGACCAGGGCTATGTTTTTCTTTTATTAATTTGACGATTTCGTTATATGTTATTATCTATATCGTCAAAATAATAAAAAAAACATTGCCCGAGCCCTACGCCATGAATAAAAATGAATAACGAATGAAAAATTAATTATGAATAACAAATAAATAATGAATAAATTAATAATGCACAAAAAATAATAATGAATAAAATGAATAACGAATAAGAAATAAAAAATGAATAATGCATAACAAATGACTAATGAATAAAAAATGAATATTAAAAAATTAAAAATGAACAAAAAACAATAATGAATACAAATGAATAACGAATAAGAGATTAATAATGAATAAAATATGAATAATGCCTAACAAATGAATAATGAATAAAAAATGAATAATGAATAACAAATTAATGAATAAAAAGTGAATTATGAATAAATAATTAATAAAAAATGAGTAATGAATAAAAAATGAATATAAAAAAATTAAAATGAATAACAAATGAATAATGAATAAAAAAATGAATAATGAATAACAAATAAATAATGAATGAAATGAATAAAAAATGAATAATGAATAAAAAATTAATAATGTTTAAGACATGAATAATGATTAAAAAATGAATAATGAATAAAAAATTAATAATAACTAACAAATATGTAACGGATAAAAAATTAATAACGAATAAAAAAGTAATAATTGAAAAATCTTAAATTCTTTGTGAATTGCAGTCTTTGTGAATAGCATTCAAATGAATAAACAAAAATGTCACCATTCAGTTGTACTTAAAATTCTGAATATGAAAGCATACTACGAATACGCAGCACTGGATTGCAAGCTCAATCAGCTGATCAACTGATTTCAGCTGAAGACAAAAAAGTTCCAAAAGTACGAAGAAATAAATTTTGCTTGATTGCGATGGAGTGCCCTGAAATAAAAAACGAACTTCAAAGAGAGAAGGAATTCCCTAACAATTTGACTGCTTAGGAAATCAAAATACTTTAAATATCTGCAAGAAGCTTCAGAAATAGAGGCAAGATATATGTTCTCGATTTTAGCAGTTAAGTCTTAGTGTTTAGTTTTACAACAAGTGTTGCAGAGTAACCCAATCATGCAGTTCACAATTGATAGCAAATATTTGCTTTGCATTATTTTGCAATCAAGTGCAAATTAGATCGTGAGTTGGCATATTGTTTACATATTACAAGCTTCCAAAAATAAGCTTGGCGTACAAAAATAAGGTAATATAGGTAATCGAAAATATTCAATTTATTTTTTACATAACAACAAAATCTATGCACCAAAGATTTTATTTATGACCCAATTAAAAATAATAGACCTTTTTAGTAATTGTTCTTAAATGCAATTTGTTTAAAGTGGATTTATAGATTGAGAATGACTTTTTTTCGAAAAAACTTAATTTACAAATAGTTTCCTTGTAAAATTTCCAAATTCCGTTTTCTTTTTGTTGTTGCTGAGTTATAAGCAATAAAAAAATTGCGGAGCGAATTTTGTAAAATTAAAAGTGAGTCCTTAATGTATGAAATTGTATAGCTACAAATAGTTAAAAAAATTTGTATATACTTTTTGCTTAATTATTTAAAATGAGAGTATAATTTCTTTTATCCCTCTATTGCTTTGTTTGAAAATATTAAAGGTTTTTAGGGTGAGTCGACTATTAGTCAAGGCTGTATCTTATCAAAACCATGGCAGAACTATCCAGGTAGCATTAACAACTGCTTATTTTCTCTTCCAAAGGAAAACATAGCCTGTCAAAAACAGCTGTTAGTGAAACAAAGTAAAAATTAAAGCAAGTGTCAAAAACTAACATTACATATTCTAAACCTTCCAAGAAGTCACCACTTTTAATGAATATTTATTTTATTTCTGCCATATGCATCTGCAGCTGCTTTTTTCACTTCAACATTCATTCACTTTAACAATTGCCGATTGAAAGCGCTCTCTTTTTGAGTATATTTTTTGACAGTACATGTTTTCCATAAGAACTGTCAATGCAACCTTGATAATTCTGCCACGGTCAGAACGTTCCCTGTTGGCACTTTAAAAATATTTAGAACCAATTTTTCAGTGCGAGCTTACACTCTAGTCAAATTAAATCAAACTTAACTCACCAAGGGCCAATTTTTCAGTATGAGTTTAAACTCTTGTCAAATTTAACTGTGCTTAAATCACCAAAATTGGACGTTTAAGCTTGGTTTAGGCAAAAAATAAACACATTATATGATAATGCATGTCAATTTAACTTCAACGAATCCAAAAATATCTAGTTAAATCGAGTTTAAACGTCCAATTTTGGTGAGTTAACCTCAGTTTAATTTAACTAAAGTTGAAGCTCGCACTGACTTTGGCCCTTAGTGTCACTAGATTGCCACTAAAGGAGTAATTTAGTATTGCTTCAAAGTCAAAAACATTGAAACATAAAAAAAATTCCTAACGAGTTCAAGCTGATTTTCAATATATAAAAAATATTGATACAATTCTTTAGGCGTAACAAGTGCACAAGTCACATTGACAAACAAATAATGCTAGTTATGTTAGAAGTATTCAATCTAAATAATTACTTCTGGGTGTATTCAGGTTTACCTGTCTCGTATTTTCCTTCATTTGCCTTCTGGCAATTTCCAGCAATAATCGCTGTCGTAAAACATCTAGCGGATTAACAATTGACAGAGAAGGCTTGTTGCGTTTGTCGAGTAGATAATCGTTCTGTCGAATAAACAAATGGAAAAAGTTACAGATTAAAAAGTTATTTACATATGTTCATATATGATATAAGATTGTGTTATTATATTTTTAATTATTCAGTGTAAATATTTCGATTAGAATACATGGTTAAAAAATACTCTTAAAACAGCTAAACAAATGAATTCAAGCTTAATGAAATTGCTATAAAAGCTCTTTCTCAAATTGTAGGATGGCATTAAGTTTGATAAAATGAAGCTGATAACATTAACTATTTTCGCCATATTAATGGCTTTAGTTGTGGCACGTCCGCCACAAGGACAGCCAGGACAAGGACCTCCAGGGCAACCAGGACGAGGACCACCAGGACAAGGACCACCAGGACAAAGACCACCAGGACAAGGACCACCAGGACAAGGGCCACCAGGACAAGGACCACCAGGACAAGGGCCACCAGGTCAAAGACCACCGGGACCACCAGGACCACCTCAATCAGATGATGAAGACCAAGTTCAACCAGATCCTGATGTTCAGCCAGACCCAGAAGTTCCACAAGTGCCAGAACCAAACCCTGAAGTACCACCAGAGTCGAATCCCCCAGCTCCTGAAGATTCTGAATCTTCCGCTTCTAAATAAAAAGTTTTCCTAGAAAACCTAGGATAAGCATTGAGCACTCTTTATTCTGAAATGTGAAAATAACAAAAAAGAAAAGAATGCAATAGAATCAATACGCAACTGTTTTAATAACACTAGGGCACAGCGGAAAAGAGCCACTTTGATTTCGGTATTAATTTTGTAGGCATTTCGAGCGCTTGCATAACACATTTTTTGGAGGCATACTATTTTTTGCATTGCCTTCCCTTTAGTGATACTTTATGTTAGAACCTAATAGGTCGTATCTTAGATTTAATGAAAATAAAAAAACTTTAATTCAGGTGTTATGTAGACAAAATGGTGGTCTTAATGTTGTCCATTTTAATGCCCAAAGCTTAAATGCGGCTAAACTGGATTATATAAGATATATTTTTGAAGAAAACATCGGTTGACGTTATTTGCATTTCTGAAACTTGGTTGTCTGATAATGTAAGCAATGCAACTTGTAGTATTAACAATTACAATGTTTTTAGAAATGACAGATCTTATATGAAGGGAGATATCGTTACGGTTTACTGTAAATCTTATCTGAATTCCAAAATGGTAAGTACATCAAGTGGCACTAGTACTGAATATATAAGCATCTGTATTTCTGATAAAAGCACCTAAATCCTCTTGTCATGTGTGTATAATCCCAATAAATGTCATTCTGTGGACACATTGTTCTGTGAGTTGTCAAACCACACATTGGCGTCGGAAGCAGGGGGGAAAGGGGGGCAGTTGCCCCCACTTTTTTAGCTAGATAAACAATTTAAAAGGAAAACTTAAAAAGTTATTCAAAATATCAGTTTTTCTTACAACGATAATATTTTTGTATATGTTCCTCATCTTTCTCTGTTCTTCATAAGCATGCTTGCGGATAATCATTTCCTTTCTCTGTGTTTGCAAAAAGATAGAACAAAATGTAGAGTTTCTACTGCAAGCCCACCACTTCAGTTTAAAAGCACCCTTAAGTATGTAGCTTAATGCTTGTTAATTTTGCAACTCTGGTAAGAAAAATTTGGCATGTTCTTAGGGGCTTTCCATATTGGACGACATGTTGTATGATAAGTTAGATGGAAAACTAATAGGACTATTTGATTGAGCGTTCGAACGATCCAACTTGTAAAGCAACATCATTAATTGCAAGCTCTCGAGCAGAACACATCCGGCTAATAGCTAAGCAACTTTTAGATGCCCTAAAAATTGAGCAGTAATTTTACATAGTTGCACAATATTGTACAATCGGCAGAAAAAAACCAAAAATTTCAACTATCGTTTTAGCTTACGCATGGTACTACATGTTGTACAATCTGCCATGTTGGTCCAATGTTTTGGACTATGCGAAAGCCCCTACTGTGAATTAGCGGATGAAAATCCACCTCGACGCTTTGAACAAACATCAAATCCGGTTCCTTCAGTACAGTTGCCATTATATGATCGGCTACGAAAAGATTATTTCGAAATTTTAGATCTTCTCTCAAATGAGATAATGGCTAGATTCGATCAAACAGGTTGATATTTTACTTTTGTTTTAATTTTGCATGTTTACACCAGCTTTACTCAACCGACTCACTTTGATTTCACATTCGGAGAGTCGGTTGAGTGAAGCTAGTGTAAACTGGCATTTTGTAAATCTTATTGTACATTTAAACAGATCTTGACACTCTAGAATCTTTGGAAAATATTGTAATCGAAGCCTTCAACGGAAAAGTGCCTTCTGATCAAAATCTAAAAACAAAACTAGATCTTTATGCAGATGACTTTGATGTGAGCGACCTCCACGCGCAACTTAAATTGCTGAAGCAATTGCCTGGCCAAACACCTTGAAATTGTAGTGGCATTGTATCCCAATTTGCAAAAAATTCGGATACTGTAAAAAAACTATTAAATGAAGTTGAAAAACTTATTGCTTTGCTTTGGACTGTGCCTGCATCAGCAGCTTCATCTGAGCGTTCTTTTAGTGCACTAAGACGACTTAAAACGTATCTTCGAGCAACTGTGACACAGAAACGACTCACTCATGCAGCACTTATACACATTCACAAAGATAAAACCGAAGAATTGAATTCGATGGAGGTGGTGAAAGAGTTTGTTTCTCGCACAAGGAACATTTTGGAATAATTTAAATTGATATAACTTTTTGTACCTTATTGCATTTAAACCATGTAAAGATATACCTAGTCTTGCTTTATAAAAGCAAAAATTATTTCTTATATTTTCATACTACCATATGAAAGATCCTTTAAAGAATGATCTCTTATATTGAAATTGGAAGAACTTTTAAAAATAATGAAATTTTAATATCTATATATTGGGGGTTGGAATTAGTTTTAAAGGTTTTCTAAGAGATGGCGTAACTATCAATAGATCGCATCGGGCACACCTGTGACTATATTCAGTTCAAAGCACATTGTCTAAGCTTCATTTTTCAGTATGTGTCATTCCACTGAAGTGTAAACAACATTTTTTTTATCTCTGTGAACATGTCGACTTTCGTTCCAACAAAACGCAATTTGCGGGAAGGTTTACTTTTGTGCTTCCATTTGAAGAAAAAAGCGGTTGAAGCACAACGCACGCTTACTGAGGCTTACGGGGACTATGCTCCATCGATTTCTACTTGTGAGTACTGGTTCCGTCGGTTTAAAAGTGGTGATTTTGATACGGAAGACAAAGAGCGTCCGGGCCAGCCGAAAAAGTTTGAAGATGAGGAATTGGAGGCTTTGCTCTATGAAGACCCGTGTCAAACCCTTCAAGAATTGTCAGAATCATTGGGAGTCGACTTATCAACGGTCGGCAAACACTTGAAGGCCATGGGAATGATTCAAAAGCAAGGAAATTGGGTGCCGTACCAGTTGAAGCCGAGAGACGTTGAACGGCGATTTTGCATGTGCGAACAACTGCTTCAACGGCATAAAAGGAAGAGTTTTTTGCATCGTATTGTCACTGGCGATGAAAAGTGGATCCATTACGATAATCCTAAGCGAAAAAAATCGTGGGGACCACCCGGCCATGCATCAACATCGAGGGCCAAGCCGAATATTCATGGCGCCAAGCTTATGCTGTGTATTTGGTGGGATCAGAAGGGTGTCGTGTACTATGAGCTGCTAAAACCTAACGAAACCATCACTGGGGAACGTTACCAACAACAATTGATGCAATTGAGCCGAGCATTAAAGGTTAAACGGCCGGAATATGCCAAAAGACACGACAAAGTGGTTTTTCAACATGACAACGCACGGCCACATGTTGCAAGAACCGTCAAGGAAACGTTGGAGGCGCTGAATTGGGATGTGCTACCCCACCCGCCTTATAGCCCAGACATAGCCCCTTCCGACTACCACCTATTCAGATCGATGACGCATGGCTTGGCTGAGCAGCGCTTCACTTCTTACGAGGATACCAAAAAATGGGTCGATTCGTGGATTGCCTCAAAAGACGAATCGTTCTTCCGGCGCGGAATCCATATGCTGCCACAAAGATGGGAAAATGTTGTAGCTAACGATGGACAATACTTTGAATAATATACATTGTACCGTTGTTTCTAAATAAATGCTCAAAAACCGAAAAAAAACCTTTAAAATTAATTCCAAACCCCAATATATAAAAATGGTGTAAAAAATGTATAGTAAAACATCAATTGAGAATGGCTGGGCCGATTTGTCTAAAATTTTTTTTCAGTTGTTTATAATTGCCAGGAGAAGGTTTTTACGAAGGAAAATTTTGGAAAAACCCTCCGGGAAAGTCCGATAGGTGGCGTTGGGGTGGACTTATATCGAAAATTTGAATTTATGGACCAATTTAACTGAAATTCAGAATGTATGTTTGTTTAATCATAAGAAAATAATTTGTGTATAAATGGACCCGATAGGTGGCGCTGGGGTGGACTTATATCGAAAATTTGAATTTATGGACCAATTTAACTGAAATTCAGAATGTATGTTTGTTTAATCATAAGAAAATAATTTGTGTATAAATGGACCCGATAGGTGGCGCTGGGGTGGACTTATATCGAAAATTTGAATTTATGGACCAATTTAACTGAAATTCAGAATGTATGTTTGTTTAATCATAAGAAAATAATTTGTGTATAAATGGACACGGTAGGTGGCGCTGGGGTGGACTTATTTCGAAAATTCAATGGCGTGAAAAGTGATTTTGGTATTGCCACAATTTTGAAATGCAATCCTGGTACGAGGGGGGTAGCGAAGCACACCGGGTTCAGCTAGTTTTTTATATATATTTTTATATTTTTTTTATTTTAAACTAAAATAAAGAATTTGGTTATTCACATTCATGTTTCTTTGAAGAAATTTTGGTGAACTTTTTTTGCACCACCATTTGTACTGCCCCCCATTTGTACTGCCCCCCATTTGTACTGCCCCCCCCCCAGATGAAATTAGCTTCCGACGCGCTTGAAACCACATTCTGAATAACGTTCTGAATAACCTCTTATATAATGATTCTGTACAGCAAACAATGCATGATATAATATTTTCAGCAGGTCTATCTGTAATAAATGTTACTGTACCCGCTCGGTTTTCTAATAATACTACTCCCAGTCTATTATATTATTTCATTGTGTCACACACTTCGCTTGTTTTTCTGTTTGACCAAATATTCTTCATATCTGATCACGATTTAATCTTTTGCTCGTTAAATGTAAATCTATCTCATAGTGAGACTTCTACGTCGTTTTCGTATCGTCATTTTAAAAATATTAATTATTTCTCCTTGCTTCTTGGTGTGTCTACCCTACAGTGTAACCAACTAGTTTAAAACCAGTCTGCATGCTAGTTGAAAACTGAGCAGTACTAGTTCAAGATCGTCTTTTTTCTTATACCCAACTAGTATTTTTAACATGGCGATGTCATAGGAAATATCAAATGTCTTATTCTGAACAGATGAAAACTAGTTTATAGTATACATAATTATAATAAGTTATATTCTAATTTGTTGTAAATAGTTGTCAACAAATAATATATTGCCTAATTTTAACTAGTTTCTAGTTTAACCTTTCCTGAGTGGTTGGCAAATTGTCATGTTTTAATTAGTTTACAACTACCTTATAACAAACCAATGATTCAACCAGTTTTTTATTTGGCAATTTATCTTCTGAATTTGTAGCTTCTACTAAAGCGACTATTAAAAAAGTTGCAAGTAAAATTTACATAGTGTTTTATTATTTCGTATAAAAGTAAATTTTTTAAAGTTCATAAAGCACAGTTGATTTTAACAATATGTAATATAGTTTAATAATAGTGTAATATAGTTTGATTTTGGCTTGTTTTACAACTGGTTAATTGTGACATTACATAAACTAGTTGAATTTAAACTATTTTTGCAACTAGTAAATTATGACAAAATATAATCTAGTTTGTTTTAACTAGTATAAAGACTAATCATTTTTACGGCTGATTAGTCTTACACTGCAGGGTATGTTCTCATTCAATGATTGCTGGCAACTCAGTACTGTGGATGACAAACTTAGTTCCCTTTTAAGCCCTATCAAATTTTCGTTCGATAAGCATGTTCTTTTCCGCACAATAATAGTGAAAAATTCATCTTGTCTATGGTTCTCGCAGGACGTCCTTAATGCCATAAACAAAAGAAATAAACTACTCAGACTTTGGAAAATCAACCCATCTTCAGCTAACTGGGAAATTTTTAGTATGGCCCGATATGCGGCTGTCAATCTTACCAGACTGCCCAAGTCCCGATACTTCTCTTCCAAATTGAATCGTTCCCTTCCTAATAAAACTCTGTGGAATAATATAAAAAGACTAGGAGTACGTTATAAGACAACCTCGGCATGCCAAATTGATCCAGACTTACTAAATAATTTTTTCTTAGACAACACCTCTTATTTTAGCAATAAAACGATTTCCCTTACACAGCTTTATGTGCCTAATCTCTTTGAATTTACACCTGTTAGTGAACTGATATTGGAAAATGTGTTATGCAAATAAAATCAAACGCAATAGGTAAAGATGGCGTTCAAATTGAATTTATTAAAATAAACCTACCATATATAATTAGACCATTAACACATATTATTAATCACTGCCTTATATCTTCAACATTCCCAGCAATATGGAAATCTTCAATTGTGCTACCTGTGGAAAAAAATTCGAATCCATCTAGTCAAAATAATTTTAGGCCAACGAGTATACTGTCCCCGTTATCCAAGGTCTGTGAGAAAATAATAAGCCTACAAATCAATAATTTTTTACAAGAAAATAAACTTTTGTCTCCATTTCAATTCAGTGCAATTCAGCAGTAGTTAAGGTTATAGATGATTTACGGCCTGCATATGACTCTGGTTCTATTTCGTTACTTAGCTTATTAGATTTCTCAAAAGCGTTTGACAAGGTAAGCCACAAATATTTACTATGTCGGAAACTCAAGTCTTTCTTAGGGTTTAGTGATAGTGCGGTGAGTCTCATATCAAATTATTTGTCTAATAGATTGCAAAAAGTTCAAGTTGGACAAAAACTTTCCAGCTATAAAACGGTATTAAGTGGTGTTCCTCAAGGGTCGATCCTTTGTCCCCTCTTATTTTTTTATCTTTTTAAATGATATTTTTGCTGTTTGTAATCATTCTTCTATACATGTTTATGCGGACTATATTCAGATCTATCAGTCAATTAATGTTGATCTCCTAGATACCCTATGTTACAGAATTAATGAGGACTTAAGAAACATTTATCAGTGGGCAAGCAATGGACTCCAACTAAATGCTGCCAAATCTTATATTCTCCCTATCTGTAAGAATAAATCTTTCCTTAATAACATTCCTGACCTCTGACATAAGGTAAGTGTTGTATCAAAAATTGTAAATCTGGGTTAATGTATGCATTCTTCTCTATCTTGTGTTGATCATGTTAATAGTGTTGTTTGTAAAGTTTATTATATCCTGCGAAATTTAAGAATGTCTGCTTGTCTTTGATCTAAAGCGAATGCTAAAGAAGCAATTTGTCTTACCTATTCATAACATATTCTGACGTGGTGTACAGTAAACTCGACTCATCTTCCCCGCTAAAACTTAATATTGCCTATAACTATGCCACGCGGTTGTTTTCGGCTTAAACAAGTTTGATCACCTCTCTCACTTCAGAAATGCATTACTTGGGTGCCGCTTGGTTGATTATTTAAATGCTAGAAACTGTATCTACCTTCATAAAATAATACATAGTAAAACTCTTTATTATCTATAAAAAAAAACTACAGTTCAGTTTGTTCTAGAATATGCAAGATACTTATAGTTCCAAAACATGGCTCTCTAACTTCTTCCAATCTTTTTTTCATTAATGCCATTAGACTGTGGAATGCATTACCACGTAACTTAAGAGAAATCGAACGGGCGGAAAATTTTAGGCAATCTATTTTAACTCACTTCCCAACATCTTAACTTCTTCAACTTAATTTATTTTTCTATCCTTTCTCTTTTATCTTAACATATCCTTATTCATAATTCATATAATTATTCTTATATTTGTTGATACAATATTTTTTATTTTGTTTTTAAATTCATTATCTTGCTTATAGTCACTATAACTAATTTATTGTTATATCTAAACAATTTGTTTATTATCTTAACTTATTTATAGGTATTTCTACTTGTTGTACTGTAAAAGAACTTGTTCTTATTTGTACTAATGTCTTATGAATAAATACAAATACAAATACAAAGCTCACACACGCACAACACAATTCTTCAATAGAAGCTCGGTCAAAGTCCTTCCAAGGACCGAAATGGCCAATTTATTTAATATTGGGCCATTTCACGTAAAAGAGAAATATGAGTTAAGTTTTAATTGTGAAATGTGATATTTGGTTGTGAAAATAGCCACTTTTCAGTTAAAACACTAGCTTCTAGCGAAGCAAAAACTCGTTTCAATTCTATGGTGCATTTCGACAGATTGTCTAACACCAATGAATATTGAAATAAATAAGAAGCAACTAGAACAGATGGCAACCTTGGTAGAAACGATATATTAATACCCCGTAGGCCAGAAATCCCTCGACGAATAATCGTCTGCGAACCCGAAAAGAATTTTTACACCTTATAATGATTTACTAACGAAATTTCTTACAATTTTCTCTTATTCTCTTACGGCATGTGGCCTCACGGTTTGCAACGCACCATTCTGGCAACGCCAAATCATTATCAAGCAAATGTTCAAAAGTTGTGCAAAAATATAATTGAATAAAATTTTTAATAAAAAGGTGGTAAATAAAAGGTTTATAATAAAAATTTGTAATAAAGGTAAAAAAAGAAGAAAATTCATCTCGCTTTTGTGGACGAAATTTTCTTCATCTTTTCGTTGCAGACATTTCTTTTATATTTCCGATTTTATTTCGTTTTCGAAATTTCCTTTGAATTTTCGTTTTATTTTCTTGGCGGTATTTTTACTACATATTTTACTTTTGCTTTCGTGTATGAAATTTCTTGCATTTTTCTTTCAAAGTTTCGTCGGTGAAAATTTGGACACTTGTATTAAATTTTCCTGCACGATTTGTATGGGTGACTACGAAAGTTTCGTCGGCGATTGGGAATTTTCGTACATGAATCCTCCAGGAATCCTTAAGGAAAGAGCCAACTGGGTAGCTTACTGCTTTAAATGTCATATGATTAAGAAGCCGATGAGAACGTAAATAATTCTTACGAATTTGTTCAAACATGTGTGAAATCATATACGACTTTAACAGTGAGTTGATCACAGCTGACTACTGAAGAGAAAATGTAGCGATTTTCGTAACAGACTGTCTGTCTATTCAGCTAAGTGATTGACTCTATACAGAATTGTTGTTGTTGCCTTCTTAAAAACTTACTTGATTTAAAGCTCGCAATTAAATTCATGAGATAAATTTTCGTTTTCTATTACTTATTTTTAATGTGATAGAAAGTTATAACATATTTATACCTACTTTATTTATCTGTGAAAAAAAGATTTATAAAATTCCACAAAAAATCATTTTTTGGATAAGACAACTATTGTTCCATACAGAGTTGCAACGGAGTAAAATGTTGATTATGTTTACAATACTGTAGTCGGGCATTCTGTCAACTGTAGAAATCTGGCGTGTGTCTTTTATTGAAAGCTTGGAAAAAAACAAATTTTTTATGCAGATATAAAGTGAAAATGGCCGCATTCCAGCCGTAAAGTGCTCAGGTAGCAAAGTAGCATAAAGTGATACTCTCTGCTGAATGGGTTTTTTTGCGAAACGTCAAACGGCAAACAGCTGTTAGCCATTCGTTGTTTTTTTTTAACATCTAAAATTTGTTTATACTATTGTGCATTCGTTTCACTCAAGAAATCATTAATTAACAGCTTTATTGAAGAATAATATTCTAATAATTAATAATTATATATTTTCACTTCACAGCACAACTTCAGCAACAATTAACAATTTGCAGCCATGTTTTTTTAGCTGTCAGCATACAATTTTTTCGTTACCTAAGATGACGACCGATCGGGGAACATGTTGTTTGAGCACATTATGATACATACCATTCAGCCCGAAAGTTGTGGAGTAGCTACGTTGCAAATTTTCCGCTGAATGGGGCTAATGAATGTAAGGTTTTGTGTGTTTTCTTTTTGAACAGATGCGAGTTGCACTTCCCAATAGTCATGCAAAATTCTATAAAATTTGTTTTCTTAACCTGAAACACGACTTTATAAATTTAATATTTCCTAGAAGTAATAATAAATATGTGGTGCACTATTTGAACCGATTTTAATAGTTTAGGAAATCATATTATGCTTTCGAGACTGTTTTAAAATTTGTCCCAGTAGTCACAGTTACAACTGGAACACATTCGCTGAAAAGCATGATTTTATTTGAATGCCGCTGAGTATGGCTTAACATATTTTTTGACCCAAAACGAAGTAGTTAAAGCTTCTTTATGTCTTACTTGAGTATTAAATGGCTGGAAAAATCTCCAGAAAAGATGAAGAAAGATATGCACAAATAAAAAATAGCTCAAGAAAAACAGAAAGAGTGGAAACGAATACAGAGAAAAAATAGACGTAATTGTCAGCAAAACGTAGAGAATTACAAATGCTTAAATACTTAATAAAAAGCAGTTGTGAAAACTTAAAAATGTCTTCCTCACAGTCCGTTTAAAAAATCAGCAGTTATAATGCAAATAATGCATTGAAAAGAACTCATTTCTCTTAGTAGAGACCACAGCAGTACCATGATAGGGGTCCTTATAGGGCACTGCCTAATTGGTAGATACGCTCAGAGATTGAACATCCCCCACAACGACATCTACAGAAGCTGTAGAGATGAGGAGGAGGAAGAACCTACAGTACATTTCCTCTGCACTTCCCCAGCGCTGGCTCAAAAACGCTTCCTTCACTCAGGCAACTGGTTTTTCAATGACCTCAAATTGGCTTAAATAGAGAAAGGAAAATTAAACGTTGATATCACAATGGGCCTCATTGGAATAAGTGTGTCTCATTTGAGGCAGCCACACTAACCTCACCTAACTTAGCCTAATAATATAATTCCTTAACCTAATTTCGGGTTACTTAAGGTAGAACCTTGACTGTTATCAAGAGCTTATTCTTGCTTGCTTAGAAACAGTAAAGTTAAATCGCGTATAATATTCATCTGCTTAAATAAAATATGTATGTTAACTTTCCACACCAATGTCATGCAAAATTCAATGAGAATTGACATCAACCTTTCGCAAAATACCACAGTTTGTTTTAATATACAGTGGTGGTCACGAATTTAGCACACACTGTGTTGGTAACTCTAATTTGAAATTTTTTACATCTTAGCTTGAGAATTGTAATCAAATATTTTTTGTTGAGTATTGTTTGTGAAATTAACTCTATGCACCGTTAGTTGGTTTCTTAGTTATTCTAAAATGTTCTGACGTATTTACTGTTCCATATCGTATTTTATTTTCGTTAATTAAACTTTACTAGTAAGATATACTAAATTTATTAAGTTTCTATTTGAGTTCTAACAAAAAATTGCAGAAAGATATGGCCAAAGGCTCAGCTCAGATGTTCAGAGGCTCAGCGGTATTTGATTCAGCAAATGAAAAATGGTGGAAGCACAGTTTCAGAGATTGCTCTGCTTCTTAGATGTTCGTGAAAGTTATTATATAACGCATTACAACATGTAGAGCAGTATTAGAGCATTAAAAATGTAAAATAGCGACCAAGAGCGCGAAAAACAATAGCAAGAGAGGGCCATTTGATTTATAGAGCTTCACTTAGTGATCCTTTTAAGACCTCAAATAAAATTTAAAATGAAATTTTATTAAAATATGGCATAAATGTATCCTCAAAAGGCATAAGAAAACGCTTGAATAAAAACAATTTCCGTAGCTTTATAGCCCAACAAACACCACATGTGTCGCAAAAAAAAAATATTAAATGCAGTATTGCGTTTGCAAAAGAATATTTAAAAAGTCAACGAATTTTTGGAAAAATGTGCTTTGGAGGGATAAATCAAAGTTTTGCCGGTTCGCATCTGACAGCAAACAATATGTGTGGCGTCCTCACAACATGCAACACAATCCAAAGTACACGCTCAAGACGATTAAACAGGGTGGCTGAAATGTTATGGTATGAGCGGCGTTTTCTTGGCACGGAGTTTGTCCGATTGTTAAAATTTACCAAAAAATGGATCAGCACGCTTACAAAAACGTACTTGTCAATACCATGATGATACCGTTTCAAGAGGATAATTTGCCACTTTAATGGCGTTTTATGCAGGATAATGATCCAAAGCACAGTGCTCACATAGTTAAGAGTTGCTTGGCAGACAAACATATTGATATTTTGAAGTAGCCATCGCAATCATCGGACTTAAACCCGATTGAGAATCTGTGGAGGGATCTCGAGCAGCAAATACTAACAGTAAAATCCAAAAATTTGCCATATTTGTTTAGGGAAATCCAAAGGATTGGGTATAGTATTCCAAAGTACCGTTGTGAGGCTTTGTTCAAAAGTTTACCAAGGATATGAGATGCAGTAATGAAGAATAAGGGATTTCCTACGAAATATTGAGTTTTATGCAATCAATTTTGATTATATTTTTCATTCTAGACATTTTTTCGCTCGTGTGCTAAATTCCTGACCAAGTCGAAATGCTTATTTTTAATTTTTATTTGATTTTAAGTCCTATAAGAAAAAGTTTTGAAATAAAAAAATGTATATAAGAAATAAAGAAGACATGATATTTACACTAAAAAAAAGTTAATTAAAAATTTAAAACAATTGATCCTGATACACTAAATAATTTTTTTCTGGATTGTGCTGATCCTACTTTTAGTAATAATAATAATAATAATAATAATTTATCTTTTCTATCAAGCTTGTCTACAAGTAATTTATTTGAATTTTCACCTGTATGTGAACTTGATGTTGGAAAATGTGTAATGCAGATAAGTTCTAACGCAATTGGCGAAGATGGAATCCCAATCAAGTTCATTAAACTAATTCTACCACACATAATCAGTGCATTAACACATGTTATTAATCATTGTTTTATATCTTCATCATTCCCTGATATGTGGAAAATTGCAATTGTGTTGCCGGTAGCTAAAAAGTCTAATCCTTGTGGGTTAAATGATTTTAGGCCAATAAGCATATTGTCCCCATTATCTAAAGTATGTGAGAAATTAATAAGTCAGCAAATAAATAAGTACTTAAATGAATCTGCGCTTCTGTCGCCTTATCAGTCTGGTTTTCGGGCAGGCCATGGATGTGCTTCGGCTGTCGTCAAAGTTTTAGATGATATTCGTCCCGAATATGACGCTGCCTCAATGACCTTGCTCTGTTTGCTTGACTTCTCTAAGGCTTTTGACAAAGTGAACCATAAATATTTATGTCTGAAACTAAAGTATCTCTTTGGATTTAGTTCTGTACATGCGTATGCTGATGATATACAACTCTATCTTTCGAGAAGGACTGGTTTATTTGATGATCTGTGCTGCAGGCTGAATGAGGATCTCAGCAGTATTGACCAGTGGGCTAGCAGCAATGGACTGCAACTTAATGCTGCCAAGTCATATGTACTTCCTATTTGTAAGAATAAAACTCACCTTAATGTACTTCCTAACCTATATATTGGAACAAGAAAGTTGAGTGTAGTATCAAAAATTGTGAATCTTGGTTACTGTATAAATTCTTCCCTTTCCTGTGTTGATCACGTAAACAGTGTTGTCCAGAAAGTTTATTATATCCTACGTAATTTAAGAATGTCTGCTAGTGTTTGTCCTCTTGACCTAAGGCGTATGCTGGTAAAGCAACTTGTCTTACCAGTAATAACATACTCAGATATAGTGTACAGTAAACTAGATTCTTCCTCTCTGCTAAAACTAAATGTTGCATATAACTATGCCACGCGTTTTGTGTATGGATTAAGAAAATTTGACCACCTTTCAAGCTTCAGAACTACTATACTTGGTTGCGATTTGGCAAGTTACCTTAATGCTAGAAACTGTATTTACCTACATAAAATAATACATGAAAGAACGCCACACTATCTTTATGAAAAACTACAGTTCAGCATATCCAGAAGAAGTTGTGTTCTAATAGTTCCTAGACATTGTTCTTTAACTACTTCCAATCTTTTTTTTATTAATGCCGTAAGATTGTGGAATGCGTTACCTATTTCTTTGAGAAAAATAACAGGGAGGGGAATCTTTAGGCAATCTGTATTTACTCACTTTTCTTCTCATTAATTTCTTCTATCACTATTTTCTTACTTTTTTTTCCTTTTTTCTGTTTTTTTCTTTTTACTATTTGAAACATTGTTAGTTATTAAGATTTTAATTTATTATTATTCACTTTTTGTCATTACACTCTTGATTTATTTTCTAAATGTTTTAATTAAATATATTTTTTAATAACTATTAATTTGTTGTTATATCCAACCAAAATTGTTTGATATCTGTCTGTTGTACTGTAAAAGAACATAGTTCTTATTGTACTAATGTATACTCAATAAATTCAAATTCAAATTCAAATTCAAATTCAAATAAATGGAAAATATAAGTATTCACTTTACTTTTTTAAGTGTGCTAAATTCGTGACCACCACTGTATATACCTCTCCATGATAAGCATGATGGGGAAAGAGATTGCGACATACACTCATACGACAATCGCTAACCACCGTGTTTGCTTGTGCTAAGTAAGAAATTTGTTTCGTTTAGAATACCTTAATGTAATTAATTTAAGCTACCTATATAATTATGCATATACACATAGCAAAAAAATATGTATGTATGTAATTTCAAGTATAGCGAGTATTTTGGTTCTATCTTTTTGCTCTATCTTTAACAATCTCTAAATACTAGGACTGTTTCTATATTGAGGTTTTTTCGTGATCTCGGGATTCTACTGAAATTCAGGAAGTTTTTATTTCGTTCATTTTTTTTTGCCAAAAAGTACATCCGTAATCAAGTTTTGCCAACACATCTGTAATCATTCTATTATAGTATTCTTTACAAAATTGATAAAACAAACAAGTATAAGGGCAATTAATTTATCTTTTCAATCAATAGTTTTTGTAACACATTACAAATACGTATATCGGTCATTCCTTGTCAAATCGAACGCTTTTGTCTAAAAACTAATTTTGACAATTCCGATTTTTTTCAAATTTTTCACGTCGATAGATCTTTAAAAACAAAAAATATTTGCATACTTTTTTATAATTTTTTATTTTTTTTTGTAGTTATACACAGTGAAAAATTAAAAAGAAAATCAGAAATTGTCCTTCAAACATCTAGTCAAACAACTACATCTTCTAAACCGTTAGTCCTACAAAAAAATGTTTATGACATATGTTAAATATCTTGAATGGGTCTTTATTGTGGTGTCCTTTTTTATAAACACTTTTGTAAAAAATTTAAATTTTTTTACCACCAAAAATTTCATTCACATTTTTCACATTGATATGCGCACTACATCCACATCATCATTTTCAATTATTGTTTAAGTGTACAAGAACAAAAAAAATTATAAATAAAATGTTAAAACAATTTTACATAATTTTTTATTAATATATGGAAACATCACGGAATTATAACCAAGAAATATTTTAGCAAATTTCAAAAATAGAGTGTCTGCAGAGGAATAGTATGTCTAAACGAGTTGATAAAATTTTTCAATGTGACTTTACGTATCGTCACTGCGCCAACAAAAACAATTATGTGATTTTTGTAAATTTTTTTATAGCATATTTTGTTTACACTATCTATTACCCACATTTCTGCGTTTGCAGTTTCTTATATCTCTTATGATTTAGAAGTGATCAAAAAGTTATTGCTCGCAGTACTAGAAATGCTCTAGAAAAAATTTGTTTTTTTTCTCTCCTGAAAAGTTACTGAAATACATATTTAAGTATTTTGTACTTAAAAATTGTGTAGTCAGTTTTTGAAAATTTCGTTTTAAATAGTAAACATTGATTCTCCAACATCAAATTTTGAAAATGTATTAAGAATGAATGCCTCAATACGATAATATATTCAAAGTGTCAAAAAATAGTGGTGTTGACAATGAAAAATGTGAATGAAATTTTTAGTGGTCAAAAAATTTAAAATTTTTTACGAAAGTGTTTGTAAAAAAGCACACCACAATATAGATCAATTTAAGGTCTTTAAAATATGTCTTAAACATTTTTCTTGTAGGACTAACGGTTTAGAAAATATAGTTGTTTGATTACATGTCCGAAAGACAATTTTTGTTTTTCTTTATAATTTTTCACTGTGTATAACTGCAAAACAAAAATTGAAAACTACAAAAAAAAAATATGCAAATATTTTTCTTTTTTAAAGTACTATCCACGTGCGAAGTAACAAATTTTTACAGAAATGTGAGTTTCGAAAAACAGGCTACTTGTAATTCAACACATCTTTTACCAACATAAGCTTCTTTGGGAAATTTCTCTACTTTTTACACGCAACAGTATGGTCAAAAATAGCGTCAATTTTTTAAACTTTTTTCCACGCTTCGTAATTTTCCATTTTGGTAAAAGATGTGCAGCAAAGAGTCCTTTTTCGAAAGTATTTTTTCTAAACGAACTGGAGCCGAGCTATAATGTGGCTCGATTTTCACCTTTAATTAAGCACATCAACTTAAGTGCCATCTTTATATATAAAATATATCAGAGAGTATAAATTATATAGAGGTCCCAGTTCAACTTCGAATGCTATTTCACTCAAGTTTCGTTGTATAAGCGTCTGGAGAATAAAAAAAAAACGAAAATAATTATGCTTTGCCTCAGCGTTCGTTTTGACGCTGCCTATACTTTTCTATAGGTGCACATGAAACAACTGCTGAGGTAAAAGCATAATTATTTTTGTTTTGCTTTTCTATTTTCCGGACGCTTGTACAACGAAACTTGAGTGAACTTTGAACTGAAATCTCTATATAATTTATACTCTCTGAATATATATGTTAACAAAATATAAAAATTTGTTACTTATACAATTGGACGTATTAAAAAAACCTAGTGAACGAGTGGAGTGAAGTGCTTGAGTGTGCATTTTGAATGTGCGATGTTAGTTAGGAGTGTGGAATTCGTATTAAATAAACTTCACTCCACTCTGAGGGCAAAAAAAAAACATAGTTTGAGTGTTCACTCCTGTCAGCAGCTGTCAGACGGCCAAATTTGATTTTCAATAATAAATTTGTTTGTGTCATTCGACAAAATACCGTACAATTTTAAAAAAGTTTTGTTTTAATTAAAATTAATGTAATTTTCGAAGACATTCAAGGAAAGTAATAAATAAACTGTTAAGTATGCAAAGTTTTCGTTAATATTTGTTGATGATGTTTAATATAACGATATGATTGAAGGAGATGCTGAAGGTTCTTTAATTTTAATAAGTTAACTTTAAAATTAAGATTGCGACAACTTATTGCAATTTTTTCAAAAATTTTACATTTTTCCCTTCACGTAGACGAATTAGCCTTTTCAATGATACCCTTTTTGTTGCGTGATCTCAAGTTTTACTAATTCAAAATGATGTATAATTAAATGCAATTTTTTGTGCATATAATAAACTTTTTAGGAAACATCTTAAAAAATATGCTTTTATTTTAACCGCTTTGGCATTGCTTGTCTTTCGACAGCAGCATTATATTAGGATCAACAACAGCCAATTTGCTTGTCTCTTGTTGGACAAAATCGGCATCGGAATCATCGCTGTCGTACTCATCTTCGCTGTCCTTTTGGTGCAAGATCATCATCACTATCTGAACCATATTCACCACCTCATATTCATTGAAATAGGAAAAATCCATAGTTTTTGTATATATTCAAAACTAATGCCAAACAAAAAATAGCGTGTCTGTTCACAACATGTATTATACTTACTGTTATAATAAAGAATAACAATAAAGCAGAAGAACAGTGACATATGCGCCAAGATCGCATACAATATTGCATACAATTTTTACATTGAGCTAAAATCCTAGCTCGATTTGATGAACTCATATTTTAAAGAAATATCAGCTTGAAGTTTCCAAGTATGTAAAATTTACACAAACAACCGATTAAGGTTAAGACAAGAATCATCAAATCAGAAATGCAAAACAAAAATAAGTAAATTTATGAGCATGTATTTTCCTGTACATTTGAACGTTTTATTTGTTTTATAAAAATTTTCAACAATTAAAAGAAATACATACAAAAATTTTAACACTTTTGAAATTTGAAAGTCTAGCAACTGCTGGATTCTATTACGTAATTAATAGATCTTTCAATTAATTCAAAATAAATCATTTCGACACACACACACATTTTGTTGATAAGCAATAAAAGCTTAAGTCAACTTAAGACAGCACTGAAAAGCGGTGTTCCAGGCGTATATAACTATCAACACAAAAAATCTGTAGTTTTTAGCTGTTGTTTTTAGTCAAAGTTATGACACATAAACATAATACCCCAGTAGTTCGCGGCATCATTGACGAACTTTTCGTGATGATTTCTTGAAGAAAATTTCTGCATGAGCTGCTGGACTTAAAAACAAATTTATAGTAAATATAATGCAAAGCAACGGTTGTCAGCCCCTAACTTTTTCCAATCTATTACAACAACTTAAGATATTCATGATTGTTGTAATTCGCCGAATCGTTCAAAGGCTAAATTGCAACAATATAGCGTTTTCACTTCATCAACGTTTCGGTATAACATTTCTTCACGAATTTTATTACACGTTTCGATTTTAATTCCTTGACGAATTTTCTTTATATTCCTGTCTAATTTTCGTTAACGAAACTTAATCAATATTTAGATATTGGGTTCGTATCTGATAAGTCCCGACGTTTCTGCATTGCGTCTTGCACGAATTTGGAACATTTATATGAAATTTTCGTCAATGTAATGTATGGCCAAATCAGCATGTTTCGTCACGCTTGCGCGGCGTATCACAAAGATTTCTGATGAAGCCTTTAGCAGGGCCGAAATTGCAATAAAATCAGCTAGTGATTTTTTTCCTTTTCATATTGAAAAAACGTTGTTGTTGTTATTGTTTCTTTGGAAAGATTCGTTAGAACAATTAATTGTTCTAACTTTGACCTAAAGCTCAATAAACGATTTTAAACTATCAAACAAATAGAATTTTAACTAAGAATCAAATATGATTTATACTATCAAACATTAGAATTTTCTTAAAATTTTTAAAATTTAAAAAAAATATGAATTTTCTTAAAAAATTAAAGTTTTTCGACATTTTTTCCGATTTTAGTTAATTTTGTGCACCCTAAAACTTAGTCAAATATCACGCAAAACGTTTTTTCTCCAAATTAAGTATTTCATTTCAATAACAATAGAGTTCAGCTACTACAGCTTTTCACACTCCGACTTTTTCCGTCAGTGATGCTTCATACAAAATTTGACTCAAATCCAGGGACCGAAAATAACAGTTATTTCCGAAATTTCTATTCAAAAAGTCAAATGGAAAAATATTTGAATATAGCAATGTGATGCTTGTTAGCTAAGGAATAATAGTCTTAGATGATTTTAATTTTTCTGATTTTTTTAAAAAAAGTCATTAAATAATCGGTATTTTTTGACCAATTTTATTTCGATCAAAAATAAAAGTTAAAACTTGATTTTAATTTTTTTGATCAAATATAAAAGCTGATATTTGAATTTTATTTTTTCGATCAATAATTTGAGTTAATATTTGACTTTTACTTTTTAGATCAAAAATATAAGTTAAAATTTTACTTTTATTTTTTTGATCAAAAATAAAAGTTAAAATTTGACTTTAATTTTTTTGATCAAATTAATAAATTATGTATATGACAAATTTAATTATATTAATAATTAACTATAATTAATTAATAGTTAATTAAATTAAATTTTTATTGTTTATGATTAGAAATAAAAATTATTTCTTGTTTCAATAGAACAGTCAGTAAGCGGCATATTGATTTGTTTTTTATACTGAAAAATAAAAGTAAAATTTTTGCTTTTATAATTGATCGAAAATAAGTAAAATTTAAACTATTATTTTTGATAAAAAAAAATGTCAAGTTTTAACAGTTATTTTTGGTCGAAAAAATAAAATTTAAATTTTAACTTTAATTTTGGACCTAAAAATAAAAGTCAAATTTTAACTTATATTTTTTATAAAAAAAAATAAGTCAAATTATAACTTTTATTTTTGATCAAAAAATATAAGTCAAATTTTAGCTTCTATTTTTGATCGAAATAAAATCGGTCAAAAAATAACGATTATTTGTTGACGTTTTGGAAAAAAATTTCCTAAAAAAATGTCCCTGCTCAAATCGGATATGGTTATTCCGTAATTTTTATTTTTCCGGAACGTTTAAAATGGAATTGCTGATTTGAATAATTTTGTTGACAATTTCTGCAGTTCATACTATTTTTAGACACCGACTACATTTATGAAGTCTCGATTAGGTTCGATTGTAAAAAAAAGACAAAATGTAAATCAAACGGAAAACTACTGAATTAAACATTAGAACAGTGTCAATATTTTCAATTTGATGAGCGTCATCATATTTATTGTTTCGCATGCTTATTAATTCCTCAATGAGAACGGTGCCTTAGATCTTATATTAATAGAGCAAATATTTGAGTTAGAGTGCATGAGTTAATTTATTCTTAAAAGAAGCGGAAATAATAAAAAGACAGCTGTACAAATTTATTAAAGAAACACTTTTAAACTATAAAAGCGTCTTCACAAACTGCAAGAGATAAGTATTTCTGAAATGAATGCAATAACATTATCTATTTTTGCAATACTAATTGTTGGTGTTGTTGCACGGCCACCTTCTGCGCAAGGACCATTTGAGGGAGGACCATTTAGGCAAGGGCAATTTGGACCTGGTCGTTTCGGTAATGGTAGACCAGGACAAGGTCCTCCAAGGCATGGTCCAGGACCACAAGGACCACAAGGACCACATGGAACACCTGGAGGAAAACCAGGACATCCAAGTCCACCAGGGCCACCTGGACCTCCTGGTCCACCAGGCCCACCTGGTCCACCAGGACCACCTGGACCACCTGGACCACCTGGTCCTCCTGGACCTCCAGGAACATCTACTGTAGCTCCTGAAGATACATCCTCACAGGCTCCGGAAGAAACATCTACAGCAGCTTCTGAAGATACATCCACACAATCCCCTGAAGAATCATCTTCATCCACTACAGTTTCTCAAGAATCTTCAACTACAGAAGTAGCTTCGGATTCATCCTCTACAGTCACTGAAGAGTCTTCAACTGCCGAAACATCCTCGGTTGCTACTGAGGATACATCGACTGCAGCTGTATAATTATCTTACCATTGAGCATGGAGCATAATATTTTATTGAAAAAATAAATGAAGAAAAAACAAAATGGTAGATTTTCGTAATTGGTCAACTTCAGCATATATTAAAATTTTATTAAAGGCTTTTTAGATTTCATATAAAAGCATTTTTAGCGCACGCTATTTAATGATTGTTTAAAACGCTGCGGTATTGTCGCAAAACACCTGTCGTTTTAATCATAAAGTAATTTTTGGAGCTTACCAAAATTTAAATATGGAAAAATAGTTAGAGAAAAAATATTAAGTGCTAAAAAATGGTACTATTCATGAAAAGCAGTACCAATAAATTAATATTGCTCACATCTAAACACATTTTTAAGGCCTTTAAGGCATAAGTAAGGAATTGAAATTTTGATTTTAAACAGTGGTGGATCTAGAAACTGCTTTTGGGGAGGGAGGATATAAATTATCAAATTTAAATAAAAAAACTGTGAAATATTTGCAAAATAAGTAAACAGTAATCACTTATAGGTGAATATTGGCTGCAGATTTAAAAATGGCATCCAATTCATGATCATTAACTTGATGTTGGAAGTATAGGAAAAAAACTGAAAAAAATGTTTTTTAGTTATTAATTTATTTGCCGAATTCGATCATTTTCAAACATTTTATTTTTATGTATAAGGCAATATTCATTTAAATATAATATTCAAAAAATAATTATTTTCCATTTAGAAACATATATTATTCTATAGAGTTGACAATGCATTTCATCTAATATTTTAAAAACACTGTGGATATTGTTAAATAATTTGCTTTTTACAAATAACTGCAATAGATTCATTGGTATTTTAAAATGGCTCTGTGAAATAAGGCCCCAGGAAATAAAGCCCCAAAACAAAAACGAAATAAGGCCCCAAATATGGGGCTTTATTTCATAATGAAATAACACCCTACGAAATAAAGCCCCAATTCGACGAAATAAAGCCCCAACAGAAAATGAAATAAGGCCCAAGGTTGGGGTTTTATTTCATTGTGGAACAAGTTCTTATGAAATAAAGGAAAAATTGAAGAATAATGAAAACTCTAATTTTAAAATTTTTAATTATATGTTTTAAACCTTCCAAGTCCATTTCTGAAAAAATTTCTCTCAAGTAGTTTCGAAGTTATAGGGGTTCAAAGTTGCAAAAAATTACAATTTCAAGTATGTATATGAAAATGACCAAATTTTTTTAATGTGAAACAAAATGTACAAAAAATATTTACTTGTAAAAGGTTTAAATGTGATCTATAAATAAGATGTCAATAAATGAAATCCTTTGAGTACTTTAAGAAATACGAAGTATAACTCGTGGCTCCAAGTGTGAAAATTTGTTTTTCTATATTAGGGCGGGTCAATTTGTATGGACGAATTTTTTGGAGGTCTGGCTCAGCGAAATTCGTAAAATACATGTAATTTCAAGACTTTTTCTCCACTACAGCATATACAAATTCTGAAAAAAAGCTGTGCGGACTTTCGTAAATAGATTTTGTTCTCAATTATAAAATATGAATGTATGAATGTATGTGTATGAATCTATTTACGAAAGTCCGCACAGCTTTTTTTCAGAATTTGTATATGCTGTAGTGGAGAAAAAGTCTTGAAATTACATGTATTTTACGAATTTCGCTGAGCCAGAATTTGACCCGCCCTATTCTATATACATATGTTGCTGGAAGTTCAAATTAATTCTCTTTTTAATAGGCGGCCTTCGACCGCTGCTTAGGGATTACAACCCTCAGTAAGTCAAACGCCGGCTACGCTGTCTACAGTACTTCTGGATATAACAATCTTTACAATGAAACATGAACATAATTTGTGTAAGCAGTGCATAATACGTAAATTTATATATCTTCAAAAGTAATTCATGGATTTTTATGATAAATGGCTCGTTGAATAGGTAACAGAATAGCCCTTCTTTTGATAACCATACTTATTAGTTTTGTATAAAAATAAAAAGTTATCGCATGTTTTTCAGGCCAATTTTTACAATTTTGGAACCCTAAAACTTTCAAACCCCTTGAGAGCGGCCTGAAATTTAAAATGAAATCTAAAAGTGTAAAATTTGAGTTTTCACTATTCTTTAATTATGCCGAAATAAGCCCCAATACGATGCAACAAGGCCCTAAAATTAAATATGTCAGTTTTTTGGAAGGCTGCTCAAAAATGCACCCCAAAATAAAAGGCCTCAAATCTTAAAACGGAATTAAAACCCAATATTAAGGAAATAGCAACCCAAAAATTTATGAAGAATGACCCCACAATAAATAAAAACACCCTTTAATTGCTATTATTTTTATTTGTAAACATGAATGAATTAATATCTTCAAGAATTCATTAATCATATCAAGAATTTGAAAAAACAGTATTCCCTTGTACGAAATATTTTTATAAATTTGTAATCCAAATCGTTTGAGCTTAGATGATATTATAGTTTTGTAAATGTATCTTAATTTACAAATATGTAATCATAAAGAAAACTTTGTTAGTCCTCTTATATCTCGTACCTAAAGTTTAATTTCAATAGAGTCCAATTTTAGTTCAAAGAGTTGTTTTCCTACTCGTAAGAGATTTTGTGAAGTGCGAACTCGCAAAATTTTCCTTCCAACAAAAGGTTAGCTCTCGCTTTGCAGGCCTCTTGCCGACATTCATATTTTGATATAGTTTTGTAAGTGGATTTTTTTAATTTCCAATTAATTTTATTTTTTAATTTTTTATGTCCTCACTAAGTGGCAAAAATATCAAAACTTAACATATTTTTTAAAAGTATTTCAATTGAGAAATTTTTAATTGATTTTAAATAACAAAAATCGAAAAGTTGTTATAACAACCGTATCCAAGTCTGACCCTCAAGGAGTGTTGAAATTTTTGGTGGCCTATTTTACAATGGAATAAAACCCTAATTAAAAAAAATGAAATAAGGCCACCAAAATCGAAATAACACCCCAAATATTCATCTTTTAATTCCTAATATAATTTTTGGGTCCTTATTTCATTTTACTCTTGGGGCCTTATTTCATTTGAAATAACGCCCCATTTTTTAAAAATGAAATAAAGCCCCAAAATACGAAACAACATCCTAATTATTTGTGTTGTTGTTTTGTATATAAATGTTTGGGGCCTTATTTCATTTGTAGTTTGGGGCCTTATTTCCTGGGGCCTTATTTCATAGAGCCTTTTAAAATTCATGAAATTTTTTGTTGAATTTTTAATAGTGATAGAAAAATATTGATGAAAACGTTGCTGCGGGAGTGGATGTGATATTTTTTTTTTCGTGTATATACTAGAAATAAAATTAGTATATAAAAAATAGTGATCAATTACAATTTTTAAAAAAAAAATGATTAGTGCGTAGTTTTTGCGGAAGTGGACAAGCGCGTCGGAAGCGAATTTTATCTGGGGGGGCAGTACAAATGGGGGGCAGTACAAATGGTGGTGCAAAAAAAGTTCACCAAAATTTCTTCAAAGAAACATGAATGTGAATACACAAATTTTTTTATTTTAGTTTAAAATAAAAAAAAAATATAAAATATATAAAAAATAGTAAATTTTATTATTTTTAAAAGTTCTTCCAATTTCAATATTAGAGATCATTCTTTAAAGGATCTTTCATATGGTAATATGAAAATATAAGAAATAATGGTTGCTTTTATAAAGCAAAACTAGGCATATCTTTACATGGTTTAAATGCAATAAGGTACAAAAAGTTATATCAATTTAAATTATTCCAAAATGTTTCTTTCTGTCCTTGCGAGAAACAAACTCTTTCACCACCTCCATCGAATTCAATTCTTCGGTTTTATCTTTGTGAATGTGTATAAGTGCCGCATGAGTGAGTCGTTTCTGTGTCATAGTTGCTCGAAGATACGTTTTAAGTCGTCTTAGTGCACTAAAAAACGCTCAGATGAAGCTGCTGATGCAGGCACAGTCAAAACAAAAGCAACAAGTTTTTAAACTTCATTTAATAGTTTTTTTTACAGTATCCGAATTTTTTAAACTGAAGTGGTGGGTTTGCAGTAGAAACTCTAAATTTTGTTCTATCTTTTTGCAAACACAGAGAAAGAAAATGGTTATCCGCAAGCATGCTTATGAAGAAGAGAGAAAGGAAAATATCTAATACAAAAATATTATCGTTGTAAAAAAAAACTGACATTTTGAATAACTTTTGAAGTTTTCTTTTAAAATTGTTTATCTAGCTAAAAAAGTGGGGGCAACTGCCCCCTTTCCTCCCAGATTCCGACGCTAATGGAAGTGGATGTGATATTCTTAAATGTCGATCCTTAAAATGTAATAAATGTATAAGAGATAAATGCTAATAACTAAATCAAAAGTAAATTTCTTTTTATGTATTGGACTAAGGAAGGTTCTATTATTATTTTGCCAAATCGTAAGCCAAGATAAATTTTCAAAGAATTTGGAATTACATAAAATGTACGTAAATTTTAGAACACGTCATTGTTTTGGCATGCACAAAAATTCAAATTTATAAAACTTTCATGCTTCACTGATTCCAGTTATGTATGAATGTGAAGAATCTATTTTTTTCTTATACTTGGGTTTTTAGAAATGTGTGCATTAAGTCCCTCAATTTCTTTGTGTTTCTGTGTTTCTTTTTTGCCTGAACCGAGTTTAAACGTCCAATTTTGGTTAGTTAAGCTCGGTTTAATTTGACTAGAATTTAATCTCGCACTGAAAAATTGGCCCTAAGAATATGCACCCATTAAAAACAATTTTCTCATGGGAACCAAAGTAGCCACCTATTCCTTTTTTAACACTCTATAGCATAGTACTCTATACAGTTTCATGTGAAATTCCACTAAAATTTTCATATAAAAGTGACAGCTGCGAAATAAGCTTGAAAAGTTTCACATTTTCGTCAGAGCAGTACTCTGTTCCGCTGCGTAAAATTATTGTGACATGTTTTTGAGCAACATTTTTTCACGACAATTTAATTGTACTGCCTATTTATTTTGATGTGAAAAGAGAGATATCATATGAAATCTCCCAACATATTCTCTGAATCTCTCTGAGAAACGTTGCAAATAGGAATTCCTCGCAACAAACTTTAAGTCAAAAATTTCACACAACAAATAAATAGATGTTGCCAGCGATGTAGGCTTTAAGCATAGTACTCCGTTCAGTTTCATGTGAAATTCCACTCATATCTCCATAAAAAAAGTGACAGCTGCGAATCAAGCGTGGAAACTTATACAAGATGTTCGTCAGAGTAGTACTCTGTTCCGCTGCGTGAAATTATTGCAACATGTTTCTGAGCAACATTTTTTCACAACAATTTAATTGTACTGCCTATTTATTTTGAAGTGAAAAGAGAGAGATCATATGAAATCTCCCAAC
Organism: Dichetophora obliterata; assembly: GCA_963920525.1. Classification (NCBI taxonomy): domain Eukaryota; kingdom Metazoa; phylum Arthropoda; class Insecta; order Diptera; family Sciomyzidae; genus Dichetophora; species Dichetophora obliterata. The sequence goes on along the minus strand of OY986435.1, from coordinate 34,621,379 downwards.
TTATTCTCTCAGCCTCTCTGGAAAACGTTGCCATTGGAATTCCTCGCAACAAACTTTAAGTCAAAATTTTAACGCAACAAATAAATAGATGTTGCCAGCGAAATTTCTTGCAAACAAACAGAGTACTAGGCTTATTGCCTAAAAAAAATCTTGTATCCAAAATTTTAAAACGTTTTTATAAATTCTTATCTATCATTTGTATTTGGTCAAAAAATCATGGTTTCATGTTAAAAAATGAGTGAGATATGCATTTTTAAACTTCAAAGCTTTTGCGTCGATTTTCTTCAAACAGAAAACCATCTAAAAATTAAACATTTTATTTTTTAATTTTCTTTTTTATATTTTGATTTAACCATCCTATTTCCGGTCGGACTCAATGAATTTGCGGAAAATTAATTTATTTTTTTAATAACCCTAATACACAGGTCAGGCTTAATATTTATTTTTAAAACTAAAAAATGTTAAAAGAAAATGTTTCACACATAAAAAAACTATCAATTAAATTTTTCATGCCTTAATGGAATATATCTGGTGTAGTGGAAGGGGGGTAGCAAAATTGATGTATTCTCCCCCCGATTTCAGCACCAGGAGACAGTTTCCAAGCTTCCGGCGCCACTGACAAAATATTCATGACGAAAAATTTGTATTTGGTGGTAGGAAAGTTTGTGGAGAAGGATAGCTTAGTAACTTTATTTGAGTGAGATAAAAGCATAACACTTGCACATGATTTTGTAGCGTTCTGCCATACAAAGAAACTTCGGCATAAGTTTTATTTGATTTTTAAAGTGGTATCACTACGGACCAATCATCTACACTCAGTAGGCCTGTTTAGAAGCCACTAGCCCTTAACCTTACCTACCCTTGCTGAATTCGGGGTTCATTTTGAGATATTTTTTTTAACACCTGGACAATTAAGTATTTAAATAAAATATCAAGAAATTATTTGCTGTTTTTCGGCTGAAGCAAAATTATGTTAAAGTTTCACAAGTTTTGACTTTTGTTTTCTTTTTAATTTTGTTTCATAACAATTTTGATATATTTATGTGGTTAATATGGGGAAATAATCTCTTAAGAATGTTGGAAAAATAAATCTAATTGCATTACAGCGGAAAACCTTATTTTTTCCAAACTTGCAAAGAAAATTTAGAAAGCAGAGCTAAGCTTAACACTGCTAAGTTGAAATTCATTGACATTTGTTTTTTTTTTTAACCTTTACAGAGGTCGGGAAACTTAAAAATTTCTTTCGTCCTACCAATTTAGCTTATGACAATAATCGTAAATTGATGTAGCACATAAAGGTAAGGATGATGGAGCTGTTTTCCTTATCCATATAAGCTAATAAAACTTTTTTGAAAGAAATTAATTAAAGCATTGCAACACTCGAAGCTATTCTCATAGCCTTGAAGGAGTATTAAGTGACTTTAAAAAATGGTATGGTTGCAAAAACATGTAAAAATTGCACTGTTTAATCATACGGTTTTTCAAGTACATATTTTGGTATTTATCGTGCACATGTTAATTTTAAGCTTAAGGGCAGATTCTTATCTATAGTACCGAAAACATGATGGTGTTAATGATTTTTTTTTATAGAAGGCAGTAAACAAACACCTTGAGTTTTTGAAAGTTATTTATTGATTCTTAAAGTGTAGCAAAATTTTTTTTTTTTTTGCATAAATGTGAGATGTGAAGTGTCAAAACGCCGTCAAACGTAACTTTGTAAAAAACAGGTACCCAAATGGTCTCCATCCCACAGCACGTTCATGTCATCTGACATAAAAAAAACAAAAAATTTTATAAATAATACTAGCTGATATACCCGGTGTTACTCGAGAGTCATTTATATTAACATTTTAATATACACTTTTTGATTAAATATTTTTATAAATTTTGGAATTTTGTAAAAACGTGTTGAATTTAAGTTTGAGACCACTATAAAAATATTAGTTAAAAAATTTACCAAGCTTTTTTAACGAAGAAATTATTTTGTCACTGTTTTTTTTACAATCAAAAACTGTTTTTTTAGTTCTAAACTGAATTTACTGGTTACTGGTAAGCATGTTACTTGCACTTCGCTAATGAAAATCAAATTTATAAAAATCTTCTTAAAATTTTTTAGTAGTTTTTCCAGTTGGAAAATAACAATTGGATTGTCTCTAAATTAAAAATTAATATAGATTGAGTCTGATAGTTGATGCACATTGGCGTCGGAAGCGGGGGGAAAGGTGGGCAGTTGCCCCCCCCACTTTTTTAGCTAGATAAACAATTTAAAAGGAAAAGTTATTCAAAATATCAGTTTTTTTACAACGATAATATTTTTGTATTGTATATTTTCCTCTTCTTTCTCTCTTCTTCATGTTTCATGTGAAGAAATTTTAGTGAACTTTTTTTGCACCACCATTTGTACTGCCCCCCAGATGAAATTCGCTTCCGACGCGATTGTTGATGCAATTTCTTAAATCTTCTGAATTCCTATTTTATACGAAAAATTGTACAGTCGTTTTTTAATGTAAATTAGCAAAAAGGTGTAAGTTAAGAAAGCAGTCGTTTTTTAATTTTTATTATAGTATATACAGCAACCTGTAACAATATTATTGACGTTAACAGTTGATCGACATAAGTCCAGCTGAAAAATCTGCAAGAACAGTGCAAGAAGTGCCATTATGTTATTTGCTGCAAGTTTACGCTGTGTGCGAAAAGAACTAAATTGAGTAACAGTTACTGACTTTTCTAAAATATTGGAATCGTGTCGGTAATGCAGTACTTATTTCTAATTTATAATATTTTCCAGCATACTTTTTAGCATACTTTCGGTTAGTACGCAATTGAACCCAAAAATTTCACCAATGCAGCCAAGCTTACAACCATGATTGGAGAGTTAAAATGTCAAAATTTCGCTGTCTTTTATATGTCGGTACATTTAATTGGCGTGGAAATTTGACTTTTAACAATATGGTTCAATAACACATTAAGGCTGTGTGCGAATTGATCTAAATACGACCTAAACTAAATTGGGTCGATAAGACAGTGCTTCCTAAATAATTTAGGAAATTATCGAGCTACCTAAATTCTTCCTAAATTACGAAGCACTGCCTTATCGACACTATTTAGTTTAGGTCGCATTTAGATCAATTCGCACACAGCCTTAACATGAAAAAATTAACTTTTACAGCATTCTTATTCACAGTCATCTTTTCGATAAAATTGTGATATATATACAACATTTTAAGTACCATTGATAAAGAACTAAGTGTCAACGGTGACACAATAGTGAGAAAAAAAAGCCATCACCACAAAACAAATTTAACAGGAGGGGGTCGACAGGAGGGGGTACAGTTAAACCTATTTCTGTGAAGTGATTTTATTGAATTTTTGAACAAAAAAAATTTGAATGAAATATTTTAATGGACAGCGGAGATATTTGCATCGAAAGACCAAACTTTGATTTCATGTCGTTTTTTTCTCATTCTTAGGTAACGATGTTTTATGAAAAAGTCGTTGTACTGAAAATTTCTCCAATTTTGAAGATATGTGAGTGTTTTTGATGTCAAAATAACAAAAAAATTTATAAAATTAAATACACAAAAATCTTCGATACTAAAAAGTTTTATAATAACAAAATTACCGTTAGTTAAAAAAATTTTAGATTTGTATAAAGGCCAAACAAACAAACAGAAAATGAGTTTTATTACTATAGATTATTTTAATTGAAACTCGAACCTATAATATCAATAAATAACAATGGTTTAAAAAAAAAAACAAAAGTCCGTGTACATTCAATGTGACTATTTTTTCTTATGGATTGTGGTCTGCTTAACTCAAAAATTACATTAAAAATATTTTCGAGATATGAATTTATTAATTTTTTTTTTAAATTTTTTTTCGGAGGTAGCTTCACGTATCAGACAATATCATGAGCTAGTGACGTCTAATAGAAACACACAAGAAGCAATTATAAAGGTTATTCTATTTTCAACAATAGTTTTAAACAATACTTTCCAATCAGTTTGATAGTTTAAGCGTGATAGGCCAAAATATTGAAAAAACTGGAATTTTTACGGCCAAAATTTAAATCTATAATTTATTCTATCGCCCTGTATAATTAGTAAAAAATTTATAAAAAATATAAAAAACTAAAAATAAACCACATTTTTAAGATGCAAATGAGTTATTGATGAAGAAAATCTATGGATAAATACCGGACTTATGAGCAATATATTGATGGTATCACAATTTAATATTTTCAAATTCAGTACACTCAAAAAATTTTTTAGTAAAATTTCTACGAATAATATTAGTAAACAAAATATTCGTACATTCTACAAATATTCGTACAATAAACAAAGTATTTTTATTGTGATATCTTTACGAATTCATTCGTAAAATTTTTCTAATATTTGATATTCGTAAGCAAAAATAAATCAATTCGCATTAGTGCATTGTAAGAATGATTGTGTACATATAAATAATAATATTCGTAAATTTCTCATACGAATAACTTTGTATTTTCTTTCTTTACATTCGTAGTATTTAATAATGCTTTCGTACTATTTACGAATAAAAAATAATATTAGTAGAAACAATTCATTAGTAGGCTGACCGTACGAATTATTAGTAGAGTATAAAAAAATTGAAAACTGAAATCGTTCAGATTTGTTTGTCGAACATCCACAGAACATTGGGAACTGTATGATTGTAAAGTGACTATAGCCTAGTGGTAGAGTGCTTGGCCCGTAAACTAAAGAGCGAAGGTTCAAACCACAGCTCAGACAGAATTTTTTTTTTTAATACGAATAAAATATTCGTAATATGTACTAATATACGTCGATTCTACGAATCCTATTCGTGGCTGAAAACTACGAATAAAATTCGTAGAATGGGGGCAGTTATTAGTAATATTAACACACAAATATTTTTGAGTGTATTTATATCCTTTCATTTCTCGAGTTAAAATTATCTAATTGGGCCGTAATGTATATAAAATCAACGGATATCAAAATTTCAAATATCACTTTTAACATTGTTATCCAATTGGTTCATTTTTTTAGCTCTAATTGGCCAAAATATACGAGAAACATCGATTTTCTTGCCAAAAATGAAGTAGTATATAAAAAAGGTTATTTAATTAATATCATTAACTATTCTTATCGAATTGAAATATTAAGTGTTAAAGTTAAAAATATTTTGTGCCCTAGCTTTGTCTTCTGTTTTTCTCAGGGTTCGTTTCTCTGATAAGGAATCAAATATAGTCTCCCAGCGAAATCTTTCACCATGCTCATCACTTACGTTACCAAGATTCTCTGGGAAAAACTCCAAGTGGAAATGCAAAAAATGCATTTTGAGCGACATATTTACGCCTATTGAAATTAAATTAACAGATTTTATCATTTAGTAAACAAAAGCAATGAATGTACTTGAAAGAAATAGACAAAAAGTTAAATAAAATAACAATATATATGTAAATAACACACCAATTTTTGCATAGTTTTTGAGAAAATCTTCAACAATTTTCTTGTAATTCGAACTTTTGATGTTTTCTAGAAAATTTTGTACAATTTTTTGTAATGACTTCCAAGCTGCACCATCAATAGGTAGCAATAATGAGGTAAATATTCTTTTTTGAGCACTTCTCTTATATGTGGATCGTCATAAACTCCTTCCTTAATTTTGTCAATAGAAAGTTTTGGCGTAAGGGCACTAAGCGAGTCGGTCCTACCTCATAATTATACCATTGTCGTGCGCAAAATTTACGAAAAAAAGGGTTCCCGTAAAAAATTTAAATTAGAAATTTAAATAAGATTTCTAGCTGCTACTTTTAGCAACTTTAAATACTTTTTACGTTTAATGGTTTCACAACCCACGCGGTCTGCTGGGTGACCTATCCCTCGCGTCGAAAAAATAATGTCCATGCAAAACTAATTACTCAATGGAAGATGCTGATCAAGAATAAATATACTTTTCTTTACCGGCCATGGCTCTTTCTGGCCCTTAAAAAAGTTTTTGCAAAGTAGATATTCTCTTACCAGTTCAGCTAAAGGGCAGCGGTGCCCAGCGCCTAACTCCTTCCACTCTTTCCACTCTTTTACAACAACTTCAATATTTTCATGATTGTTGTAATTCGACGAATTCAGTTTGCAATTTCTGCCTCGCTTCTAAATGTTATTGTTTTTGTTCTTTCGAACAATCGATCGCCGCTGTTTTGCACTGTTTTTGGCATTCACATTGTAGACGTTAACAGCATACGTCGAATTCTTTATAATTTCCGTTGTGCGAGTACACATTGAGAAAAAGTTATTGAATATTTGCAGGTATGTACTTTTTTATATTGCATCAGAATACATTTTTTTTATAGGGGTTATAATACACTTGAAAAATGGCAAAAAAAGAATTTGTGGAAAACTGAGAGTTTTCATATTTTTTAATAGAAATAAAAGATTAAAAAGATTTTAATCTTAATAATATAAGAGTTAATAACAAACAGTTCATAAATAACAGCTAATTATAAAACAGTTAGATAAATATCTATAGTAATAAAACTCATTTTCTGTTTGTTTGTTTGTTTGTTTGTTTGGCATTTATACAAATCTAAACGGCTCAACGGATTTTGCTCAAACTAGGTACACATATTAAGCTTATCCCAACTTAAAATGTTACATACTTAGTTTTTGCCACGCCCCCTCTGAAATTTTTCAACTAACGGTAATTTTGTTATTATTAAACTTTTTAGTATCGGAGATTTTTGTATATATAATTAAATAAAAATTTTTTGTTATTTTGACATCAAAATCACTCACATATCTTTAAAATTGGAGAAATTTTCCGTACAACGACTTTTTCATAAAATATCGTTACCTAAGAAAGAGAAAAAAACGACATGAAAATCAAAGTTTGGTCTTTCAATGCAAATATCTCCGCTGTCCATTAATATATTTCATTGAAATTTTTTTTGTTCAAAAGTTCAACAAAAACACTTCACAAAAATAGGTTGAACTCTACCGTTAAGTCAGTGTATATATGTTTTATGAGTGTGCCAAAAAAGGTCCAAAATATTGACTTTATACTCAAAAAATGACTCAAAAATTGTTGTTGTTTTAAAAATGAAATCAATTAAAAACAGCAAATCGGACTACCTTTCATATGACATAGCATTTATTTGCAAAAATTCTTCCAGCTAAGCGCAAAAATTATTTTACTGTTTTTGTCATCAAAACAATAAGGGTACCCCTTTGATTTTTTTCGCGAAATTTGTTTTTTCCAAAATGTTGTTTTTATATTTTTTACAAAAAAGTCAAGCCTCAAAAATAATTTATGTGAAAAAATTACCCCAATATCTCTTTCCAATCAAAAGTTATGGCTAAAAATCTATTTTTTCATACCAGACTATTAATAAAACTTAGTTTTGTGTTAAAATTCTCTATATAGTTTGAACGTCCCCATTTATCTCTTAGAATGCAAGTTGTGTGTCTAAGGTAATTACGAACATTTTGGATTATATTAAAGCTTCCTTATAATTTATATTATAAATTAAACCTTCCTTTAGTAATCTAATTATTTTTTGCCTCCCAGACTGCATTGCATCCAGATTTAAAAATGTTTTGATGTTGTTGCTTTTTGTTGTTGTTGTTGTTGTTTTTGCACTCTTAAAATAATTTTCGTGGGCATCGCTGCTATAGGGTATAAATACAAACACAGAGTAAGAATTGAATTTTCATACCATCACTCAATTGCTCATAACTCCGGTACTTGCTCATGGATTTTCTTCATCAATAACTCATATGCTTTTTAAAAATGTGGTTTATACGTAAATAATTTTTTTATATTTTTTGTAAATTTTTTACTAATTTTGCATGATGATAGAATTAATCATAGATTTAAATTTTGGCCGAAAAATTCAAGTTTTTTACTATATTTTGACCTATCACGCTTAAACTAACAAACTGATTGGAAAGTATGCTTTAAAACTATTGTTGAAAATGGAATTGCCTTAAAAATGGTTTTAATGGTCTGATATGTGAAGCTTCCTCCGAAAAAAAAATTCAAAAATTCATATCTCGAAAACCTATTCATAAAAATTTTTTGTAATGTGATTTTTGAGTTAAGCAGGCCACAATCCATAAGAAAAAAAATTAGTGACATTGAATGAACATTTAAGCTGTAAGCCAGTGTAATTGAATACACCAAAAATGGCGGACATTTGAATTTTAATAAGCTTTTTTTAAAAAAAAGTGGGTCAATATTTTCTTAATTTAGGTTTGGGATCTAATAAATTTTATCTACTTTAAAATAAAAAAATCCAAGGGAAATTATGGTGTAGTTCTTGAGATATCGTGGAGACCAGTATATAAATTTTAACGATTTTGTTCCATCAGGGATGCTGTAACTCGGCCCCAGTTTATAAAACGTGATTTTTCAGAAAACGCGCTTTAAAATTTGGTTAACGATTGTTTCGAGTGCTTTAATGAAAATATGGGTTCCTTTCGTATGCGATAACATTTTCATGAAATTTTTATTGGCCAAACCGCTATGGGAATATATGCTACACATCATAAGTTATCGAAAAATAAAAAAAAATAGTTTTTTGGTCAAGCTTCATGAGAACCAGCCCTTAATTAAAGTCAAATATTTTTGAATCTATTGATTTGACTTTTTTGTAAAGTCCGCTGACACGCTTTCATTTTGACAATAGTGTTGTCAATCGTTAGCCGGTGACTGTTATTTTTTTTATGTATATTTGTTGGTAAATCGTGGAATCTGAAAACAAATAAATAATTTACGCATTTCGCACAAAAATATTTCTACATAAACTATTTTTTGTGTTCACAATGGCGAAAAAAATGCCATAAAAATGCACTTCAAGGCATAACAGAATAGATGGATATTCAAACATTTACACTGACATTTATAGCAACATTCAAGGTCATACAGCAGCAGCTGCATGCCAGTTCGCACCAATGCATTCCGACATACATGCATATAAATGTACGTACGTAGTTGGTTACTTGGCTCACCTGTAGCATATTCGAGTCCGCATAATCCAGAGGATATCCTCGTTGAGCAGTGCATACAAGCCGGGTGGCGCAGATAAGAGTCAACACTGGGCACAGCCACGTTGTGGCTTTCATATTTCTGCAATAGGAAAAAAAAATTAATATAATAGCGCAAATTGTTTTGAAATATGCTATAAATTCAAATAATCATCAAAGTGAAAATTTAATGCTAAATAATATCTAAAAAGTTGCCATCGTTCAACGCTTAAGCATACATTCCTTAGAGATCGGAAAGCTTTTCCCCCTTATGGTTGGCAACCCTGCGTGTGCACGTGTTGATGTGCATAATTGCGTGTGTGTATGTGTGTGTCGCTTGCATGGGGATGTTTTTGATTTTAATTATTAAATAATGTCGTTAAACACTTCTTAATTTTAATAGTCCTGCAACGTAATCCAAAATAATGCTGTTGGCAACACTGTGTTACATACTGGCTATAACCGGCGGCTTTGCCCGCATAGGTTAAAATTTTTTTTGTAATGAAAATTTTTATGACGTCAAAATAAAGGTTTTTTTTTTTATTAGTTTTAGAGCATCTTCGTACAAAAATCCAATGCAATGATAACACAGCGTTCTCTTTAATTTTAACTTATTGTTAGTTAATAAACACAAATGTATTGTCTTAGATATTATTTTTGTTAATTTTTCTTTTGTAATGTTATTTCTTGTTGTGTGAATTAACTTTGTTAGGTTTGATATTTAATTGTGATTTATTCTTTGAATCTTACATGATTTTAATTTGAGCTATTATATTTAATTTGTTGAGTTTAGTTTTCTGAAAATTATAAAAGGAATAAGAAAAATAAATTCAATTTTCAAAAATAACAAACTTGTAGTGTTGAACAAAAGTGCCAGTTCTTTTTTTTTAGATTGAACCAACGCTCAGGGGATGCCCCTATAAATGCGTGAGCATTGTGTTGATTCGGAAGATGGGTGATAGTTAGTTGGAGGGTGGATAGATGGAGTAGTGTCGGTGAATATTTGTTTTAAATTTGCACAGCTCAAATCTGTCGGGAAATACGCTCGCAGGGAGACGAATACCACAACTTAACCGAGTGACTAAAGAACGGATTATCACGGTAATGCGAGGTTCTATTGGACATCGATGCAATGGTAAAGGGGTGGGCTTGGACAGCTGCCCGAGGGGACTTGGGAAACCGACGAGCTGGTGGTGTCAGGCCATGTATCTCCCCTGAACACTTCCCATGGTAATAAATATACAGAAGGCTTAGGCAACCAACATTACGACGATGCCCAAGAGAGTTGAGAGAGGATGAAATACTTTCATTCCCTATCAAATATATCGCACGACGTTGAATTCGATCCAGAAGCAACCAAATAAGATCTTGAAGCTCCCACCCAAATGTGCGAATTTTACTCCATTTTCGGCATAATATATGAGGTGATCATGCAAAGATCAGCTGAAGTGAAATATTTTGACGCCGTTTTAGAAAACCTAGGCACGTGCCCGCTTCTTTCGACACATCGAACATATGATCATTCTAAAGAAGATCAGATTGGATCGATATACCTAGAACACCAGAGCGGCTGATTCCACAAGATTCCACACCATTCATAATGAGAGGAGCTAAGGGGCAATCCGCACGCTTGTGGGTTAACAGACAGCACTTGATCTTGCTTGCATGTAACTCTACTCTATTAGCAAGACCCCACTCGGAGATTTTTTTTTAGATCATTAGGGAGTGTGTCATTCATATTTTGCCTTTTTCTCCCAATCTCCATAGAGCTTGGGCGTTTTTTAAATGAATATGAATGACAAATGCTGCTGTCGTCCGCAAACGAATGTATTGGGTTGTGCGTTAACGACAGAAGGTCGTTGATAAAAACCAGAAACAAGGTAAGGTTAGGCGATAGGACTGAGCCCTGTGGTACTACTGCGTTGATGGCGTGCTTCTCGGACGAAATTACCGTCAACTACGACCCGAATCGTTCTGTCCTTGAGGAAACACGTGTTCCATCGAGCGAAGTTACCACCAAAACCATATGCAACGAGTCCAGACAGTTCACAACGTTGAAGTTTATTACGCTCTCCATAACTTTGGAAAGCGTAGAGCATATAGCAATGGGTCGGTAGTTTGCACGATTCGTGGCATCGCCCTTTTTAGGTACCGGCTGAACATTTGCAACCTTCCAAAAAGATAAAAATACTCCTGTTCTGTAGGAGATGTTAGATGAGCGCTATGCCGTCAGGACCAGAGGCTTTGTTTACGTTGAGATTTCTAAAGACCCTTTTAACTGCTCTCGTTCGAAAGTATATCTCCTGCATTGCAGAAGATCCACTTTCAACAAAGGGCAGTGGCTGATTGCTATCCGAGAGAGTGGAGCTTTGAGCAATCAATCTAGCCAATAGGTTTGCTTCATCAGCAGAGTCAGTGAAGATTTGGTAATATTTTAAAAGAGTTGGAATCGATGACGATGTCTGTTTCTTTACTCCTTTAACAAATGACAAAAATGATTGTTCTCTTTGGGGCAGAGAAGAACCTGTTCTGTTTGAGATGAGAATATCTTCTTGTTTCATACTTGTTAGAGTGTGCTTTTTAGTAGTAGGGTTAGTTTTTAGAACGAATTTGTATTGTATTTGTGTGTTTGCCTTTAATCATACCTGAGAATCTTTATTGCAATTAAGTTTTGAAAATTGGAAAGTGCAGCAAATGTGTTTAATGCAGTGTTCTGATGTTGAAATTTCAAAAAGTTTTTGACTCAAGGGTGGACCCAAAAATGTGCTTTTTTATGTTATACTTTTTTTGTATGTGCCGATTTCGAATCTGATGTTAGAATTTCAAAAATTTTTTTGCCACTGGGTGGACCCTAAATATGTATTTTTTGTAGATGCGCTAAATTCAAATCTTATGTTAGAATTTTAGAAGACTTTTTTTAACACTAGGGTGAACCCTAAATTTTTTTCATACTCTTTGTATATGAGCTAGCAGTATAAGAAGTCGCTGATTTTGAACCCGATGTTAAAGTTTTAAAACGTATTGTTGAGACTAGGGTGCACCCTAAAAATGTTTTTTTGGCCTTAAACTCTTTGTGTATGTGCTGGCAGTATTAAGTTGTCACTGATTTCGAGTCTTACGTTACAGTTTTATAAGATTTTTTACACTAGGGTGAACCCTACAATTTTTTTTTACTATTTGTATATGTGCTAGCAGTATAAGGAATTGCTGATTTTGAACCTGATGTTAAAATTTCAAAAAGTATTTTTGAGACTAGAGTGGACCCTGAAAATGTTTTTTTTTTGTTTTGCACTCATTGTATATGTGTTCACAATATTAAGGGGTCGCTGATTTCGAACATAATGTTAGAATTTCAAAAATTGTTTGACACTGGGGTGGAACCGTAAAAATGTGTTTTTTGGCTTTATACTCTTTGTAGATGCGCTGATCAATGATTTCGAATCTGATGTTAGAATTTCAAACACTTTTTTGAAAACACTAGGGTGAACCCTAAAAAGGTGTTTTTTGTGCTTTATACTTTTTGTGGATGTAAAGACGCTGCTGATTTCGAGTCTTATGTTAGAATTTAAAAAATTTTTTTGACATTGCGTTGGATCCTAAAAATGTGTTGCTGTTTTATACTCTTTGAAGAAGCGCTGATCGATGATTTCGATTTTGATGTAAGAATTTAAAAAAATTAAATTTTTTTTCTAAATGACCTTGTTATTTATTATGTTGACCTTATATGATTTTATGATTTAAACTATCAAACATTTAGAATTTGTATTTAAATCATATAAGGTCAACATAATTAATAACAAGGTCATTTAGAAAAAACTTTAATCAAATGACTAGAGCACGACCAAACAGAAACAGCTGAAAATATATCAGCAAAAATCTAAAAACAACTTCAGTAACCATGCTTTGTTGTTGGAAGACTTCCAGCAGATTGTTGGGCTCCATATAATAACATAAGCATAAAGACTAAAGTAAAGCAAAAAATACAACAACAGATGTGAGCATGTGAAATGGGAGAAAACTGAGAAATTGACACTTCAAATCTCATCGCCTCTAAGGTGTAGTGCGCTAGTGCGCGCTTGCACGGGTATCACAAAGATTTCTGATGAAATCTTTAGCACGGCCGAAATTGCAATAAAATCAGCTTGTGATTTTTTTCCTTTTTATATCGAAAAAACTTTGTTGTTGTTGTTGTTTCTTTGGAAAGATTCGTTAGTACAATTAATTGCTCTAACTTTGACCTTAAGCTCAATAAACGATTTTAAACTATCAAACAACTAGAATTTGTGTTTAAAATCAGGTATGATTTAAACTATCAAACATTTAGAATTTGTATTTAAATCATATAAGGTCAACAATTTCAAAAAATTTTTTGACACTATCCAAAATCTATTTTTGGTTTTATACTCTTTAGTAAGTCCAGTTTTCAACCAAACTTTTCAATAAATTCAAGCTCCATTCGAGGAACATGATGAATGTTCAATGCTCAACGCCTTGTTGCGTCATGACATAGCGATTTTTTGTTTGTTTTCACTTTGAATTTCAGTACCTTTTGTTTAAAAAGAAATAATTTTGTTGTTTACAACATCTAAAATATGTTCAATACTATAAAGTGCTTTGCTGCTGCCATATTTAAAGTTTTAACATAATATTAAAAAACATTCCAACAGTTAAACACTTTGCTATAATCTTTAAAATGTTAGTTATTTCTATTAATTATAATGTTTTGCTGCATTTGTCTCGTTAAATCATTTTAAAAGAACTTGCTGTGAGTTTTGAAGCAGTTTCCTTTATAAGCTACAAAGTATTTGATATACTGTAAGATACTTTCAGATTAATTTGTACAAATGAATTTAAATCTAGATTTAAATTAATTTACTGCTTAGTAACGTAAAAAGTGGTTCAGAAACTTTGTAATTTGTTGTAGAGGATTAAAAAAACAAAAATAAGAAAAAAAACATATAGTTTTTGTAGTTGCAATCTTTGAAGCGTATGGTTATGTAGGTTTGGTTTAAGGTCAGTGTTTTTTTTAAAAGAAGCATATGTGGCGGCCGTAGCCTAGTGGGTATAGTGCGTGGCCCCTGAGCTAAAAGAACGCGGTAGCCCAGGTTCAATTCCAGCTCAGACAAAAAGTTTTTTCAATTGAATTAATTTTTCTGTTCGGTCATCACCTCTCTGCAGACAATGGCAAACCTCAGAGAGTAAACATTGCCATGTAAAGCTTCTTGAGAACATAAGCCTTTCGGAGTCATTTGTGATCAAACACGCACGTATTAATAACACGCACAACACAATTGATCAATAGAAGCTAGGTCAAAGTCCTTCCAAGGGCTGAAATGGCCACTTTATTTTATTTATTTTTAGCATATGGCATCACTTAACCCTTTCGGCCCTGGCGGTGGCAATTGCCACCATAAACTTCAAAGGTTTGTACTTCCAGCGCAACTGCATATTTATACTACTCACTGCTAGAGGTCGCTTCAGACGATCTTTTCCGCCCGAATTTTGATTTGCACCCGCCACTTTAATCGTGTCGCAAGTGAAATTACGAAAAATAATTCAGAGCTCAAAGGTTTAATACTGATGATTAAATTGTTTAATTGTTTTGGCAGGTTTTCATTCATGACGCAATTTCAACTCATTACGAGTTAATTTGTTTCTATAATAATAACAATGTTATAGCTTGACAAGAACTGTTTAAACAAGTTATTTGTAGGAATTCTGTTAAATATATTTTAAAACAATAACAAAAACAATGTTACACATTCAACAGTCGCAAAATATTTACATAGTTTTATTAGTTCAACTGATGCGATAAACAAGTAAAACGGGCAAAAACGTACAGAAATGAACTTTGTTGTTTAAATAAACACCATGGTGTATAGCAATGAAAGGCAGACAGCAACGACTTAATGTGCTGAATGTCACCAGCCAACAAGTAGTTAAAGAAGTATATTGAAAATTACCCCATTAAACGAATCACAAGGGAAGCTTCTGCGAAAAAGTGAGAGTTTTGGCAATCTTTTCGGCTTAATAATTTTTCTTTAATATCATTTTTGTTTTCGAACTTAAAGATCACAAGAAAACGAAAAAAAATACAATTCTAATTTTTAGTTTTGATGCAGTTTAAATCTCTAATAACTAGAGTTTATAACAAATGGTAAGCTCAAAGGTGTCAAATCTTTTTATTTAAATAGTTAACGCTATTGAAAACCTTAAAAAAGGGGGCGAGTTCAGTGAGATGTTACAATTGTTGCATAGAAATTTTATTTTTTCACAACCTTCCAACAATCAAGTTAAATGCTCAACAATGTCTTATATTAACCTTTGTAAAGATTTTCTAAAACAAACCTCAACCGTAAAATCCATTATCTTTAAAATTTTTAAAATTGCACAAAATATAAAACACATGCTTAAATCCAATTCATTCGATTCCATGCTTTACTATTATAATAGCAAATACCTGCTGCTTCGCCTGCGATAAAAATATTAAATACCATGTCAAAATTTTAAATATTAATAATTAATGTATTTTGTTGTATATTCAAATGCAAAATATAAAAATAATTGTGTTTTTCAGATAATGAAAAAACGATATAAATTAAAAAATTACTTTACTTAATTTGAATTACTTTCTTTAAACAGTTATTGTTGTGGTGACATAAAGTTGCTAGGCTTTTTCGATTCTTTAATAAGTCCTGCATTAAAGGATTATAAAAAATTTGGGTAAAAAATTTTATAAATTTGTAATTCAAAAATTTATTTTTTTTTAACTTAGATTCTGAACATGAATATATTCTTCTTAAGTCTTGAAAAATTTTCATTATTTTGACATTAAACTTTTAAATCTCGAAAACTATAGATTTTCTCAGTACAACGCATTTTTGTTTTTGAAAAGTCATTGAGTGTCGAGTAAATTAACGAAAAATTTTGTTGTTTTTGGCAAGTAAAAACTACCAAAATATAATGTCAGTAAAAAAGATTATATATGGGTAACAACTTATTTTTTAAGTCATATATACATTGTTTTATTAAAAAAATATACGCAAAATCAGACATCGGATCTACTTTTCCTGAAATCGTAATATTTTGGTCAAATATCGGATCATCGGATTCAATACTGAAAATCGTAGCAAATCTGATGTATCACACCATATGGCAACACTGCTGCCGTGTTATATTGAGAGAAGCTCTCGCAACAAGGAGAGGAAACCTTTGTTTGCTGTTGTGTTGTGCTGCTTGTTGAATGTAAAGCTTAGTATGCTGTAGAAGCGAAAAAAATCTTGCGTAAAAAATGCATTGCGTTTTTGAAAGCGAAAAGGTAGCGAATTTTTTTTTCGTTTGTTAGTACGATGCTGAACTGAAAAATTTGTTCAAAGCAGCCAAGTTTACAACCATGATTTTAGAGTTAAAATGTCAAAATTTCGCTGTCTTCATTCAATTGGTGCGAAAATTTGACATTCAACAATAATGTTCAACTAACACATTCAACAAACACGCTATGGTTAGTATGAGTTAGTGCTGAGTCTACACCAAAATTTTGCATGTAGAATTAACTTCCTAAAAATGTTCGTTTCTACAGCATACTAAGCTTAAGCATAAAATAAAATACGTGAATTTTGTAATAATTAAAGAATAGACATTTCTTCATAGGAATCATAGGAATTGAATAAACAAAGAAATATCAAAATTACCAAATCAAAGAACTTAAATAAAGAATTAGCAAAAAATAATCGGTTCAGCGGTTACCGAGCTTGTCTGGCTTCAAATTTTGTGAGTCTCCTTATATATAATACTATAGATATAGATATACTATACACCGATATAGTTTTCCCTCAGGAATTTATTTTCGTTTCATATAAAAACAAAATTTTTATTTTGTTTTTTTTAACACGAAAAAAAGTTTTTTAAAGATTTTTAATTTTCTGAAATCATATTTTAAAATAAGCAGTTTTGGGTTATACATTGTTCCAATAATTTTAGTTTATAGATTTTACTAATGAATAACCTGACACCACATCTAGCAATACTTTCTAAGAAATACCTTTTAACTAATGCGCACACACTTTATAATAAATTTTATATTCTTTCTCAACTTTAACGCGGCCGAGCAAAATAAAATTTTTAAAACACAAAAAAAATATTTTGCTCCACCTTACTATAAATGCATATGTTAGTTTTTTTCTAGCTTAAAAATATTTGTTTTTGGTAACTATTCGTCTGCATTTTACATGTCCGTCTGTTTACCTGGATTCCACATTATCCGTCTGTCAGTATGTTTGCTTTTGACAGTCTGTCCACTACACATATATTTAATTTTGCAATATAAATCAGAGCACAAAAAAAATCACATAAAGTCTTATTAGATTTCCACAAAAAGCAGCTTACTGTGTAAGGTAGATGTCAGCAGTGGTGCAGCGGCCATTCCCGAACAAATGTAATTCAGAATTATGTACAGTTGTTGGAGGCCTCTCATCTACATTGTATTTAAGAATACTTGGTTGCGTCATGTGTCCATTTACCACTGGGTTGCTTTCAGTATGCTCTTTAAAGCGCTCATTAGTACATACTCAATATGGGAGAGTATAAATGTGCAAAGCTACCCGACACCACAACAGAAAGAATGAGAAACTTTTTAGCAGAGGTAAAGGAGAAAAAGCTTTCAGTTACATGCAATAACAATAGAGTTCAGCTACTACAGCTTTTTCGCACTTTCTCCGCACTAGATCATCTTAAGAACCAGCCCAAATAACATTAAAATATCTCAATTATATCGAGAAGAGCGGTCCAAAACAATCTAAAGTGAGAAAAATTTACCCAAAATAATATGGGTTGGGCTATGCTGCTTGTGTGTCTAACAATTTAGTGAAGCAATGATTTTTATGTTTGGTTTTTTTGGCTATTTTATACATTTAAATGTTGGTAACTTTTCAGAGAGGTTTTAAAAAAATAAGGGATGCAAGATTTTAAGTTAAACATGTAGCTTTATACTAGTGAAAGGATTACTAAAATCGGTTTAGTAGTTTTTATGTTTAGCGTCGTCGCAAGTACGTGAGAAGCCTTTTATATAATAGTATAGATTTATGGCGCTTTCTTTTCTCGAAAAAATTTTGCACTTTTCTGCCCTCTTTGAGAATTCTGCAATTTTTCCGTTCTTTTCTCGAAAAATGACCTCCAAAATGGAATCGTGTTCTTTTATCGAAAACATTGACCTTGGAAGTAGAAAAAAAGCAGAATTTTTGGCCTCCCAAGATCGATTGTTTTAAAATTCTGCCCTCACATGTTTCCAACTGAATGAACAAAAAGTGACATGTAAGGAAAATTTTACACATTATCATGGACATTTCTTTCAAGCTTTAGCTTATTCACGGATGACAAAATAAATATTCAGCTCGATTCTGAATAATTTTTTCCAGGGAATCGGAAAAGGGAATTTTCATTTCTAAGATTTCATTTCATTTCTGAGGTTTAAAATCATTATGGAAATTTTTAATGAAAATTTCTTCATCAACCGTCAATATTCATAAGTGTAACCAAAAAAAAAATGTTATGTATTTCTCTGCTATCTTAAAAACAAAAACTCCCTATTTCAATTCCCCGCGAAAAATTATTCAAAATCGCGCTGATTATAAACATTTTGATGTGGCAAATATAAACGCAACAGTTCGGTCTGCAATTAATGTTATTATAAAAGAGTTGCTTGAAACATCTTCGTCCTCATCCAATGATGAAGATCTAGTGATGCTCCATTACCAAGAACAATATAATGAAGGAAAGAATACATTATGAAATTCTTTAATTTACTTTTTTTAGTAACATTTTTTCATAAGATATCTTTGAAATTTTTCGCATATGTTGTTTTGCAATTTATTTTTTTTTTAACCAAGACTAAAAAAAAAAGTATAGCAGTGAGAGGACTGCCGACCGAAGCGAAAACCTATTTATAAAATATTAGTATTCCCTGGAAGACGTTGTCCTGCCACGGCCGCCTTACTGCTATATAAGAATTTTCATGCTAATAGGGGGTTTCAGACTATGCTACATGTAGGATGGATTTGACAGGTCGGACGGACATGTTGGATGTGCGAAAGCTCATACTGCAGCCCGTCCTACATGTAGGATGAAATCAAAAAGTTTTAAAAGTTCCGCTCTGATCTTGTTCTTCTCTGTGCGTGCTTGTTTGTATATTTCCTTGGTAATTGTTGTTGGCACAGTTAGCCGGAAATTTTTTGTAGGTGTTGTGAATTCTAATCGTGTAGCTACAGTTGGCATATGAAATTAGAATTATTTTTGTTAAGAGCTTATAACAATTTATTAAATTTTTTATATATTACTGAAACTATTTCTTTTAAGCAAAAGTGTTACCATATCAAAAATACATATAATTAAAGTAATTTATTTAAATTATTTCATTATTGATTAATATACAAAATTAAAGCTTATTTATATCAATTTATATCATAACACTAACACAATATACATGTTCACCATATCTATATTGCGTTGTGTATTAAAAATAAAATATACTAAAATTAAAAAATATCTTTAGCTTATAAATTATATATAATCCATATAAGAAATTAAGCTAAACAGTTTAAAAAATATAATGCTTAGGATAAGCAGACCTTAGTTATTCAATTACTACTGAAAATATTAATTATTTTGCAGGTTTAATACGTAATTGTTATTATATAAATATACATAAATATTCTTTAAATTTCCTCAATGAGCTAGATTGTTCATATATATGAACTATATATATGTAAATATGTAAATATATACATATATATATATATATATATATATATATATATATATATATATATATTTATATATATATATATTTCCGATACGGTAACACTTTTACTAAAAACAAATAGATTTACCAATATTATATATACTCTTTAATTCATATGTATAAACTGTTTTCAAAATAAGTTCGATGTCATATGCTGACTGTAGCTACAAATAAACATCCACAAAAAATTAAAGCTTACTGTACAGCAATAACTACTTAGCAAATTTACAACAACAACGCAAAGAGAATTACAAGATCCCAGCGGTTGCGCAGCGTTAGAGGGGATGAACCGAATTGGCGGCGTAAATATACAGCACTTTACATGTTATATTTTCTGTTTGCCTGCTGTTTCGTTAATTTTTTTTAATTTTTTAACAGTTTTTTAAGTTTACAATATTACAAGTTTACGAAATATGTTGCAAGTACAAGCTCTCGAATTCAATATGTCGCAAATTGATAAAATGCAAATAAAATAAAATATTTGCTCTAAAACACGACCGAAATGTCAAAATTTGTAATTGCCAAAATTTCATCGTCCATTTGACACAGCAAAAAAGACAAATTTATTTCAACACACACAAATTTTATTTTATTCAAGTTATTTTCTATTCTACCACGACTGATTGACACACAGCCATAGTTGACAACTCTGAATATAAAATGCCGCAGTGGTGAAAATAAAAAGCCACTGACAAATACAACAAGTGTGAAAATTGTCAAACTTTGTTTGACGATATGTAATAAAATAAGAGCATGCATATAATTATTTCAATGTTCAACATATGCCTTTATCACAACTTAAAGATTAAAATGTTAAAACACTCAATCCATACATTATTTTTCTTGTTTGCAAACGAAGTTCCAGCAGAAAAAAGAAGAAAAAGAAGAAGATGGATCCATTTTTAAATCTCACCATGAATAGCAGCTGTTTGAGTAAAAGCAAATTTTTCAAAAATGTTGACAAATACAACAACTGAAGAAATTGCCAAACTTTAAAGGCATATATATATCTTATATATAAAAATGGATGTGTGTATGTGGGTATGTGGGTATGTGGGTGGGTATGTGGCTATATCACGTATAGACTCCAAAACCGCTGAATCGATCTTTATGAAATTTTCAGGGAAAACTAAGCCACATCTTGAGAGTGTTCCTGTGAGGTTTCGTAACGATTGGAGAAGGGGGCGTGGTACCTCCCATACAAGCCAAATTTGCTCCATCGATCACAAACAAAAAAAGGATAGATATCAGGCGGTTTCAATCGTAAAAAACTAAGATTTGGTGATTTTGTTCAGATGGTTACTGTCGGTAACTGTTCAAAAAATGGGCGTGGTCGTAATATAAATACGCCCACTTTTTCGAAATCATGGCAATTCCAGAGTTCTACAGATTTTTACAGTGAAACTTGCTGTGTAGGTGCTCCAAGAGGCGGTCACTTTATATAAATGTTTCCACGCCCACTTTTACCACCCACAAATCAATATCTATATACATAAAAAGCAAAACGATGTGTGTCTGGATGTGTGATGTCTATAGACTCCAAAACTACTGAACCGATTGACCTGAAATTTTGGCAGTCGATTTGTTGCAGGTACGAGATGGTTGAGGAAAAAAATTGCCACACCCCCCTGTAACCGCCCCCAAATCAATAAAAATGTTATATTTCAGTCGATTTGGGTCATATAAGGCTAAAATTTTGTAATTTAGTATGTACGGTTACTGTCGACAACTGTATTAAAAATGGGTTTCCACGCCCCCTTTTACCGCCCACAAATAAATGAAAATGGTTTATTTCAGACGGTTTTGGTCATATAAGACTTAAATTTGGTACTTTGGTTTGTGTAGTTACTGACAGTAACTGTACGAAAAATTGGTTTCCACGCCCACTTTTTGCGCCCACAAATCAGTGAAAATGCTATATTTCAAGCAGTTTTGGCCGTATGAGACTTACATGTGATACCAAAGTTTGTTTGTTTACTTTCGGCAACTGTACTAAAAAAGGGCGTCATCGCTATATAGCCACACCCACTTTTTTAGAAATCATGAAAATTGACTACTGGGTCGATTGAGCTAAAATGTTGTCATAGTTTGTACGGTTACTGTCAGCAACTGTACTAAAAATTGGTTTCCACGCCCCCCTTTTACCGCCCACAAACCAATGAAAACGTTTTATTTCAACGGTTTGGGTCGTATTAGACAAAAATTTTGTAAATCAGTACATATGGTTATTTTCGGCAAGTGTACCAAAAATAGGCTTATATTTCACATGGTTTTGATCGTATAGACTAAATTTGGTTATTTAGTGCATAGCTACTTTCGGCAGCTATACTGAAAATGGTGAATATATTTGGCATTTCTTGACATGTTCGTATATGGCAGTAAGGCGGTCTGTATCAGAACAACGTCTGCCGAGAAGAGTAAGTGTTCCTGTGAGGTTTGGTAACGTTTGGACGAGGGAGCGTGGTACCTCCCATACAAGCCAAATTTGCGCTATCGACCACAAACCAAATAAGGGATATATACCAGAAGGGTTCAATCGTAAAAACTAAGATTTAGTAATTTTGTTCAGATGGTTACTGTCAGTAACTTTACAAAAAATGGGCGTGGTCGCAATGTATATACACCCACTTTTTCTCAATCATGGCAATTCCAGAGTTCTACAAATTTTTATAGTGAAACTTGCTGTGTAGGTGCTCCAAGAGGCAGTCATGATACATAAATGTTTTCACGCCCACTTTTACCGCCCACAAATCAATATCTGTCTATATAAAAATGAATCGTGATTTGTTCGGATGCTTAATACTTGAAAATTACTGGACCAAATTAGATACTTCTTTCTACGGGTTTGTTCGTAACTGCTACGCAAAGGTTTACGAAAAAATAATGCCACACCCCTTTTATCACCCACAAATCAATAAAAATGGTATATTTAAGACGGTTTTGGTCGTATTAAATTAATATTTAGTAAATAAGTTCGTATGATAACTGTCATTAACTTTAATACAAACGGGCGTGGTCACTCTTATTCTACGCCTACTTTTAAGAAAATATCAAAAACTTAGAAACTATTGGTCCGATTGAGCTGAAATTTTGTAAGTGGCTTTGCTTTGAGTACGATATGGTTTAAGAAGAAATGCCACACCCCCTTTTACGTCCCACAAATAAATAAAAAAATTGTGTTATCGAATAGCTTTATAGTTATGGGTCGCACAGCTTAGAAATTCGGTATTCGACCACAATCTAGACGTACCATTTCAGTGATGAAATTTTATGGGAGTTGGTCAAGGGGGAGTGGGACCTCCCATACAACAAAATTTGTGTTATCGAATATCTTTGAAGTTATAGGAATTCAGCTTTGGAATTCAGTTTTTGGCATCAATTTACACATGCAGTTTCAATGATTTTATTTTATGGGCGTTGGACAGGGAGGCGTGACAGTCTCCCTTACAACCCAAATTTGCGATATCGAAATTCTTTGAAGTAATAGATTGACAGCGTAAGAATTCCGTATTCGACCTAAATTTATACATGCACTTTCATTACTTACATTTTATGGGTAGGGCAAAGGGGAGTGGCACTTCCCTTACAACCCAGCTTTGTGCTTTCAAATAGCTTTAGAGTTATAGGTCGCACAACGCCGGAATTCAGTATTCGACCTCAATGTACACATGCAGTTTCATTGATTTAATTTTATGTTCATTGGTATGAGGGGCGTGGCACCTCCCATTTAACGTAAGTTTGCGATATCGAATATCATTGAAGTTATAGGTCGCGCACTTTTTTAATTCAGTATTGGACCTCAATGTACACATGCAGTTTCATTGATTACATTTTATGAGCGTTGATCAAGGGGGAGTGGCACCTCCCATACAACGAAAATTTGTGATATCGAATAGCTTTGGAGTGCAAAGTCGCACAGCGGCGGAGTTCAGTATTGGACCAAAATTTACGCATGCAGATTTACAAATAAAATTTTTTAGAGTTTGTCGGGGGGGGGGGGGGGCGTGACACCTCCAACTTAATCCAAATTTGGGATATCAAATATCTTTGGAG
Organism: Dichetophora obliterata; assembly: GCA_963920525.1. Classification (NCBI taxonomy): domain Eukaryota; kingdom Metazoa; phylum Arthropoda; class Insecta; order Diptera; family Sciomyzidae; genus Dichetophora; species Dichetophora obliterata. The sequence continues at coordinate 34,597,511 of OY986435.1, read as the reverse complement.
TTATAGGTAACTCAGCTTCGAAATTCAGTATTCGACCTCAATTTACACATGCAGTTTCATTGGTAAAATTTTATGGGCGTAGGAAAAAGAGGATTGGCACCTCCCATACAACCGAAATTTATGCTATCGAATAGTTTTGGAGTTATATGTCGCACAGTTTTGGAATTCGGTATTCGACCTCCATGTACACATCCAGTTTAATTGATTACATTCTATTAGCGGTGATGAAGAGAGCGTGGCACTCCTATATAACCCAATTTATGGGTAGGGCAAAGGAGAGTGGCACTTCCCTTACAACCCAACTTTGTGCTTTCAAATAGCTTTAGAGTTATAGGTCGCACAACGCCGGAATTCAGTATTCGACCTCAATTTAGGCAAGCTGTTTAACTTATAACATTTTATGGGTCTTTGACAAGGGAGAGTGGCAGCAACGCGCCGGGTTTTAGCTAGTGTATTTATATACTAACAAACAGATTATATGCATTAATTTCAGGAGTTGCCAAGTGATTTCTAAGTGAGCTTGCGGCCGAATGACGAATTCCTTGGAAAAATACGATGATGCAAACGAATGATTTACACTCTACCAAAATCGTTCAACGCGCCTAAAGAAGTTTTCACTTCAAAAATTTCGACTGTTTTCTATTCAAAAAGTGACCTTGAGCCTGTATTAAACTTAAAATCATTTAATTTTTTCTCAAAAGTAAACAGCAGTGTAGCCAACACAACATCATTGAAAATGCATTTTTTCTGATCTTTTTTCGACTAATAACAGGTCAAAATATTTTGAGTTCAGATTAAAATTAAAAAAATTCTACACTCTCAGAGGACTGCATTTTTTCCGAGAAAAGAAACGCCATTAGTTTTCACACCTTAGTGACTAGATGATGACATTTCACTTGATAAGATTATTACTGCAATTTTATCCTTTCTCTATTATCTGTTGGTTTTCTTTGAAATCTGATTTCTGCACTTATATTTTCTATTTTTTATTTGTACGCAAAGTTTTGAATTTTTTTTTGTATCTATTCAATTTGCACATTTTTTGCCACACTTTACCTTGGTTGATATACATTTTAGTTGTTGCAAATTGATTTTCATTTATCAAATCATGTAGTTCTCTGGTAGCACAACATTATTTATTGAATGAGTGAGTTTCAACGGAAGTTGATTCCTTTGTGACTGTGAATCGTTTGAGAATTTAATTTTATTTTCTTTCATAAAAAAATTGTATTAGTGTGTTAGAAATCTATATGTAAGACTTTTTGGAAGACTCAATACAATCTACTTACTTACTTCATAGAAAAAATACCTTGCTAAACTAATAAGGAAATGTTTTCGGCTGGGTCGAAGTCAAAATACAACCATTAACGTGTTAAAATGTATTCGTAGCTTTGAATGCTTTATTACTTGAAGACGTCCTTTTTTATGGAAAGTGGTTTTTATTTAAATTTTTCAAAATTTTAACTCAGAGTACGTTTTGAATATCAAAGCAATGTGTAAGGAGACAGTTATACGTTCAATATATGAAGCACAGCAGCAAATAACGCTTTAAGCGACAAAAAGTAAATTGTTCACAATACGGAAAAAACTTTTTAAATGCAGCAGACAATTTCGAAATACTTGTTTCTAATACATTATGGAAATACTTAGGTGAATGAACTATTTTGGTAAAAAAAATTGTTTAACAATAATATTTGGTTAGTAAATTAAATATTTTTAATGTATAAAATAGAAAACTTTTACATATTCAAAACCCATTGGTTGTTAAAACGTTATTCCAAGTTGCAAAGCAGAGGGTGCGATGGCTTTTTAAACGTTATTCGCGCAATTAAAGCATACACATTAGAGTGGGCCAAAAAATCAATTACTTTTTTTTACAGGTGACACGGAAAATGGGTTGCTAGACACGTTCCAAAAATTCTCACCATAAATGAGCTCTTAATTTTAATAGGAAAATGCTCCGCATCGCAGTTTTTTCTTCTCAGTCCAATAGAACAAAAAAAAATGCATATCGCATCATTAATTGATTGTTCAGAAAAATGTTTTCCTATAATTTTGTAGGAAATTCAATGGTCTAGAATAAGGAGCATTAAATTTTTTCCGTAAACCTCACCATTTGAATGATATTGAAAATTGAAGTTTGATTATTTTAAGACATATGTATATAATTTTTGTTTATGAATTTTATAACTCGACAATAAATGACTATTATAAAATGCAAAATAAAAATTTTTGTAGGAAATTAACTGCTCTCTAAAAATGGTATCATTTGCTTTGGCGATTAAATTAAGCGTTCAAAAGATAGTCATCATCAAACTTTCATGTATACTGATTCTAAGAGTTTTTGATTCGATAATCGAAAAAATTCAATTTCTTTTATGAATTTCGTACAAATTTAAGTTTTTGTTATTAATATAAGTATTATTTGAGTTTTATTTTACATATCATAATATATTTATAACTTTGCTTTTTTATTAATTAATAATGAGCTAAGCGAAAAATAATCTATAGTAATAAAACTCATTTTCTGTTTGTTTGTTTGTTTGTTTGACCTTTATACAAATCTTAACGACGCAACGGATTTTGCTTAGTAATTTTTTTATTATAAAACTTTTTACAATCGGAGATTTTTTGTATTTAATTTTAAAAAATTTCTGTTATTTTGACATCAAAAACATTCACATATCTTCAAAATTGGAGAAATTTTCAGTATAACGACTTTTTCATAAAACATCGTTGCCTAAGAATGAGAAAAAAACGACATGAAAATCAAAGTTTGGTCTTTCGATGCAAATATCTCCGCTGTCCATTAATATATTTCATTCAAATTTTTTTTTGTTCAAAAGTTCAATAAAATCACTTCACAAAAATAGGTTGAACTGTACCGTTAAGTCAGTGTATATATGTTTTATGATTATGTCAAAAAAGGTCCAAAATATTGACTTTTTACTCAAAAAATGACTCAAAAATTGTTGTTGTTGTAAAAACGAAATCAATTAAAAATTGCACGTCTGGCTACCTTTCATATTACATAGCATTTAGTTGCAAAAATTTTTCCAGCTAAGCGCAAAAATTATTTTACTGTTTCTGTCATCAAAACAACAAGGGTACCCCCTTTGATCCCCCCCCCCTTTGATTCCCCTTTGATTTTTTTTACGAAATTATTTTTTCCAAAATGTTGTTTTTATATTCTGCACAAAAAATTCAAGTCTCAAAAATAATTTATATGAAAAAATTACCCCAATATCTCTTCACAATCAAAGGTTATGGCTAAAACTCTATTTTTTCATACCAGACTATTAATAAAACTTAGTTTTGTGTTAAAATTGTCTATACAGTTTGAACGTCCCCATTTATCTCTGAGAATGCAGTTGAGTGTCTAGAGTAATTACGAAGATTTTGGATTATATAAAATCTTTCTTATAGTAATCTACTTAGTTTTTGTATAAGCTATGCACCTTGCGGTGAATAGCTGAATAATGTTTTTTCAAAAGTTTCTTTAAATTTAACCCCACACGTTTGGGATTGCAGACAGGTGGCGCTATTTTCTGCTTACAGAAGAATATCTGATGTTCTAATGCAGCTAGCAGATACGTTTTGCGAAATATTTTGCGAAAATGCTATTGCTAATGTTGTTTTTATATTTTTTACAAAAAAGTCAAGTCTCAAAAATAATTTATGTAAAAAAATTACCCCAATATCTCTTTCCAATCAAAAGTTATGGCCAAAAATCTATTTTTTCACACAATTGACTTTTAATAAAACTTAGTTTTGTGTTAAAATTCTCTATATAGTTTGAACGTCCCCATATATCTCTAAGAATGCAGTTGTGTGTCTAAAGTAATTACGAACGTTTTGGATTATATAAAATTTTCTTTATAGCGATCATCTACTTATATTTTGCCTCCCCACCTGTTATTTGTTTTGTTGTGATGGCTCTATTTGTTCTCACTATTGTGTCACCGTTGTCAATTAGTAATTTATCAATGGTTCTTTAAATGTTGTATATATATCACAATTTCATCGAAAAGATGACTGTGAATAAGAATGCTGTAAAAGTTAATATTTTCATGTAATCAGTTTCTGCTATATGGCGATATAAAAAAACATATGCGCATCTGGTCAGCACAATTATTTTATTAGTTTTGATATGTGCGTTAAATTCACAGATAGATGGCGCCACATGTGTAAGATGTGTGGGTACAAACTATACGTACACCTTGCGTTGAATAGCTGAATTATGTTTTTTCAAAAGTTTCTTCAAATTTAACCCCACACGATTGGGATTACAGACAGGTGGCGCTATTTTCTGCTTACAGAAGAATATCTGATGTTCTTATGCAGCTAGCAGATAAGTTTTGCGAAATATTTTGCGAAAATGCTATTGCTACCAAACTTTTAGAAAGTAAAATAATGCAGTACTGCCAGTTTTTTTTTAGAAATTTTAGTAGGTACAATCATTTTTAGCACAACGAATTTTCATAAAACATTGATAGCTAATAATGAGAACAAATTATATGAAAATCGAAGTTTCTACTTTTAATGCCAATAACTCTGCTGTTTTTAACATATTTCATTAACATTTTTTTTTTTAAAAAGTTGAATATGTTTTTTATTATAAAGCTTTGCTTAGACGTTAAAATGTCCATATCTCAAGGACGCATTGAGTCCCACCATAATTTTTATTTTGTTGAAAAGGTAATTGTGTTTGCTTTAAGATTGAGTAAATATAAAAATTCTTTTTAATTTTTAAAACCGGTTTTTCGTACCGCTTCTTTGAATTCAATTAGCTCACCGCAAGAGATGGAACCACCAACAACAAAAATTTTCCTAAACTTTTTTGGATCAATTTTCGTTCAATTACCTAGCAAACGGTGGATAAATAAAATTAAATAAAATAAAATTCAAATAAAATTCAACATGTTTTTCATTATTCCCGATTTAAAAAAACATATAATCGAGAAGTGTATGTTAAAATGTTTATATAAATGACTCTCGAGTAACACCGGGTATATCAGCTAGTATACAATATATTTCTTAAATGTACCCTGCAAACCATATGAGTTCTTAAAGACTCTTTTATGACTCATTTGTAGGAGCTTGAGCCCTCATAATGAGCTCTTATAAGTTTCAAAAAAGAACAGTTTTTCCGTTGAAAATGGTCCCTCTTTGAGAGCTTAAATAAGAGTACCAAATGATACTTTTTTAACTCTAAAAAGTAATTTATTCGGACTCTAATAGACTCTTTTATGAATCTTATATTGGCATTTTAGGAATCATATAAGACTTCAAAATTTCAGAAAAGTGCTAGTTTTCCTTTGAAACTGGTTGCTCTTATAAAAGACTCTTTTATGATTCCTATTTTTTCTATATTTTTCTTCATAAAATAATCATAAAAGTGCCGAAAATGAGCTTGGTTTTTTTAATTTTGTCACTTTTTATGATTTTTTTAATGAAGAAAAAAAATTGTCGGAGAACGCTGATTATTCCTTAAAATTTTTCTGCTCTTCCTGTGCTGAAATATTAAGTTGTAAGCATATAACGATTACCGAATCGAATGAAATATTTTAAATTTAAAGTGAATGAACAGTAATTGAGAGCTTCTTTTTTTTTCTTTAAATTTCTACTCCGAAAATGCTCCCAATTGGGATGTTTTTAGGACCTTATTTTTTTAAATACATAAAATACACATAAAATTTCATATTCAGGAGGCTTTTCACAAAACACTCCTAAATGTGAGCTCTTTCAGAGCTCAAAACTGAAATACTCCAAAACCAATCCGAAATATGTTTTTTTTTTCAGGAGTGTACGCTAATAAGGCAGAATTATGAGCGCTCCGAACTTGGTTTAAAGGGTAGAAAAAGACACTTACACATAAAAAAATCTTGAAAAATATTTTAAAGTTTCTCAGTTGATAAAACTAAAATTCGTGAAAATTTTCTCAAAACTTATAAATTTAATTGAAATTTTTCGATTATCTAATCAAAAACTCTTAAAATTAGTACACATGAAAGTTTGATGATGAATATCTTTTGAACGCTTAATTAATCGCCAAAACATATGATACCATTTAATAGAGCAGTTAATTTCCTACAAAAATTTGTATTGCGCATTTTATAATAGTCACTTATTGTCGAGTTATAAAATGCATAAGCAAAAATGATATGTCTTAAAATAATCAAACTTAAATCTTCAATATCATTCAAATGGTGAGGTTTACGGAAAAAATATGGGATACGTTTTTTGTAGAGCACTAAATTTCCTACAAAATTCTAGGAAAACATTTTTCAGAACAATCAATTAATGATGAGGTATGATTTTTTTCTATTAGACTGAGAAAAAAAACTGCGATGCGGAGCGTCTTCCTATTAAAATTAAGACCATTTTTTCGTGTCACTTTTTTAAAAAAAATTATTGATTTTTTTGACCCACTCTAATACTCATTCACAAAACTTATTTGATTGAATCCTTTTCGATAAATTAAATGGAAATGATAGAATTTAAACACTTATTTATCAAAAAAACCCTTAATAAGAAAAACAAAAATTCATTTGAAGAAATTAAAAGAAAATATCTTAAAACCTTTAACAAAATCTATTTGTTTGCTTTCGAACACAAACTTAATATATTTCTTAATTCAACTGCATATTGATTTATAGAACTCGGCGTACTTTTCAGGCAAATATGAAGCAACTGCGAGAGGTTATCCTTTTTCTTTTCATCACTTAGGCCTTTTCCACATGGAGCAATTGCAAAGAAATGCAACTACAACGCTACAGCTTAAAAAGTTTAAAAACAATTCAATTTTGAACTGAACTGCAACCTACGTTTTCAGATGAGCAAGTCACGTCGCAACGCAACATTGAAAAATTCGCAACAACACAAACACTTATTTAATGGAAGCTTTGTTAAATAGATATAAAAAATATATTGAGGATAAAAAAAGGATATTTCTCCACTTCCTGCACTTATTTCATATTTATTAACTGATTAATTATTTTCGTAGCACAGAACACATATCTCAAACGTAACAAATCGCCGATTCAAATTGCAGCAAGCCGTGTTGCATGGAACTGGTTGCGAATGTGTTGCGAACTTGTTGAGTACAAGTTGTTTCATTTGAAGGTTTCGGTATAAATACATTGGTTCGCAACTTTTGTTGCAGTTGCATTACTTTTCCATTGCTCCATGTGAAAAAGACCTTACTTGAATGGGTTCTTTTCGAAAGACTGGTATCGTATAATTTGCCAAGTTTTGAGTTCTTATGAACAGTGTGGACACGAGTTAAAAAAAAAGAAAGCTAAACCAGCCAAAATAAAGCATTCGCGTCGTTGGACACACGAGTGAAGCGAAGCTTTTTCGCATTTTAATAGATTTGATAATTTAATGGCTTGTTAATAAAATAATTTTTAAATTCAAAAATTTTAAATATCAAAAACTTAACTAAAAAATACATGTTAATATTCACACCAGTACATTTTATTACATTAAATTATTTTTTTTTAATTACATGCTACATAATTTTGAACTATTTTTGTAAATGTTTTGAATTATTGTTATGGAAATTTATTACAATAATGGAATTGTTGGTTTTGATATCTAAAATAGCAAACGTTTATTACATATCATCGATATATCTAGCAAATACTGCATCAATAGTTGTCCTTAATCGTATTGTACAAATATTTGGATCGCTTATCATTCGTAAATTATATATATCAAAAAGGCATTGCTTAAGTGCCTGTGAACATTCAAACAATTGGTACCTTGTGATAAGTTTCGCCCAGTTTAATGGAGCCTGCTCGTGTATAGCATAAAATAATCTGTAAGTACATGCATAACTTTAGGCTGAACTTTTTTGAGGACATGTTGTAAAAGCACTGTATCAATGGCAATGACTTTTATGTATTAAGATGTGCATACTTTCAGGCTGAACATTTTTCAGGACAGTTTGAGCGATATAGGTGCAGAGCAGTATGCTTGTCTTTTATGTATTAAGATTGTTTTCTGGTACAACATATCTTCACTTAATACTTAATATTGAATAAACCAACCAACGCAACAAAGAATATTCGATCAGTTGGTAGTGTATAGGACTATCAATCAAAGGGTTATGAGTTCGATTCTCACTACAAACAAAAAAATATTTTTAATTTTATATTCTCTTGGTGTAACAGACGCAAAAAAAAGCAACAACAATTCTAACAAAAGGTGTATGGAAAAATGTTGCGTTTTTGAGATTTCACTCAAGCAAATCACAAAATGAGACGTAAAAAGCGTCGCTTCAAAAAATATTGCACTTTAATTTTTTTACTGCAATTTAAAATGATTCTAGTTGTTCATTCTAATTGTGATGTGAATTCAGAAATTAAAGCAATTAATTTAAGAATGTCCAAAATTAGTTACCAAGCACATAATAAAATTTGTATTCTTCAGAATAGTAAATTGTTTTTTATAATTAACTGAAATAATGAATGAATATGTTTTTCTACAAACTCAAAAAATATTGCTTTTTAGTTAGATTTAATAAAGTCCTTTGGACCGCTGATTTAAAAAAATTTCAAAATTAGCGGAAAACTTTACCTAAGCATTATCAAACTTTAGTTATTCAAACCCTGATTAGTATCGTCTTTTTGATTAAAATTCTAGTGATTTGAGCTGCCTATTCTGAACGGATTTATGTATCTCATAATATTTGTTGAGCGTTGGCTATCAATCCATAAACCTATTATCTTCACAGCATGAAGCTTACTGTGTCCACCTACTCGTTTAAAGTATCCTCTGAGTACATGCTTTTAAATGTCACAATTTATTGCCAGTGATTTGTATATGCCCAAGGATGTGTGAGTGTGTGTGTGATTTTGAAAGCCTTTACCAAAACAATTCCAAACATTTCCATATAGACATAGGAAAGGCTAATTTTGATGATTTTGTCAATCTGAACTAGACTTTCAGTTAAACGGCAACGATAGTTTCACGTAGTTGTTTTTTTTTGTTCATTTAAACTTTAGATCAAAATTTCAGCTGTTCTGGTGTTGGTTGTCTTCTGTCGGTCGTGGTTGTGTGTTATGTATGACGTGCTCAGGGCTTTAAAAGAATTTTAGTCTTGAATGTGCCTAGAGGCTAGCACAACATGTTGCGGAATATGTATAAACATCAAGAATGTATTCTAATTGAAACGAAATGGATGTACTAGCGTTTGATAAATTGGGAAAGCGAAGAGGGAATGTTTATTTTAAATATTAAAACGCTGTTTATTTAACGGAGTGAGGAAAAAAAAATAAAGCTAGCTATTTTTAAAAATATGTACACTTCAACCTTATCTTCTAATCTTTAGTGTTCAAATTTTTTATTAATAAAATTTACTTTGCTTTAAACGGTATGTGTGGTAACATATAATTTGGTTATCCCATTATTGATTTAACAAAAGGAAACTAAAGCAATTTGAAAGTTTTTTAATTCATTCAAACTTATTTTGAAAATTTTTTACATTTGGTCGGGACATTATTTCAATTCAATTCATTTTGTTGAGCCTTTTTTTAAAATTACAAGTCAGTTTCTACAAAAAAATAAATTAACATATAGATTAAGAACTGTGCAATAGAAAGGTCCTTAGTTATAATAAGATTTTTTACAAGTTAAAATTTTGCTGCTCCCTAACCCCATCTTGTTTCGATCCACAAAATGATGGTCTGTGTAAAATTTTATCTTAATCGAAAAACTCTAAGGCGACCCTTGTCGAGCATATATTTGTGAAAAATTTGACCAAAAAAAATCACTTATTTTCTGAAGCTTATTAATTTTTGTGTCAATTATTTCTCAGCTCAGTTCTGCACTCCACAAAGAAAGTTTTCTTTCTGAAAGTATTTTTCTTATTCTCTCCATTTTCCGAGTACAGAACTGCTATCTATTTCTTTTACATAAGAAAATATAGGGACGTCAAACTGATAGAAGGTTGAAACACAAACTACATTTCGTGAACAGCGTTCTCATATAAAGACACAAGAGTAAAGTTGTGTTCAGCCTAAACGAATTCCAATAATAATCTAGAATTAAATAGTTTTGCTCTTACATTGATCAGGGAAAGATTCTGAGTCGATTCTGAGTTGTTTTGTTCCGTTTATATTAACGCATCTTGTCAACAACGACAACAGTTGCAATATTCTGTTCTGTGAAAATGTTGCGCATGCGAAAATTTTAATGAAAAAACTGGTCACAAGTTGTCATGGGCAAAACTGTTACTTTTTAGTCACTGCTACTCACTGTGATTGCTACTTTAGAATCACAGTGAAAAATAACTGTAATTGCTACTTTGGCATATTAAAGGGTTTGATTCTTCTTCAATTTTTATATAATTTTATAGATTTTGGTCAAAAGTAAATTAATAATAATAACTGTTCAGCAAAACAAGTAAAAATTAAACTGATTTTTATTATTAAAACATATATTTACATAATATAAAATATAACCTGATATCAGAAAAAATGCTTGTTAAAATATATATTAGGGCGTTTCAAAAAAAAAAAAATTTCCAACTCTTGAAGCGGAATATTAAAGTTTGTGATTTAAGAGAATTTCGAAAATTTTTTTGGATTTTTTGAAGATGGGTACGTGGTCGCTGAAATCGATTTTATCAAAAAAATGAGGTTATGGAGAAAAATTTTTAATATTAATTTTTGCTGGTGCTTTTTCTTCATAAAACTAAACAATTCTCTTCTTAATGATCCGATCCCACGACAAAAAAATGATTGATGTGAAAATTTATTATATTAAGGACCACTTTGATAGTCTTAAAAGTACAAAATTATGTTTTTATAGATTTCAAACCTCAATAACTTTAAAAGTTTTCAACATTTTTTCAAGATAAAAAATGCGTTAGAAAGGTCTTTAAATTACCTTTCATTCGGTATATAGGTTTCTTTTCACTTGCAGGAGAAATATAAGAAAAAAATTTAAGTTTGAGAAAAAAATTTTTTTTCAAATTTTATAAAAATTATAAGAATTTCATTAAGTTTCGTTCTTGGTTAAGTAAAAAAAAAACATTTAATATACATTGTTTTAATAAAAATATCAAAAATTCAATTCATCAATATATTTTTATTTCCATACAAAATCAAAAGATATTAAAAAAACAAATTCATGTTATTTAATGAACAAATTAAAATTAAAAATTAAATTTGTATCTAAAATCACAATGGTCGCAGCATTACAAAATAAAGGTTGTGATAATCCATCTAATAAAGCATTCGTTAATTTGAAAGATATTTCAAAAATTAAAATTCATGATTTTGTTACCTGTAACAGTAAAAGGGTTTTTGATGAATTAAAATTGCCCACTTCCTTTTTTTCGAAAGATACACATTTATGGGAAAATGATGAAGATTTTGTTACTGTAAAGAATAAACTAGAAAAACTATATGTTGTGAATGATATTGGGGGTTGGAATTAATTTTAAAGGTTTTTTTCGGTTTTTGAGCATTTATTTAGAAACAACGGTACAACGTATATTATTCAAAGTATTGTCCATCGTTAGCTACAACATTTTCCCATCTTTCTGGCAGCATATGGATTCCGCGCCGGAAGAACGATTCGTCTTTTGAGGCAATCCACGAATCGACCCATTTTTTGGTATCCTCGTAAGAAGTGAAGCGCTGCTCAGCCAAGCCATGCGTCATCGATCTGAATAGGTGGTAGTCGGAAGGGGCTATGTCTGGGCTATAAGGCGGGTGGGGTAGCACATCCCAATTCAGCGCCTCCAACGTTTCCTTGACGGTTCTTGCAACATGTGGCCGTGCGTTGTCATGTTGAAAAACCACTTTGTCGTGTCTTTTGCCATATTCCGGCCGTTTAACCTTTAATGCTCGGCTCAATTGCATCAATTGTTGTTGGTAGCGTTCCCCAGTGATGGTTTCGTTAGGTTTTAGCAGCTCATAGTACACGACACCCTTCTGATCCCACCAAATACACAGCATAAGCTTGGCGCCATGAATATTCGGCTTGGCCCTCGATGTTGATGCATGGCCAGGTGGTCCCCACGATTTTTTTCGCTTAGGATTATCGTAATGGATCCACTTTTCATCGCCAGTGACAATACGATGCAAAAAACTCTTCGTTTTATGCCGTTGAAGCAGTTGTTCGCACATGCAAAATCGCCGTTCAACGTCTCTCGGCTTCAACTGGTACGGCACCCAATTTCCTTGCTTTTGAATCATTCCCATGGCCTTCAAGCGTTTGCCGACCTTTGATAAGTCGACTCCCAATGATTCTGACAATTCTTGAAGGGTTTGACACGGGTCTTCATCGAGCAAAGCCTCCAATTCCTCATCTTCAAACTTTTTCGGCTGGCCCGGACGCTCTTTGTCTTCCGTATCAAAATCACCACTTTTAAACCGACGGAACCAGTACTCACAAGTAGAAATCGATGGAGCATAGTCCCCGTAAGCCTCAGTAAGCGTGCGTTGTGCTTCAACCGCTTTTTTCTTCAAATGGAAGCACAAAAGTAAACCTTCCCGCAAATTGCGTTTTGTTGGAACGAAAGTCGACATGTTCACAGAGAAAAAAATATATGTTGTTTACACTTCAGTGGAATGATACATACTGAAAAATGAAGCTTAGACAATGTGCTTTGAAATGAATATAGTCACAGGTGTGCCCGATGCGATCTATTGATAGTAACGCCATGTCTTAGAAAACCTTTAAAACTAATTCCAACCCCCAATATATCAGAAAGAGGCGTGGCGTCAGCTACAATATATAACAAAAAAATTACAAAAAATGAGGATGATTTTCAAAACTTGTTGATTAGCGTTGATAAAAATCACAAAAATATACCTAATGTAAACAAAAATGTCATTGAAAAAGCTCTTAAGAAACTGTAACTTTAGAAAACTGTAACCATACTTTTCTCGATTTTGTATAAAATAAAAATGGAATTTTTTGTTAATACATGTTTTCTTCCACATTTAATGTTTTATATATTGTGATTTTAGATACAAACTTAATTTTTAATTTTAATTTGTTCATTAAATATTCCGCTTCAAGAGTTGGAAAAATCAGAAAAAACGTCTTTTGTGAAACGCCCTAATATATATACATATATTTTTAATAATTAAAATTTTTAACGCGCAGAACTCACAATTGCAAATGAGCACAACTAACCACACGAGGAAAATAGACTACAATAGTTAACGTATATTCCCTCAAATAGAAATCACTGCTATTGTGATTTTGTGAAATGGGAATCAAGCAAAAATTATTCGATACTCGTTATTAACACTATTGCAATCACTGTGATTGAAATATTTTAGTAGCAGACTGTGATTGCTACTTTTGAGTAGCAGTGGCAAAATCAGTGTTACCAAAATATCTATCCATCCTTAGACATAAGTCAAAAAACTAAAGCAGCCATAAAAACCACCTTAGTATAGTTTTTCTTCAAGTCAGCGAAATCCCATCCACTGTTCGCCCATTACAAGCATAACGCAAAACGGTCCGTCTCATGGCTTTCGATTTGTTTTATTTTTGGGCTATAGGTTCCTATTCAAATTCTAAGAAATAAGTTCATTTATTTTTTTTATATCGCCATTCGTTAAAAAGTTGTTGACCTTTCAATTCTGCAAATCATCCGAAAACGCCAGCATTGGAAAGTTTTTTATTAATTGTATCTACGTCAGTTTTAATCCAACTTTTATAAATGAGGTACCGTTAGAAAGGTATTAGAAAGTAATTTCTGGAAAAAATATATTATTTTAAAATTTTGGATGTTAGGGTTGCCATCATATTTAAAAAAATTTATTTGCTAATTTCTCAAAAAACGCGTAATTTTTTTTCGATTTTTATGAAACCAATTTTATGATGGAGCTTTTATATGTTTTTTCGCAATTTCAATTTTTGTGCACATGCTTTATCATATTGAGGCAACTTATTGCCTATAAATTTCATAACGGTAAAGATATTTGCAAAATTTAATCTGCGGAATAGTTTGTCTTATAAGGACCAACATTATTATTCATAAGTTTCGATGACCTTACACTTGACCTTGGTAGAGAAAACTGGTAAATACCGGAAAAAATATTTTTAATTTTTTTTTTACTTTTATTTGTAAAAAGGTTAAACAATATTTTGTTTCAAGATTGCCATATTAAAAATTATTAAATTCTAACTGATTTTGTTCCAAAAAGTTTTAAAATCGGTCTTAAAACAAAAAAGTTATGATGGTTTGATCAGCTGATATATTAAAAAATCTTCTGAAGCTGAATATCGTTATCGGCCTACTCTTCCGCAATTGATGAGCGTATTTTTTCGCAAGTTAATTTAAATAAAACTTCACTTAGAAACAGAGTTTCAACGGATTTCGTATAAAATAAAAAATGTAAAAAATGGTAATAAAAAATCATTATGACTTCCTTAAGAATATAATGTAGGATTTAAAAAAAAAAAAATGAAGAGATTGACAGTGTAATGTAAATACATCTTTTATTTATTTAACGAGTATTATTTGTTTGAATTTTACTGCAAAATAGTATGTTATATCCATATTTTTAATAAATTTCGAGGTGGCAATCGTGATCCCCAAACATTTATCGACCCACCATCATGCTTAGCACTTTTTGGACGCCTTACGTATTTTCTACTGTTCGGTGCAATGCGGTTGACCTTAGTTTCACCACTCCAGACTACGAATTTCCATTGACTTTCAGTCCAACTCGCATAAGCTTTCGCAAACTCCACGCGCCGTTTTCTTTGTTTAGACGTAATCAATGGTTTCTTGCGTGAAGTCCAATTTCAACGAAAGTAAAAAAAAAGGTTTTAAGCACAAAATATTAACGGTGAATCAAAACACGCATAACCCAGTGAACAAAATATAACGATAGCAGAAGTGTTTTTAATTAGTTGGCAACAGCTGTATTTATAAAATCACTAAGATTTGGCAGATTATTTTGAAAATTTCTTAAGTACTTCAAAAATGGATATGGAGAATATTATGCAAAAAATCTTTCGAGATAACAGGATTACGATTTATTATCGAAGTAGAATATAAACTTTAAGATTACAATAGTGGTCATAAATTTTTGTGCACTGATTGAAAAACTTATATTTGCATTAAAGTGCAAATACAATTTTGTACAAGAAACATCTGTTTTACTATACTTAAGCTAAATTGAGTTAATATTGGGAACATACACATAAAAGAAAAAAAGAACACATTTTTATGCATGTTTTTATTCTATTTGCTTCCAGCCCAATTTCTGGCATCAAATACATTTTTGCGGAATATAAACACTCCCACCTTTTGTAGAGGAAACTTAGTCTTTCTCGCTGTAGTGAAAACTTACGCGTTGTGCAGATGTGGTTAAACCAATTGGGCAACTATAAAAATGCAATGAATATTTAAAATGGTTATCTAAAAACAAACCCTTATTGATCTTCACATCGCACGCAATTTCGTTACCATGCTGCACAGCAAAACACATCGAAAGTTATAAAGTGTCTGTTATCGATAGTGTCTGTCATTAAAGTTCATACATCATATTTCACAAAATAATGGAAATTCCGACACAAGAAAATTATATTAATGAAAATTTTCCGTTGAACAAAGTTTTGAACACTATAGAGCGTAAAATGTGCATATATCATTAAATAATGATGACATAATAATGTCATAAATTCGAATACGTTTTTCATTAAAAACACTGACAACGTTGCTGACAAATATTGCAGTTTTAATAATACTGTATTAAAAGAACGATTAGAAAATACTAGCAAAATAAATTGTTACGTTGTAAGAATGGGTTTTACCCACTTTCAGTGTTGTTATTAAGTTAGTCTCTAAATCATAATTGGCATATATATGAGTTGACAAACCAAACAAACAAATAGAATTACAGGATTAAGTGTACAAGCACAACACCGTTAACGACACGTATACACTAAAAAAAAAATAATGCACTGTCAGGAAAAAGAATTTTTACTACTGTTTAAAACTGTTACGAAAAGCATTTGACACTATGCCAGCATTCAAAGGGTGTTTAAGGGCTAACACCCTCTCCAACCTTATGGTCCCGAGTATAAAAACCAAGAAATATTAGCATTAATATAGCATTACCTACTTGCGCATACTTGCTGCACCTACGTCTTTCTTCTGTTCCAATGTAAACAGCAACAGCGAAAACACTAACAAGTTTAAGGTGTCGAAAAAAGTTCGATAAATTAAAATGGGGTGTGTCCACCACCAGCGATTTAAGAAATAATTGCGTTAAAAGGTGTTACAGGAAAGTGCGGAAAGATAGCGTGGAGCAATTTTACAAAAGAACTGTTTATATAACCTTTCTTGATGCAACAATCAACAACATGGAAGTGCAATTTACAAATCCCCATCGGCTTTTGTCATCGTTCAACGTGATTTTGACGACATTCGTAGACGAGGAAGAAGCAACATTTTTAATTAAAAAATTCGCAAGAATTTTATCTTGTTATAGTAACATTGCCATAGGAAATTAGAATTTGGCATCGGATGCTGACGCAAATATTGAAAAATTGAGGCGATAGGCGTTGGAGCGCAATTGATATTTTAAATAATTTTTGAACACTTTATTTGTTTTTCTTTGTTGTTTAACCAAAGGTTAAAAATGTTATGCACCTTGTAAGTTACCTCGGCATTAAACGAAATTTTGTTTTCTTCTTTAAAATTAATTTAAACGTATCTTCAAAATCCTATAAGCGAGAACCGCATAAATGACTGTGCATTTGGGGTGTTTCTTATTGTTTAACTTCAAGCTATAAAGCATAACTCCACCTAGAAATGTTCCTTTAGGTATAAAAACATGTTCTGCAAAAAATCTTAAGAATAGTAAAAATTATCACTACAAAAAATTTGTTAGCCAACTCAATACATTATCATATTAAGCATAAAATTAACTTTCTAACGAGCTTTCATTCGTCAAAATAGATAAAAAATTTCTAAAATCTATTAAGTTTTTTGTCGAGCAAAAACAAACAAATTTGAAAAATTTCGTAATCAAGTTTTTCAATCGTAAAACATATAATAATATATGGGGCATTCCATGTCAAATCGGCCACGATCCGGACTTGAGGTCTCCGATTTTTTTCAAATTTTCAGGGTCGGTAGAGGAACTAAAAAAAGACATAACTGTTCGATTAAATCGCTGTTCGCTAAATCCGAAGATTTTTGTAGCTTTTACGGCATAAATAAAAAAAAGGAACGCGTTTCATTATTTCTGCATATTTCAAAACTGAAAAGAGATAGATTAATGAAAATTTGTAGGCATGCGTATAATAATATTGACATTCCAAAAAAAAAATTTAAAAAAAAAATCAAAAATTCATTTAAAAAAATAATTTTTTTAAAAAAATTCGTTTTTTAAAAAAACACCATTTTTTAAAAACTTGAAACTGATAGCCCCAAGTCTTGCGCAAATTTAGAATACTTAACTTTTGGGTGGACTTAAAAATTGCAAAAGTTATGAATTTTATTGTAAAGCTCTACGCGAAAAATTATGATTTAATACGTAGCTCCAAGCGATCCGACTGTCACGGAACGCAGGCAGAATAGCTTTTAAATTCTCTGTACTTCGTAACTATTGGTGCTTTTATTCAGTTCTGTGATATCAACACTCTTTGGAAACCACCGAAGTCTATTGTTATTACTTTTGTTATTTTGAATAAGTAATTTTTGCATCCAAAAGTCGTCAAAAACTCTATTTTTTCCAGTTAAACACATCTAACAAAGTAGTAATAAAAATTTTGCAGCTTTCCCAATTTTTAACAGATTTCGATGGAAAGATAATTTTATGCTTAGTAAGCAAGTGAAAATTTAAAAAAAAAATTTAAAAAAATTAAAAAAAAATTAATTATGTACTTTAATTGAAAATATTTTCTTTTGATAATTAGTTGTGATATATTCTTTTTGAATTTTTACATGATTTTTATTGTGAATATCAAGTAAGTGTAAAGAACGCAACAACAACAACTCTGTATAGAGTCATTCACACAGCAGACTAGATAGCCTGTTCGGAAATCGCTACATTTCCTCTTCAGTTTGCTGAAACTGTTGTCGCTAAAACTATATTGTTTTTACTCGACAAAATGTGTTGTAGTTTTCCCATTTCCGGTTTAGACAAATAATAGCTTGTTAAACAGATAATTTTATCTTTAATAATTTTTAAATATGGAAAAACTTAAATACGTAATTTATAAAAATTTCTGTCAAAAATTTTATTAATTTGTTTATTTTCGCTAGACAAAAAATTTTGTAGATTTTGAATTTTTTTAATAAATTTCGACGAATGAGAGCTCGTTAGAAAGTTAATTGTATGATAACGTATTAAGTTCATTAAAAAAAATGAAATTATGATAATTTTTTATTGTTTTTGAAAAAAAAATTTTATACAGATATAAATGGTATGGTAGGCAGGGGCGTACCGAGGCCATTTTGATTGGGGGCTATCAATGTATTTCGGCCGACTGGATGCCCTTAAGTCCCGACTTTTTTTAAATACCATATAGTTGAATTATATAAAGTTACTCATCCGTTCGATAAATATAAATAAATCTTAAGGGGTCTTTTCAATTTGAATGGCTAAGAAAAACACTTTGTAATTATTTTTACTAAAAACTTTTTTTAATGACGAAAAAAGAACTTGTGTACATCAAAATACATATAATTAAGTATGTTTTGAATTTTTTTTTTTTTGGTTTGGCCTTTTATCTGCTCTCTTAAGCTTTTCGCAATTTGGACATCATTTATCGAATCCAAAAAGGTGGCAAAGATTTCTCAACTTTTACAACAGGTAACTGAAAATTTTCATCTGAACGATAATACTTGAAACTATAAGATTAAATATAATCAGCCAACTAAACCTCATACCTGTTTTTGGCTCCATTTTCAAAACAAAAATTGAAAAATTACCCTATTTTTTACATTTCTAACGCTCTAAGAATTCGAGTTTTAGGTTTTAAAAGATGATTGTAGATAATAATCTCAGAGATTTTGCAATAATAAATATAATGCAAACCAGTTTCAGCTCAAACGGCCTTGTTCGTTAATGTGGCTTTTTTTAAGCCACATATAGCAACACTTTTAAGTCCTTCGATATTTTTCAAGTGAAAAAGATCCCTTAAAGGCAGTTTTTATATCGTTCCCTCTATCAAAGAAAATAAAATAAACGTATTTCAACATTATCGAATCAGCATTTAAGAATTTATTTTCCGAATTTTTTTTTTAAATTCATCGTTTCATTCATGTGTTAAAAAATAAATAGGGCTTTCAATTTCTTTTAAATTTTTTCTTTAAATTTTTTAAATTAATTAAAAAAAATAGTGTTTCAAATAAAAAATACAAACTTAATTTTTAAGTATAACATTTAAATATTAGTTCTTCTTTTTTTAAGGTAGCCCATTGCTGCGCAATATTATCTAAGTTAATGAGCTCAACGATGTCCTTTTCCGATGAAAGTATTAATAAGTCATTAAATTAGTTCTTAAATAATTTTTAAATAATTTTAATATGCTGAACATTCTCTCATTTCCTGAAACAGTAGCAGGCACTGTGCTTTGCAAACGCGACATTTTGTTAACTGCAGGAAGAGAGTTTTTATTGCATTCTGTAACATTAGCTGTACCCGATAGAGTTTTTACGCCTTCGCATAGATCATAGAATATTTCAAATTCCGCTTTCAGTGGAAGTGAATCCAACAAACAATTTTTTGGCTACAATTTTATTGATTCTAGAATTCGCTTTTGAGTCAAGTTAGTAAAAGATTGAATTGAATTAAAGAGTTCATACAGAGGCTTTATTGCTTCTAAGCAACTGCTTAATTTATCTCGCATCAGTGAGGTTATCTTATCCAATACAAGTTTTAATTCTCTTCTATAAAAACAATCGCCGCAGGACGACGGCGATGGCGAATTGAGAATTCCTTTAACATTAAAAGAATTTAACAATGCAACAGCGCTACTAATTAGATTATCCATACCTTCAGAGTCCGAATTTATATTTTCTAATGATTTAAGGGCACAAGAAATAAATTTCATAGCATTTAAAATATTCAGTTCAACGGCTTCAAGAGATTCAGTCAGGAGTTTCATTTTTACTAGCACATTTTTTTACAAAAACAAGACTTATAAAGTCCACAGAAATGAGTTGGTTTGGTAGCGAATATGCAGCATTTCGAGTCGACTTGTCAAATTTTTCAGAGCTTTTGGGAAATTTCGTTTCGAACATCAACAATGACATAAAGAGATGCTTTTATAATAAATGAATTTTGAATGCAGATTTAAAAATGGTGTTCTTTTTGCCATCATCTCGAGCTTAAAAGTTAAAACGGACCTTTTTTCAAAAGTTTGACTAAATCTTTTAAATTCATTAAATATTTATTTATTATAATTGTATCCAAATTAAAATGTTTAGTCTATGAAATTACAGATTTTACATCAGAGTTCTTGAGCTAAGAAAATTTCTTTAAATATGTTGGCCAATTTCAATCGTCATTAAATTTTTTATTACAAATTTTGGGTATTTCTGGATAAAATTTTTAATCTCAAATAATTCTACAAAAATGTATTAATTGGGTCTTAAAAAGGGGAATATGTGTGGCGACTGTGTAAGCCTTTGCTCGTTTGGACTTGTTTTATTCCACTTATTTTTTCAACTTATTGACAAGGTATTTGTATCAGGGACTGTTATCATTAGGCTTTATTCAAAAATTTAAGCATTAATCATTATATAATGATTTTCAAGTTTTTGCTCAGATATAAAAATAATAATCTGATTTTATCTTTTAAATCTTAAATAAAAATCATTAATATTTTTTTGGTCAAACAAATATATTATTTTCGGTTTTTATTTTTGGTCAAGGACACATGTTGCATAACATGGACTAAAAACGGTCCATTTTTTCCATTTGGTCCGCTGTTCTCTTTTACATTACTATGCATTGCTGTTTTCGTACTTTTTAACAGAATTTATACTATTTTACTGAACTTTTTCTGCATTTTGTCACAAAGGAACACTGGATTCGTATACAACAATTCAACGAGTTAAAATGAGTTGGCCGACTGAAGTTCGTTTAAGGTACTGAAAGTGTGAAAGTATGAATTAAAATGAAATAGCCGACTAAAGTTGGTCTTTGTTATGAAAATGGCAATAAAAGGTACGACTGACTTTGATGCGTTCATAATTATTGTTAATAAAAATCAATATTTTAAGCAAATTTCAGTAAAAAATAACAATTAGGCCGACTCTAAAAAAGTAAGGAGGGTAGTCTACCCCCCTTAACCCCCGCTAGTCATGTCCCTGATGGTAGGGTCTGGGCGTCTCGTCTTCCTGTCATCCTGTTATCGGATTTTTGTAGAACATGTTTTTATACCTAAAGGAACATTTCTAGGGGGAGTTACGGTTTATATCTCAAAAAAAAAATTTCCTACATAAAGCTAAGGAACACCCTACTGTGCATGCATTCCCTATCCTTAAGCATGCATCCCTATCCATAAGCATGCATTGGGATTGCACAGCCACAGCAAACGCTGTGTTATTAGAATTGGCAAAAAGGAAAGGAGATTTACTGCCTTATGTTGTAAATCGAAAACGCAAACCAACGACAAGTAAGACACCAGAAGCAATACTTTTTTCTATAAGAAATTCTATTGCTTCCTGTGCCTTGCTAGGCGTTGGTTTGCGTTTTCGATTTACAACATTATGCGGTTAATATCATATAAACATAAAAAATAAACAAAAATAAAGTTTTTTAGTTAAAATTTATAAACAAAATCAATTTTTGTTTTATAAAGTGAGATTTGACATCCGATTATTTAGAAAATCATAACTGATCAATTAACCCACTCCGTGTCTTCCACCATTTCTGTCTTTCAACATTTTTTTCTGAAGGGTAAGTTTACTACAACAAACCTCTTAGAGATTACTACGCGTGTTATAAATGGTTTTACTTTGGGACTGCAGACTGATGTTATTTATACGGACTTTAGCAAAGCTTTCGACAGTATTAATCATAATCTTCATTTGAAAAAACTCCACCTTATTGGGTTTCCTGTCACATTATTAAATTGGATAAATTCGTATTTATCTAGACGTACTCAAAAGTTTTTATATAAGAATTCTCTTTCAAAAAGTATTTCGGTCACTTCTGGCGTTCCTCAGGGCAGTCATCTTGGACCGGTTTTGTTTTTACTATTCATTAATGATCTTCCTTCGGCAATAAAACACTGGAACGTCTTAATGTACGCTGACGACGTGAAACTTTTTCTTTGTTACAAATCACCCGAAGAACGACATATTTTACAATCTGATTTAAATAGACTTGTGGACAGATGTAGCTTAAACATATTAAATTTTAACTTAAAAAAATATAAGCAAATGACATTCTCGCGAAGATCTGCTAATAACATAAATTACACTATAAATAACACTAACTTAGAAATAGTTTCCAGTTTTCTCGATCTTAGTGTTATTATGGATTCAAAACTTCGCTTCAATCTCCACGTTAATATGGTGATAAATAAGGCAAGAGGAGTCCTTGGTTTCATTAAAAGATGGGCTAAAGAATTCAGTGATCCCTTTACTACTAAATTATTATATACTTCTCTCGTAAGGCCAATTCTTGAATATGCATCAGTTATATGGAACCCACAATATAATGTCTACATCGAAGCCATAGGATCCGTTCATAAACAGTTTTTACTTTTTGCTTTACGTCGTAGTCGCTGGAACTAGTCGCGAGATTAATTCGGAATATCTCATCTCAGCTCTAAATTTTAACATCCCAAGGAGAGGATCTAGACATTTTCTATTTTTTAAGTTGAGTCAGTGCAATTCTAATTACGCTCCTCATGAACCTTTACGATGTATGTGCAGTGATTTCAATGATAACTTCAACATGATTAATTTTTCTGATTCGGTAGACGACTTAAAACGGAAAATTATATTACATGTAAATAATTAAATCAATTTATCTTCATCCTATTATACCTAACGCAGTTTTATAACAATGTTAATCGGTAATTGAGATTGTTCTGTTTCTCCTTTTTGTCTCGATATTACGTTTTGTAAAGTAAGCACCATCAAATATGAATCGTTTTTAAAACTTACTTTTTAATTATTCAATATTTTAATTTTAAATCGAATTGTGATTTACGTGCTCACATGGCTTCCTGATTTGAAATTAGACTGAACTCACACTATAACCTGGATTGGTGTGCCAGAGTATATCTCTTTTCCACACAAGTTTATGCCTGCGTTGGCCCAAATGCATATCCAACTAATTGAGATTTTGATTTGGCGGATATGAGATTTATCTCATTTCCACGTAGGTCCTTGGGTCAGACAATGGCCGCAAACCAGTTAAAATTATAGTGTTTTGGATTGTTTTTGAAATCAGGATTGTTTTTCGAGTACCTTAAATTGATAATCACTATAATTTAATTCGATGATTCTTATTTATATAAAATTAAATATATTCCGCTGAAAAGCCAATTAATGTGTTTAGTGGGAAATCCTAATTGCCAATAGGGGGTATGTTTAGTACGTAGGTGCATTCTGTCTGTCCCGGCTAATCCGGGCAGGATCTAGAGTTTAAATCGTGCAAGCGTATAGGTTAGGCATACGTATCTTTGGAAGATTCATACCTCCGGGCAAATCCACAAAAAAAAAATATATCCAGAAATGTTCACGTGATGTGCGTACAGACAGACATACAAATACAAATTTTAAAAATTGCATTTTTGGAATCCACATCCTTCAAAATGTTCAGCGCAGAAAAAATTTCCAAATAAAATTAAATGTACCGATTTTTTAACAGTTTTATTATCTGTATTCACGGTTAGAAATCTTGGAATAAATTCTTATACCACACCAAAATTGTATTAATATTAAATACTGGCCAAATTTAATATTTAGTAAAATTAAATCTTGAAATTTAATACTGATTTTTTAGTAAAAATTAGGTATTATATTAAATATACAGGCATGTTATCTATTCCACTTCCGAGTGGAAGTGAAAACAAAACATAATTGAATTTGATATTTGGTGTTCTATATATAACTTTATTCGTTAATACAATTAATAATATTAATAAATTAATTAAAATACAAAACGAAAAAAGTGATATGAAGAACACTATATATCGAATTCAATTATGATTTTATTTCACTTCCACTCAAAATTGGAATGCAGAACATGCCTGATTGTATCAAATTGATTCCAAAGGGTATAAAATATCGTTTTTATACTTGAAATCTATTAAAATTTAATACAAAATTGTATTTTAATATAATACAGCATGTCTTAAAAATTAAATACAATTAGGGTATTCACAAGGTGTGCTATCATGTCATAATGTCATATTGTCCTAAGATTTTACACTAGTTTAAACATTTTATTGTAGCCTTTCATATAAAAAAGTACTAATATAATACAACTCTGAAAGCTATGTTTATTCAAGAGTCGTAATCAAATAGCAGTTTCTTATTTGCATTTATTTTGCTTGTAAATTTTAGTTGTAAAATTTTAGGACAATATGACATTATGACATGATAGCACACCTTGTGAATACCCCAAATATTCACCATAGTATCGAATCGATTCAAGGATATAAAATATCGTTGTAATATTGGAACTGTATTAGAATGTAAAACAAAATACATATAAAAATTTTGTAATAAAAACGGATTAGTGCAGTTCGTTGAGCTGTTCAAAGCAAATTTGGCCATGGGCGTCCACAGGGGAAGAAGGGGGCAGTTTCCCCCTAGGCAGTGATAATTTTTAAAATATCTTCATATTAAATCAAAAAGTCGTGAGCTACAATTGAAAAATTTTACGGGAAAGTCAAAAAACTTTCCAAATTGTAATTGTAATTATAAGGATTCGTAGATTGGGCGTAGTTTAGCACATATTACATTTGTAACATTAACTAATAACGTAAAACAAAAAATTCTATGTGAGCTGGTGTTTGAACCACGATTTTTTAGCTTACGGGTCACGTATTCTTTCAGTAGACTACGGATACCTCAAGCAAAAAAAAAAAAAAAAGAAGAAATTCTGAATAAAGCAGGCTAATTTTAGATCAAGACCTAATTTTTAAAAAATCTGATGGCAAATTCATGTTAAGAAAACGCTTTTTCATTAGAATATCTTATGGTCAAAAGTTTTTTTATGACTAAAATTTAAATAGGAAACTCGATTTGAAACATTTATTTTATACATCTTCAAACTCACGGTTTTTAACAGGTGGGTTTTTTCGCGTCACGTGCTTTTATTACATCCAGGATTCAGAATCAGGCCTTGCAGGGAGGTTCAGGAATATGTTTAGAAAATGAATGGAGCCCAAAACCCATCCATATATGTACACATATTTACATATTTACATATTTATTCATAAGTTTCGAATTAAAAATAAATTTTTAAATAACTCATACAATAGTTATGTTTCCAAACTCGATTTTAGTAACTTGCATGCTGCTAGAACTGATGCATGTTAAAAAAAGAAATAAATCAGTTGATGTCCATTCGGGGCACATTTCAAGATTAGCGACAACTCTAATTCTTAATTTTTGCGGAAGCCATATATTTTAACCTCCGAAATACAAATCTGATAAATTTCAGGCCACTCGCAATTGGTTTATCAGTTACAGGCCTCCAAAACTGAAAAAAAAATTGTCTCAGAATTTTGCTGGTTTTGTTCATTTAAAAAAAAAAATATTGGGAAATTTGTGTATTCTTATTTGAAAAGAGGAAAACTTGTGGGCTAAATAGTAATAAATGCGATTTTATTTAAGGATAAAGGAGACATCACATTATTTAATTTACTCAATTACTAAGAATATTTGTTGAAAATTTTTTTTTAAATTACATGAAAAAAAATTAAATTTGAAAATATTTCGGGCATGATACGAGAAAGATTTTTACCCCTCTTTGAAGTATATATAATTTTCTTATGTGTGGAAGCATGTGTTAACCGAAGTATCATAATAACAAAATTAGTACCAAAAATTTCAGAAAATAGAATTATATAGGTTACATTTCCTTTATGTGCATTCTACACTCCGTTATGCTTTTTACCCTCCTAGAAAAAATCCTGCGGACGCCCTTGAATATGTCTACTGCTATTGACAGCAAGAAGCACTAGAACTGCAATTTTATAAATTTGTACTTAATAATTATTTAGAATCGTGATTCCCAAATGTGGAAATTGCCTTGCGCATTTTTATCTCTCATGATCACCAACTGCAGTGCGAAAAGTTATTTTTCCACATAAAATCACATTAAAAATTAGGTAAGGAACCGATGGGCAAAGAATGTCTAAATCACTTCACCTTGATAAATATAGAATATGATTTGCTCAGAGAAATTGAAGTGCATAATGTAATCTCTAAATTTTTCTATATCAAATCTCTAAATTAAAGTTTATTTCTTAATAAACAAATTATTCTCTTCTATTTTATTAGACCAAGAGCCTCTTGATAGATTTGGCTACGGTCCCCGCGCTAAGTTAATACGGCACTGTTAAAACCTTCAAATGAAATTTTATAAAAATTAAACATTTTTAAAAAAAGTTTTATCTCAAAATTTTTATCAAACAAATTTTTTGTAAAACAAATTTGTAAGTTTTCAAAATGGGATATGCAGTGGCTTATGAGAGACTTCACAATAAAACAATAAGTTTTAAATTTTCTATCTCGTTTTTGATCTCAAAATTTATGTAAATTATTTTTTTTCGTGATACAAGTCAATTATGATGTTCTTTCTGTTAGGAAAATAAATACTTTTTGTACTTAATCTAGTGCCACGCTAAGTATTGTGTATTATTTTTATTAAATATGTTTGACACAGAAATTTTAGCTGAGGATAGCAAATATCGAGTTATAAAGAAGCTTAATAACACAACCCTATTATTGCAAGATATTAAGTGAACTATACGTTGGAAAATTAAACTGTTTTCAAATAAAACTACCAATGTATTCTTTATGGTTTTTTTTCAGTCCATAATTTATTTTCTAGATAATTTATTTTGTTCAATTACATAAATTTTGTATTAAAAATTAAAATTTCATTGTTGGACTCTTCTTTGTTAATAATTGTATGCAATAAATTATTTTTAAGTAAGAGAATTATATGTAGTTGCCTTTTTGTCTGCCTTAGTTTATAGCCACGTACGCACAATGGTTTAAAAGTGGGAAAAAATAAGAAAATTTATGAAAATCTATAGTCGATATTAAATTTTGTATTTTTTAAAAACTGTCTAATTAGCATGTTTCTAAAAAGTCCAAAAAATTAAATAACGTGTGAACCACTGAAAAAAATGTTGTTTGCTTTTTTAGTCTTTAAGAAATAATATGAAATAAGAAACTTGCATAGTTAGACTTCGAATTCATTGTATTTTTTTTAAGCCAAATAACTTTTTATATTTCAAATTTCACAAAGAGTTTAATGTAAGTTTTGGCAGAGAATAACTATCTTTAGGAGACGACCGGTATGCATTTGCTTAGTTTAACATCATTATTGGATTTATACTAAAACTTAAAAAAAAATTAGCTGCCAAAGCCTGCCAAATCAGTTTTTATGAATGAAAAACTAAATGCGTTTTGTGTAAAAAAATCGAGTTTTATTGATTTAAATTCCAATTTTTTTATAGCATGCTCTAAGGCTTTGGTTGAACAGGCGATAATATAATAAATATTTTTCTAGAACAACCACAACCTCTATTTTATATTGTTTAGATACAATGTGACGATAAAGCTGAAATTTGTAAGAAGTGCACTAAAGAAAAATTTTATGTGGGAGGTGGGCGTGACCGAAAATATTTTTTTAAATTCTGCGCATAAATATATATCTCCGCACCGAGTTATTTTGAAATCTGGCTAATATAAAGGAAAATATGGCGTTTTAAATTTTCTATTTGCATGGAAGGTGGGCGTGGTTGTAGACGGGCTTAAATTTGTTTTTTGCCTTATGGTTTTATATTTTTAAATCTAACTCACATGCAAAATTTTATTACTCTACGACTATTATTTCTATTGACATATTTTGTATGGGGCCAAACCACTGTGCGTACGTTAGAAGTATGTAATTCAAATATATTTTATCAAAAAATATAGAGATTAATCTAGATGAGTTACGTTTGAGGTTTTTACAGTGTTGTAAGACCGCCACAAATGCTGCAATGATGTTTCTTATCTTGATTTTTTTTTCTTGTAATTGTCCAGTGGCAAGCACAAAATAAAATAATAACATATTATGTGTCTTTCTAAAAAAAAAAACTAATTTAAGCCACAAAAATAAAATAAAAAATACAAATCACTAAATTAAACTTACCAATTATTTACTTTGAACAAATTTAATCCAATAAGTCAAGCAGAGGTTGAAGTGAGCTTTGCACGTATTTATACTATTGCGTTTAACTTTTAAGTTTATGCTTTAATTTATATCGTAATGATACTATTTAACTGCTGGAATAGCTCCCTTTTTTGTTTGAAAACTTTTTTATATCGTTTGCACTGAATTCACAAAAATATTTAAATATTCTATTTTGCTTCCTCGCTTACAGTTAACACAAAATTTATAAGCTATTTTTTCGATTTATATTACTATTAAACTTGTGACACAGAAATGCCATCAATAATTAACAGTATGCAATAAAATTCAAATTAAAAAAAATAACCGTCGATAATGTGTCCTAAGTGATAAAAACGGATGTTCTCGGGATAAAATCGGTGTGTTTGTCCGTTCGTTTTGGCTAGAAGGAACGCAACAGGCTGACGACGGATATACAACTCTAGTCTTGTCGCAGCAATCACTGGTTTTTATATTCTATGAATGTGTCGGAGTTCGCTTTGGTAGCGACAACAACTCGGCAACATAAGCACGAAGGATACGGTTCCAAAACTTCGCATGCGTTCAAAATGGTATACAATTGTGTGCCCTCCACATGTTGCTCCACATCACATCAGCAAAAGGTTGCGGGTGGGGAGAGTGGTGGGGTAGTTGTAGGGTCTTGTATTTGTTTTGATTTTTATTATTTTTTTTTATTGTCAAAATTATGAATGAAAGCAAGTGTTGGTCAGATAACCCACACGTTTCCTCCGTATGTTTCAGAAGTTGTAAACATTGTTGCAGATGCTTCTAAACATACATCTCAACAATTTTTGCAACATCATGTAAGACTAGCTGTTGATTAAAAGGATTTAATGCACGAGTGCTGTTATTATTTGTTGAAAGGAGATCAAGTTCCGAAAAGTAGGAACGGGTTAAAGTAATTAAGAGAGAACAATGCTGATGAGTTTTTAATATTTTTTGACATTTTCAATTATTTTCATATCAGGTGTAAAATAGCGGAAAATTATTTCTTATTATCATATTGAAACTCCTGGATGGCTGATTTTTTCTAAGGCGATTGGTAATGATTTTTCATCACTTTTCATTATTAACAGTTGGACAAGCTTTATTTACTATTAATTACTGTTGCCTGTCATATTTTCTTGATGGCTGGCTGGCTCCCTTAGTATCTATTCGGCAGTGCGTAACTACTGCACACAAACATATGTATATGTGTTGCATTGTCAATAACAAGATATAGTTATGTTGTTTTTTTGGTTGCTCAATCAAGAATTGTGAAAAGTTGCGAAACTCAGCTTTGATTGAAGTGGAGGCAAATTGGTTTTAACGATTATTATTTAGAGTGGAACAAAGTGGACAAATTGAAATACAAATTTTAAACTTAAACAAAATTGATCACATTATTATTATTTTATGACGACCTATTGTATAAAGGATATCTTCGTAAATTTGAGTGGCAGTAAAATTATTTTAAGTTTAAATTATATGAATTAACTTAGCAATTGTACACTGGTGGTCATATAAACCGCACCACTGGCAACTCTGTCATTATTTCATACAAATCGAAGAAGCAGTTGATTCTTTTAACGTATTGGAAAATGGATTGCTTTCTTAATATTCCAAGAATATGTTTAAAAGTAAAATTATGAACTGTGATACGTTAATTATTATTACACTGGTATAAGAAGGTGTATCCTACGTCAAATTTCTTGTAAATTTGGGAGCTCTTACTCAAATATAGTGTAAATAGCGAAAAAAAATGTCGATGGTGTTTGTTTGAAAGGATCAAAGGAACTGGACTCAATCACGACAAATAACTTAAAAGATTGCTTCAAAAGTGCAATAGTAGTCCGGACGGAATTAAAGGAATACCATGACGTAGATATCAGCGTCGAAACTTAAAGCAGGAGGTTTCGAGAGATTGGCTTATGTGGCTGTCTTCATGTAAAAAATCTGCTACTGACCAAAAAAATGAAAGCACGTTTGACGTGAGTTAGGGGTGCAAATTGGGCACAGAGTTATTGGTGATAGCTATCTGGTCAGTCGAAATCAAATTAAATTTGTTGTGTGCAGACAACCTCCCATACGTGCGCCGCTTTCCTGGAGAAAGATGTAGTAAAAATTGTCTGGTGAAGTTTCGTAAAGGACAGATGGTTTGGGGATGTTTTTCATATTTTATGAAGGATCCTCTATAAATCCTGGATGGAACAATGAATGTCCACAAGTACGAGCAAGTTATAAGGACAGGGCTATTTCCAGAACTGCAACAGCACTTGGCGCATTCAACCTCTGTTGTTTTCCAGTATGACTTTTATCGTACTAAATCGGTAAGTAACACCTCAGATCGGTTATTTATGATGTACTGGCGATAAAGATTATCACTGTGCATAAATCGGTCACTTTTTCTGCAAACATGATTGCTACATATTACTTCAGCATAACTCAAAGACGCTGAGTTTCATAGCGTTAACCGTTTTTTGATCTTTTGGCCCATTTTTGAAAATCGAGTTTCAAGGTCAATTACATTTGAATACAGTTTCTGTTAGAAAAACTTTTTTTTATGAGCATTAGCGACTTCATGTCTTCGGGTGAAACATTAACAATCTTATGAGATAAAATTTAGTAAACAGTGTAACTCTCAAAACCTAACCTTTAGGGTCCAAATTTACCCCATATTTTAAACAATGTCGGTATTTCGTATAAAAACTTTGTTTATACATAAAAAAATCAAGATTTTTTAAGCAATATACTAATCCCCTAAAAATAGCGCTAAATAAAAGTAATATTTAACCCAAAGTTACCAATTTTATAGGTCCCCAAAATAACCCAAAGAGTATAAAAAGTCACTCTAAATTTTAGTAATTGTTGACATTTTTTGAAACAGGCAATGTTCGAAAAATAATGGAAGGCATTTAAAATTCCAAAATTTTCTTTTGACACTTTCAGAAACATTATTCAAGTTATAAAACTTTGATACCGATTAGACAATGTCTTATATTTTCTATTTCTAACTTAAGTTGCTACACTTCATTAATAGGTTTTTAACCATGGTCCCTGCACAAAGTGAAAATTCCACTAAAATTGAAAATTATGCTTCATCGCACATGCTGCACAAAGTGAAAATCCACTACAATTGGAAAATGAGTCTTTAATCTTAAATTTTTAAATTTCTTTGCTACATTTTGTTATCAAAACTTTTATACATGAAGAGTGCATGGTATTAACTGTAAGACGGAAAAAATTCAACACGATAATATGAAAACCTTAATATGAAAAACTTTATCAAAGCATAAAAATTACGGTTATATTTTTGTAATTTTTTACTTTTTTAGTAACAGAACAGGTTCGAAATATAATAAACGGCTTAAATAATTCCAAATTTTTTTTTACAAGTATCATTGACATGATTCAGGTAAAAAAATTGAAAAACTTTGATAATGATGGAAATATGCCTGATATTTTCAATTTTTAATTGTATGCGCTAAACTCCATGAATAGGTTTTTATCCATGATCCCAGCACAAAGTGAAAATTCCACTAAAATCGAAAATTATGCTTCATCACACACGCTGCACAAAGTGAAAATTCCACTTATACCGAAAAAGTAGTCTTTAATCATAAATTTTAAAATTTCTTGTCTAAAACATCACCTTAATACGAAAAACTTTATCAAAGCTTAAAAATTACCATAATTTTTTGAAATTTTTTACTTTTTTAGTAACAGAAATGGTTCTAAATATAATGAAAGGCATAAATAATTCCAAAATTTAATTTTACAAGTATCATTACCATTGATTCAGGTTATAAAATTAAAAAACTTTGATTATGAGGAAAATATGCCTGATATTTTCAATTTTTGATTATATTCACTAAATTCCATGAATAGGTTTTTATCCATGATCCATGCACAAAGTAAAAATTCCACTAAAATCGAAAAAAAGTCTTTAATTTTAAATTTTTAAATTCCTTTGCTACATTTTGTAATCAAAACTTTTATACATGAAAATTGCATGGCATTAACTATAAGGCGCAAAAAAATTCAACACGATAAAACTTCACCTTAATACGGAAAACTTTATCAAAGCATAAGAATTACCCATATTTTTAAGTTATTTCTTACTTTTTTAGTAACAGAAAAGGTTCGAAATATAATAAAGGGAAAAATAATTCCAAAATGTTTTTTACAAGTATCATTACCATGATCAGGTTATAAAATTAAAAAACTTTGATTATGATGAAAATATGCCTGATATTTTCAATTTTTGATTATATCTACTAAGCTCCATGAATAGGTTTTTATCCATGATCCCAGCACAAAGTGAAAATTCCACTTAAATCGAAAAAAATTAGTGTTTAATTCAAAAGCGAAGATTTTTAAGCCTTGTTTTGTAATTTTCTTGAGTGGAATTTCAAAAACGACAATTTTTTCGTCGTTTTTCGAACGTTTTTTCCGACAGCCATCTTAGAATTGTTCCGTTTTGCTTGCGTCCATTATTACAATAGGATATAATATTATAAATATTTCTTTGTAAGCAGTGCGAATTGAACTCATACCCCTTCGATTATTAGTTCTACACACTGATCCAAAACCCTTTGTTGCGTGGGTTGGTTTATTCAATATTAAGTATTAACTGAAGCTATGTTGCTCTTGATCACCATCTTAATATATTACAGGCAAGCACGCTGCTCCGTGCCCAATATCGCTGAAACTGTTCATAAAAATTTTCAGCATGAAAGTATGCTCATCTTAGTACAAAAAAGGGCAAGCACTCTGCTCCGCATACAGCATTTCTAAAACTGTAATTATCTTTTTAAAGTGGAGTACTGTTACAAGACACACTATTCTCAAAAATGTTCAGCCTGAAAGTATGCTTAGAAAATTAATTTGATATTAATCAGTGACAAGATAAGGTTTTTAGCAATTTAGTTTTTACAATAGTACGTTTTTGATTTAACTACTCCTTTTATAAATAAGTTACTAGTATAAAAGCCTGTCCTACGGCAGGTCCTCCGCACACTTCTATTTTGGAACCATTTGCCGAAATCACTTTTTTCTCTTTTTAAAGCTTGATTTTTTATTCACTTGATTTTTGCGAAATACAAATATTTCACTTTAAATAACACTTTAAGTTTTGAAGCAGTGTTGAAAAATTAGCAACCAGCATTTATGTAGCAACTCGCTATGAAGAATTTAATTAAATTCCTCATAACTTATTTATAAAAGGAGAAGTTAGATCAAAAACGTTCTGTTGTAAAAAATAAATTATTTAAAACCCAAAATTGCCAGTAATAAGTGTCAAATATATTTTCAGTGCATACTTTCAGGCTGAACATTTTTGGGAACAGGATGTCTTGTTAAAGAGCTTTACTGTTAAAAAATTATTACAGTTTGTGAAATACTGTGTCCGGAGCATGTTTGTCTTTTATGTATTAAGATGTGATTACTTTCAGGCTGAACATTTTTCAGAACAGTTTGAGAGATATTGGGCACGGAGAATATTCATCTTATATAGTAAAATGAAGAA
Source organism: Dichetophora obliterata (assembly GCA_963920525.1). NCBI lineage: Eukaryota > Metazoa > Arthropoda > Insecta > Diptera > Sciomyzidae > Dichetophora > Dichetophora obliterata. The sequence continues at coordinate 34,563,623 of OY986435.1, read as the reverse complement.
TTTAATGAAATTATTTTGATGGATTGTACCAAAAAATATAATTGTATCAGCCGCGAAACGACGTCTGAGTTTTTCGTATATGATGGATGCTAATTTTCCAACACTGCTTCAATACTTAAAGTGTTATTTAAAGTAGTGTATTTGCATTTTGCAAAAATCAAGTGAATAAGAAATCAAATAAATAAAACACTGCTTCAATACTTTAAGTGAAGTAGTGTATTTGCATTTTGCAAAAATCAAGTGAATAAAAAATCAAGCTTTAAGGAGAGAAAAAATACTTTCGGCAAATGGCTCCAAAAAGGAAGTGTGAGGAGGACCCTTCGTAGGACGGACATTTGTACTGGTCTGAATTTATAAAAGGCAAGCACGCTGCTCCGCACCTGTATCGCTCAAACTGTAATTATTTTTTGGCATTATTTCAGTGCTTTTGCAACGTATACTGTCCTCAAAAATGTTCAGCCTGAAAGTATGCACATACTTACAGATAATTTGTATGCTATACACAAGCAGGTTTCATTGAACTGGGTGTAAATTATCACAAGATGCCAATTGTTTTAGATGTAGATTTCAATTGAGAATTAAGACATGAATGTTCAAGGACACTTAAACAATGCCTCTTCTAAAAATATAATTTAAGAATAATAAGCGATCTGAATTTTTGTAAAGCACGATTATGGGCAACTATTGATGCAGTGCTTTCTATCGATGACATTACATCTATAATATACATTTCCTATTTTAAATATCAAAAACCAATAAATTCATTTTTATTAAAAAACCATTATACTATCAAATCTATGAAAGTGCAAAAAAGCTTCGCTTCTCTCGTGTGTCCAACAACGCATCTGTTTTTTCACTTGGTATCATTTAATTTTATTGAAGCTTACATAGAAAAACAGATTTATAAACTACAATATCAGAAAGAGGAGATGAGATATTATTTCATGATTTCTGCATCGCTTTTTTAGCCCATGATCTTGTTTTTGAAATAATAGATAATTTTATAGATAATAGATAATAGATAATTTAGATAATGAATTCTATTTGAAGTTCTTATTTCGTAAGTTCATATATTTTTTTCTCAAAATTTCATTCCAAATTTATTCATTCTCAAAATTCACTTAGAATTAAGAAAAAAAAATTTGAATTTGTTTTCATGGGCAATACATTTCAAGGGTATTATTAAAACTTTCAAGTGGCTATCGCATCCATCGTACTAAATTGTAAAAAAAAAATTAATGACACATCTAGTTCAATATTCCACTGTGAGTGTCCGCTGTATAATAACGTAGCTTTCGAAACATTTAACGCCTAACTAAAGTTGCAAAAGTAAATGAATTTATTAACAAAGTACGGAGACACACGCTCACACACCATTTCGTAAAATGCTGTTTAATTGAAGCATGTTTAGGAAGAGATTAAGTACGCTTGTTTAATGGTCAGTGAATAATTAGAAAGAGCCATCAATATTAGAGGAAGGAGTAGAATAACTTTTGGCAACAATTTGCCTCACTTTGACATATATTAAAAAAAGATTAAATGTCAGAAATTGATGTCAGAAAAGGATGACGCAAAATGGATGAAAAAATATTGCTTAGCATCATAACTATCTATTTTAAGAAGTAGATACATGTTCTTAAATATATGTTCTTACAAGTCTAAAAAAGTTATTGAATAATTAGTTTTAATACTGTTTTTTTTTATAGTTCTAAAAAATGTAATTTGTTTTTAAAAAATATTGGAGATTGATGCCAAATAAACTAGTTATAATGTTATAACATTCAACATCTAGCAATTAAAATCAAGTTAAATCTAGAAATTTGACACAAATTAAATAACATTCTGTGCCCACTCTACAACTATAACCTATGCCCTGGTTGTCATGTGTCCTTCCGCTACCGTGAGCACACTGTCAAAACTTTTGCGAATTACCGTCATATACGATATTTGGGTTTTTTCCACCGATGATATTTGTGTAATCCTTGTCTCGTTCATAAATAAAATCCAAGAATTTGATTTTGTTTTGGTGTTGCATTGAGTAAGCAGAAGACGCACTGTTTGCAAATACTATTTAAGCTATTTGAAAAGGTGTGTTTCCCATAAAGATTAACTGTGTGCAAAAAAGTTTTTAGTTAAGCAAACATAAGCTACGATTTGCCAAAAATTCATAAAGTATTCTGCTTGTTTCATATTTAAGAGCATTTTTATTATGTACAAAAAACCTCATATAAAACGCCATTCTTTTTGGCATGTTTATTAAAGGTCGGAAAAAATTAGCAACTAATGTGTAATAAAATGCAAAACTAATGCACGTTTTAATAATAATAAAATTATAATATTCAAGTATTTTTATACATTTTTTTATTTAAAACTTATTAAAACTATTTACCTCAGTGGCATAGCGTGGGTTTTTGCCGAACGGGGAGCAGGCTAATTTCGGCACCCCCTTATTAAGGTCTTTAAATTCAAGACTCTGAAATACACAGTAATTCTGAATAACTTTTCGGTAAGAACCAATCATCATTATTGTGTATTGTATAGATTACAAATAATATTTATAGCAACAATTTTAAGACGTAAGTTATTTACATCGATATAACAGGTACATAAGACTTATGATTGTCCGTTGCCTATCGAGAAGATAAAGCTTTAAGCGAACTAAATATAGAATACAAATGGATAAAGCCGATGTAACCGATGGGTAAAGCCGACCCAAAATTGTCATCCAAAGATATTTAATGCGATATTTAAGAAAAACTAAATATCAAAATATCCAAGCGTGCCATTTCATGCCGTTTTGTAGAAGCCGGTCAACATGGAAGAGCAACACGCAAGAAGCCACTTCTACGTAGGATTCAAGGAAAACGTCGAATAAGCTTCGCAAAGTCTCATTGGAATCGGACTACAAATCATTAAAGGTAAATACTTTCGATCGATGAAACAAAAATTGATTAAGAAATATGGTCTTGGTATATCAATCAGGAATTCAATCCCCGTTATGTTTCTTGCGTAGTGAAGCTTGGTGGAGGGCCAATTATGGTATGGGGGTGCTTCTCCTGGAAGGGTGTTAGGTCAATCCATAAAATTTATGGAATTTTAAATGAGGAGAAGTACGTTGACGTTTTAAACAAGGTCATGCTGCCGTGGGCTGAAGAAAATATAACAACTCGTTTATTGAGGAAGTAAAGGTGGCCTGGGAATCAATAACAATCGAGCGATGTCGGAGTCTCATAACATCAATGCGCAATCGATGTGAGGCAGTAATAAAACGAAAGGGTTTTGCTATAAAATATTGATAAAAAGTTTTAACATTAGTTTAATACCATAGTTTTCTTCTAATTAACACACTCAAAAAAATCTACTCCCCTTAAATTAAGAAACTGTGGCTTCAATTCATAGGCATGGGTTTTTCTATATTCTATTGAGGTTTCTTCTTAATGTAGAGAATTTTTACATGATTTAACGACCTCACGTCTTGATTTCAATGCAATGTTATAAAAACAGCTTCTTAGTTTTGAAGACAAGTTTTTACTTAAATATAAGAAATGACGATATGATAAAAGTTAAATTTTCAACAATTTTATACAAGCAGAAATAATTTGAAGAATAACTGTATTGATATCAAGTCTCCTCGCAACATTCTACAGCGTGAATTCTGAAATTTGGAGAAATAAGTTACAAAACTTGATCAGGTTGATAGAAATAAATGTAGGTTTTTCTTTTTTTATTATATTTCATTAGCATTTCTTATATTTCTAGAAAAAATACCTTAAAATTACTTACGAAGCGAACAATTCTTAATGAAGTAAATTAAGCGACGATTGTTGAACAACAGCGATGGTTGAATAGATAAGCCCATGTACTTACACTCTCGCGGCCGAGGTTCAAGTCTCCGGATGATGGTAGTTTTTCAATTTAATTTAATGTTAATTATAATAAGGTTTGCAGTTTGTCTCAGTATAAAAATCATAATTCTCACAGTGTGCTGTTTAATTACAAAATTTTTCCAGGAATTTGATGAAAAATTTCTTATTTTAAGAGAAAATTTTTTTCTTACTTATACCCGATGATAAATAATAGGTAGAAAATTTCTTATTTTCAGAGAAAATGTTTCTTGTAGTTATAGTCACTGATTAATAAACGGCAGAAATTTTTTTATTTTAAGAGAAAATGTTACTCTTAGTTATAGCCGATGATAAATAAACGGTAGAAAAACTTACTAAAATGTAATAAGATTTCAACACAATTGCGATAAGTATCTTCAATTTAGCGAAATAGTTCGTAAATGATTGGACTATTTTCCTAAAATATTTCCCACTTCTGGTGTCAATTTGACGAAAAATATATACTTCATTTTTAGAAAATCGGCCATGGCGCTAAATGAAGCCAGATTTTCTAACTATTGGGTGCTATTTTTCTAGATTTTCTGGAAATTTTTTTCTGAGTGCATGATTTTGGTTCACACTTAGCATAAAGTAAAAGTCATGCAAGCTTGGATCCCAAAACTAAACGGTTTTGAAAATACATAAAACTTAAAAAAAAATTTAGCTTTCTACACCAACGTGGGAGTACGTTTAAATGAAACACGATTAAAAAATATCTGTAAAGTTAAGTGTTACACAGTTAAAAGTTTTGGACTACTTTTTAATCCAAACTTTGGTTTAAAGGAATTTTTAATCCAAGAAGTAGTACTTTTTAATCTAAACATTAGTTTAATATAGCTGGGTCTCAAACCTACGTTCCTGAAAATAGCTTACTTGCATTCGTAATGATGTAAAATAACCCAGCAAAATTTTTGATGCAAATGTGACATGCATTCTTAGGGACACTGCTGCCAGAAGACATTTTATAGATCAAAATCTGCTTCTTTTTAGCCTTATAAAGAAGTTCTTTTAAGAGGTATTTTTATAAAGTACTTCTTGAAGACATTCAATTATTTGAAAATCAGAAAAAAGGATATTTCATTTGGAATTTTTTTAAACCCCCAACAAAACCCAAATACCTCTCATTTCCAACACTAAAATTGCTAGATTGTCGGGAAAAGGGATATTTTCCTAGGGATTTTTTAACCCCCAAACCACAAAAACCATTCCATTCCATGGAATGTCTTCTTAAAGTTCTACTGAAAAACACCTACTAGAATCCTTTGATTGAAGGGCTCAAGGAAATCTTCCATTGAAAAAGTCCTAGAAGCACTTCTAGAGAAGACTAAGAAAAGCATTCCTTCTAATGACATGCATGTGGGCATTTCCGCCAAAAGGTCTACCAGGACTGAAAAATTAAATGTTACTTAAAATTCGTTTAAACCTCCATAAAGCCTGGTTTTCACTAGGTCATTTTTCAATGACAAATGTTGTCAGACTAATGGAAACGTATTGTCATTTACATTTGTTGTCATATGTGAACACTGATTGTCATATGAAATCACAAACAAGTGAGAACAGATAGAATTTTGCTTGTCAATCAATATATCGTTGTATGACAAGAAAAATCGAAATGCCAACATGTTGGCATTTTGTGTCAGTTATTGCCTGCAAAAAATTTTGTTTTAAATTTTTTTTCGTTTCACTGCTGGCAAAGATTTTGAAATATTGTTATTTTAATTGGTTTAAAAGGAAAGTGCACTTAAACAGGTATTATTGCAGTGTCCGGTGTTGCTTCAAGGGGATTTGTCGCAGGACGGATTTTCGGGATTCGCGTTGTTGCGGTCACTTTGTCAGGAGTTTGTCAACTTTTGTTGCTTCCAATTTGTGATAAGGATGAGGGAAGGCACTTGCAGTCGCCTTGTTAGCAGCTTGTCCAGTTGGGAGCAGCAAGACGTAGACAGGCTGCTGGCGGAGCAACTGCGAATCTTGAAGACGTATCTTGCGATAGAACGTGGCGGTGGCTCATTTCGAACCAACACTTGCCACTGTGATAATCTTTATTTTAGTGCACTTTTGCCATAAATCTAATAAAATTAACAGTATTTTATAAATTTCACCACAAAGAAACATTTTCTATCAATCTCAAATATAAAACATCAGCTGTTGTTGACGAAAAAACACAACTGAAAAACCGATGACATTTCACAAATAACATCGAAAGTGAACACAGTATGGCAATCAATTGACACATAAATTCAACGTCAGTCTTTGACATTCGAATTTATGTCAGTTTTTGGGTTTCAATGAAAACGCATTTGACGTCATATGGTCAAGAAGCCTAATGACATCAGTGATTGTTGTCATTAAAAGTGACTTAGTGAAAACCAGGCTTTATAGAGAAAAAAATGTTTAAATTTATATTGTGAGAGTTCTGAGAATTGATCTCAATTTGAATTTAAAAAAATGGCAACAAACATGATGAATGGCAACAAAAGTTAAAAAATGGGGACAAAAGTTGAAATTTTATAAGTATAATAAATACTCGTATAATACAAAGTTTAATAAAATTTTTTTCAGTTTTCGATTGTAACGGTTCCGACTTACATTTTACATGTTTTTCTAGTTCAATTAAATAAATAAAATTATAAAATATTTACACTTCTTTAAAGGAAAACATTTGTCACATAACGTATATCACGTAACGTATCATACTATGGTTTGTATAAAAATAATTAAAAAAGATTTTTCAACGAAACAATTATGTGTATGTAGCAATATTATTCTAGATTATATCAAAAATCTTTCATAAAAAAACTCGTGCACACTTCGCAGACTTTTTCGTTTTAATTGATGCAGGTAAAAACCACTTCTATTTTATGTCACGTAACGTATCATATTTGGTGGCTTCTATCTGAGAGCCGAACTTTTGACAACTCTAAGCTTTTACACCTTGCATAGTGAGCTTAGTAAACTATTGAAAAATCATAATAAAAAACTGTAAGTTGAATTTTTCTTTACTTTTCTACTCATTAAAGTCGTACGACTGTCACGTGCGTAGCTACGGAAATGTCCATATGTTAAAAGAATGCCCTTTGTGTATGAAAGTGGAAGGGATGGAATTCAAGACTTTCCCTTTCTCTTTAGCTTCTTTTGGAAGCAATTTGTTTGCTGGGAAACGAAACTATGTTAACAACTGAGTTGGGCGAGTGGATAAGGTATTGGATCAGCACAACAGTGGGCGTGTGTTCAAATCATGAACACTGGTCGGTAAAGTTTTTTATTTTAAGTTGATATATATTGGTTTTTCAAACTTTTTTCGGATTGAAAACTAATATTTTTTGGACTGAAAAATTTTAAACTTTTCTTTGGATTAAAAAGTAATCTTCTTTGGTGTTGTCCTATATGTAATCCAAAAAAGTTTAAAATTTAGTCCAAGATTTTTAACCGTGTAAGCTGTCAACAGCTGTATATGGGCATTTCCAAACTGGCGTTACGGACGATTTGTACGAAGAAGTATAAAAAAAAGAAAGAATGAAAATTTCTAATTTTTAAAAAGGCTTTTTTTTATATTTGCGTAGTAATTAAGTACCACTATATAAAGAAAAAACTATGACAACAATCGACTTTAAGGATTTTAAGATATAAGCAAAAATATGTGCTGGCGTTACGTTACAAAAAACGGAAGTGATTTTTGACTTGGCTTAAAAAAATAGCAAAACTCTCTGAATTGGGCAAGTTTTTTTGTATACAACTTTTTTTAAGAAGGGTTTAAAATAATAAAAATTTATTTTTCAAGCGATCAAATTTAAAAATCTTCTCTGGCTTTTTTTTATTAGGCGTTTTGATCTGGCGTTTCGTTACTGGCGTTACTTTACTGAAATTTGCATTGTAGTTCAATTGGGTAATTAAGTTATGAGGTAGTTAAGTAATTATGTAATTTAATAATTTAAAAACACATTTAATAGATTGTCCTTTCCTTGCCTCAACCATTTTTTCATTATCTTTAGCCAAAGTCTTCTATTTTAACTAAAGCAAAAAATTCTACAAAGCATTTACGAAAAAGAAAAACTACATTTTTGAAATAGTGCAGACGATTTGGTCATCAATGAATTTATACAGAAATTGCTTAAATTAATAAAATTAAAATGTTTCTCTTGGATAATATCATTAAATAATACGTTTTTAATAAGTTTCAATTTTTTGGTCTCGGTAGACTTTTCTGTGGAAATACCCATATGTTATTTAAGAAAATTTGAGAAATTTGAGTGTATTTTTCCAGCAACCACATTTTTTTTAAAGTGTATCTTCTTAGGCGGCGATTTGGTATTGAGAGTAAAATTGTTCGCGTCTTGTTAAAAAAAAAGAGTTGCGCCATGAAAAAGATTTCGAGTCTCGTCACGTTTTTGTGTACACGAGCAATGATATTTTCTATTTTTGTATGGGGACCCCCAGAAGGATGACAGAGAGAGTGTAGGTGTGTGAAGAAGAAATGCTGAAGAGGAAAAACTAAAAGGACCAGCTCTTAGATTTTATCCCCTAGGGGTCATAGTATTTTCGATATGATGTATACTACAATTGGCATTTTTTTATATTTTTTGTGTTTTTTGTATAGGGACCCCAAGAAGGGTGGCAGATAGAGTATTGGTGTTTTGAGAAGAAATGTTGAGGGGAAAAACTAATAGTACCAGCTCATACATTTGAACCCCTTTAGGGTTCATAAGTTTTTTGATACGAACTATAATAGACTTTTTCTATTTTTTGTGATTTTTGTATTGGGAGCCTCAGAAAAGAGGCAGATAGGTGTGTTCAGAAAATGTGTTGATGGAAAAAATTTAAAGGATCAGCTTATACAATCTACCCCCCTAGGTAAAAAAAAGATACCCCTACTATAGATTAAATGTTTTACCGTGGAAAAAATCAAATAATGAACATACATCTCATATCTTAGTTATCACGAACCATTAAAATCTGTATTACCAATTCAGACACGAACAAATGGCAGTGCAAATATTAAATAAACAAAATATTTTTTATGGAGGTATATAACTTCTTTGAAGTATTATAGCATTTTCCACATATATTGCCTTTTTTGAAAATCCGCACATTATTAGTTTTAAAATTTTATTTGAAAAATCTATGTCAGATTCTATCAAGGGCGTCGCCAGCCGATGACCAAGGGGGGTCAAGTTGATTTATGGAGAATGGGAAAGGTATGAATTGTAGGTAGAGTCAAGATCACTTTACACTTATTTGTAGTGCGAGTCTTACTACCTGTACTTACGGCGATTGTTATAAGAGTGATAAGAAGTTCAATGTTTTAAGCTCCACGAGCTCTTGACAGTACAAAAATTAAAACTTGTAAAAATTTATCTTGTAAGTTTTCATAAATAAGTTTTCTGGTTACACTCATCAGCAATCGCCAGACAATTCAGGCGATTTGCCCCCACGGTGCTTTGTAACCAGGTTTTAGTCGCCTCAGGCTGCTAAACGATCGTTCTACTGTACACGTTGTGCACGTTGTGCACAGTAGAGCAATAAAAATTTTCAAAGTTTTTTCGCTTCGGGAAATAAGGTTTTGTCTTCTTTTAGGACATCAACAATAGTTAGATTTATTAGGTAGGGTTTATAATGCAACAATTGCTGCCAAAGTTGCATTTAATACTTGGTAAATCATTAAATTGGGCGAAAGTTTTGCAAGTTTCTGCGAGATTTGCGACTGACATCGATTGCATTTGCGCTGGGTATAATTTAGATAATGAGATTGATTGAGGGTTTTCTTAAGTAAAACGTACTTCAAGAGATGTAATAATGGAGTCCAAGTATGGTATTAGTAATGACCTCTTCCAGAATTCTGAAGGGCTTTCTGATTTGTGATTTCTTCGATGACGTTGTTTTCCAACAATTCGCGGCATTGATGTGATGTCTTCCTCAGTTCGACTTTCTCCACAACAATATAAGTCGTTTATAATTTAAGCAGTGACATTTCAGGATTGTCACAGTGGCTCTTAAGCAATTATTAAATGTGTATAATGTGTCGAAGAATTGGGATCCGAGTCCAGATTTTTGAGTGAGATTGGTCTCGGAAGATAACCCAAAGAATCATCACAAGAAAATGCGCCAATATTAGGTTCTTGAGCTACTGCCTGAGGTTGAGTATCTCCCGTTCTCTATTGTCTCTATTTTGTTTTCCTTTTGCTTTTTGTACATTTTCATCCTGTTCATCGCTTTCACTATTTGCTCCTTCAGGTTTTTTCTGTTTAAACTTACTGAGCAAAAAATGTAAAGTTGGTGGGCACTTGTCCATTGTTGCTACAGCGTGTTAATTATTTCCTTTTATTTAATCTTGAATTATTAGCAATAGAGAATATGAAAAAGATGATATAACGATGATTAAAAACACTCTGTGTCCTTTGCTTGTATCGCTATTACAACGGTGAGAAACGAGCCGAACAAAATATTGACATTTTTCAGAGTTGCGTTTACATTTAAAAAAAAAAAATACTAAGAATAAGTGTTCCCATTAAAGAATTTAAAAGCATAAAAAGAATGGGCAGCAATGCTTGTTAACATCCATATTGAGGAGTATGAACCCAATAACACAATTTGCTTCAAATGGAATTAATGAATTTACTCGTGTTTCGACGTTCGGGAACTATCGGTCAAGCAAGTCAAGTCAGTGAACTAAGAACATTGGTTGCTTTCCATTTGTCTTATTTTTTCATCCGGGGGCAGTTGCCCCTCTCTGTCCCCCCTTGGCAACACCCATGAATTCTATAAGAAGACACTTAAAAAGCCCTTACATTAAATTTTCCCATAAAACTTTCAACTTTTTGTTATCGTATTCAAATTCTGGAATTAAACTTGAGTGAACAAAATCCTTGTTATTATTTGCAAAACTCCATTCAAGACTGGCAAAAAAAACTGTTCCATCGTGTTTAGCGACCTTGAAAACATGTATAGCAATTTTCATGTTTTTGAAAATATTATTAAAATTTTACTGCCAACATATTCCCAAGTAAAGTTACTTTTAATCAGATAAGTTATTGCTAAGTTTTTATACTTCAGTAATTTTTTACTGCCTTGCCTGTTGGCTGACTGACCCTTATTGTCTGATCTAATTTTTTCTAATTATTTCACAGCAGATACATGCATCGAACTCTGAAAATAAATTCTAATGAAGTACAAATAAGCTTTGTGTCATAATTAGATTAATGATATTTTTGTTTTCTTTTCTTGCCATTTCAGGCAAGATGTGAGCAAAACATGGTAAAGCATATGATCCGGTTTGACCTCTTAAATTTGACTAATTTCATCAACACAATACTGAGCAAAAACTATTGCAATGCGCTTATAAACAATTTATATGGATCTGCAACCCGTTATCACTTTATTGCTCATAAACAAGTAAAAGATAAACATATGATTTATGGGCGTCAATGTCTTTATCATAAAAATAAAGTACTTAAAACTATGCATTGTTCTCCATCTCACACAATTTATACTTCATGAATTGGCACACACTTGTGTCTTCAATGACCTCGAATAGAGTATAAAATGTAAAGCACTTTTTTTCTATTTTCTTTTATTTTGCTTTCGACAAGTGTTAACACACTAATATTTTTAACTATACACATGCATACAAACATAAGTTCTATCAATGCAGTAAATTGATTGTTTGACAAGCAACTTAACTGTGCTGAAGGGATAAATAAGGGTATATGAGTGTGTTTCTTAGCTGTGTGGAGGACATTTTTTTGGATCAGGAAAGTATAGTTTTTTTTTTTAAATACATTAAAATTATAAAAATACTTTTTTTTTTAGTCAACTCAACATAAATTAACATAAAATTAAACTTCTTACAAGCTATTATTCGTCGCAATTGGATAACAAATTCGAATACTATACAATTTTTTGTAGAGATAAAAAACATATTAATACATTTTTTTCGAAAATTGTTGATATCTCAAATACATTTGCAAAACATCTCCAGCAAACATTTCAGCCATTCAAATTGAATAATAGTGCGAAGGAAATGGAAGTCACTCATTTCATCGATGGAGCCAGTCAGTTGGATCTACCTTTAAAGCATATAACACCTAAAGAAGTTAGCACGGAAATCAGTACACATGTTAAACAATCTTAAATCACCTGGTTACGATATGATTGAAGCGAAAATTCTAAAACTTTTGAGGAAGAAAAGTGTAAACCTTATCACACTAAATTTAATGCGATGCTGAGACTTGGACATTTTCTAACACAATTTTCTAACAATAATAATAACAATGGAAATGTGCCGAAGTTGCAATGATCTTACAACCTAAAAGAGCAGAGCATGAATTTTCATCAAAGCGTCCAATCAGCTTGCTTGTCACATTCTCTAAATTATTTGAAAAAAATATTCTTAAGACGAATGTAAACTATAATAGAGAGCATGAATATCGTATCGGAGCACCAGTTCGGTTTTCGCCAAATGCATGGAACACCTGAGCAATGCCATAGGATTGTCGCCGTAATAAGAGATGAACTAAAGCATAGATGCCCAAGGTAGTAGTATTGGTGAGAGTGACGAAATACTACTGGTGAGAGTCCCTCCAGGAAAAATCGGAAGGCTTCCATCTTAAAGTGATAAAGAAACATTCTCCACCGTATCTTGTGAAAGCTTAAGGGTAGTTTTGTATTTATATTGTTTCCCCACCGCATATTTTGGAAGCTTAAGGGTAGTTTTGTATTTATATTGTTTCCAAACCGCTTCTTTAAGAATGCATGTGGAAACTTTTATTTATTGTCAAGCAATGACAATAGAAAATATTAATATCATTGTTTTCTAGCCAATTATTGTAGAATTCGAAAGTCTAGTGGTAGCGCGCTCGACTCTCGCTCAGGGGTCTCGGGTTAAAGTCCTGGCCGAATCCATTTTCATAACAAGGGAGAGGAATGTTTCCACATTAATTCTTAAAACAGGGGAGAGGACTGCTTCCAATTCAATTTTGAGGACAGCGGAGAGGAATGTTTCCACATGACTTTTTAACACAGCGGGGAGGAATGTTTCCCACTAATGACATGCTATGGTAAAAAAGCAATGGAGTGTGCAACAAAGGGGAAAGCTTCCTACATTCCATGGAATGTTTCCTGGTAACATCCGGGAATGCTCACATTTCCTGGTGGGGTGACACAGAAGTTCTGCAAGCAGCGTTGCCATATGATGCGATATATCGGATATGTTACGATTTTAATACTTAAATCCGACGTTCCGATATTTGACCAAAATTCTTCAAAATGTTACGATTTCAGAAAAGTAGATCCGGCGTCCGATTTTGCATATATTTTTATATACATATATATATGAAAAGAAAAAAATTAGTATAATAAAATTGATGGCAACTTTAAAATAAAAAGATGCGACGCATTTCCAATAATGGGAAAATTTATTTTTGAATTGTTGAGCTTACCGAATTCCTCAGCTAACGTTGAGCGAACTTTTAGTCAAATAAATATTAATATAACTAAAGTTCGCAATAGATTAGAGTTAGATACAATGGAAGGAACTCTGCATACAAAAGATTATGTGCGTATGAAATCTTTTAACTGTTTTATTCTTGAAATTGATAAAGAATTGATAGACAAATTTAATAAAGCAATGTATATATGACTTCGAAAAAATTATATTTTTTATACATATTTTTTTTCACTAAAATCTAATTTTTTTGAAGTTTTTGCCAGCTTAAAACAACAACATTTTTTCGTTAATTTACTTGGAGCAAAAACTTTACATTTATAGAGTTAAAATTGAAAAATTATGTATTATAGCTCTATGTATTTAATTTTTACCGATTTAAGAGATCTACACTAAACCAAACTGTGTTGCAAATGTATTTAATTTGATTTTTACTCTTTGTTTGTGTGTTCAAAAATATTTTCAAAATGTAGTTTATTATAATATATTTTTTAAATTATAATGATTATTAAATTGACTTTTGAAAAAATGTGCTTTGTTTAAATAAATAAACCTTAAATATTCGTATACGTCTAATAAAATGCAATATTTTATTTGTCTTCTTTGTTGTAAAATGCGACTGAAAATTTCTTAGTTCTTGTTTTCAGAAATTCACAAATACGACGAGAAATCCGACGAGCATAGTGCAAAAGTTACGCTGTAAAGTTTTTTTTCATGGCAACACTGTCTGCAAGTGCAGTTTGTCTCTCCCACTCAACATGCTGATTTCCTATTGGTTGATTGACGATCAAACAAAAGAGCGTAAGTATACGTGTGAGTTTAATTTGCTGATATCGCCACTACCATGATACAATTATTTGACAAGGTAGCCGCGTAGACTGGCTTTTTCCTCACGAGCGGCGATGGGTAGTTGTCAAAATTAGCTGTTTATGCAATTAATCAAAGAAAAGTGAAAAAATAAGCGACGACTTAAACATAGCTAGTCAACCGCAACAAACTAAAAACATTTCAATCAACTTCGCGAATAAATTTAATGAATCAAAGATAAGTTATAAATAAGCACATAGCTAGTCAACAGCAGCAATACAACATTCTTTAGCTGTTTTTGGCAACTACCAATCGCCAAAAAGCTGTCACGGCTAACTTGTAAAATAATTATACCATGAGCCACTACTGGGCATCCATGAAACAAAGATCTTTGTAGTTCTTTGTATCATGCTGGGCATCTATGAACTAGAGAAGAAAATGTATGCATTAGGAGTTTTTCTTGACGTGCAACAAGCATTTGATCGTGTGTGGCTTCCTGGTGTTGCATACAAAATAAAAAACAATATCCAGCTACATATTATATTTTTCTGAAATCATATCTCTCTGAGCGACATTTTTATGTAAAAACCCAATATAAAAAAGACACAGTTTCGATAGTATCGTAAGTATAGACGTAGAATTCCTTTTTATACAGTAATAGAAAAAAAATTCTGTTTTTTTTTTATTTATATTTTTCAAAACTGTTTCAAAGCATTTCATCTTCTAGATAAAAATTATTCAAAAACAAACTTCTTGTTGTTGTCTTTCTTCAAACTTACCTGATCTGAAAAGCTCACAATTAAATTCATGTACAAATTTGTTTTGCTTTATAAAAAGTTTTCGTTTGATATTTTTGGTGATGAATTTGTTGTTCTTGTTCATTTGTTTTGTTGGTTAAAACTAAATGTAATTCAAAGTTATGTTTAATTAATGAGAATAAGTATGGGTATATTTGAATTATTTATTTTTCCTGCAGTAAAGAGCATATACATATATGTATATTTTAAAAGTAATTTAAAATTAAAATTATAGTTAACAAAATAAATTTTTAATATGGAAAAAATATAATGCATAATATAAATAATTTGAATTTATTTATTTAAAAAATAAGTGGAGTTTTTAAAGCACAACGCATGCTTAGTAACGCATGCGCAAATTTGCGTAGTAGTATACATACATACTGCCTCTGTAGCTACAACCCAGTGGGCATTTTAGCGAGTGCTCCGCAAAAGAAAGCTACCACTGATATTATTGGCGTCAATACACGTTCTATGATCACTGCATTGCTGAGTACTTTTGTAAGGCGGCCTACCTTTTGATGGTTCTGATTTTTTCCATATTATTTTATATGAAAAAATTTACAAAAAAAATTCCAAAAAAAATTTTTAATACACAGACCAGTTTGTAAAAAATGTAGATTTAAAAAAAACAAAAAATTTTGTGTCCGAGTTGGGTCTCGAATCCGGGCTCTCGAAAACTAACACATTACATATTATATTATATGAATATATTTATATGGAAAAACTCCAAGTCTTTTCTTAAATTTTTGTATGAAGAATTTTTATAAGAAAATTAAAAAAAAAAAATTTTAATACACAGAACAGTTTGTAAAAAAATTTAGATTTTAAAAAAGCAACAAAAAATTTTTTGTCTGAGTTGGGTCTCGAACCCGGGCTCCCGAAAGCTTACTTTCATTTGTATTGATGCAAAATAAGCGGTTGATTATTAACAACCACGATAGACGAGTGGGTAAAATATCGAAACGCCGCATGAGAGGACCACGGTTCAAATCTGATATTATTTTTATTAATATTTATATTAATATTAATATTTATATTGCTTTTCCTTCTAACGTGACGTCTCGAAAGAGCACTCTGGCAGGTCTAGGTATATGAATTTCAGACAGCTCTCTTTTTCTAATAGCCAGAATTGTCAAACTCAAGCATTTTGCTATTCTTGCCTATTTTTGCTTTCTTATCGCATTCTCATCGTTTTCAGATTTTGTATGAGCTGTCAACTTCGTTTTGACAGTTCCGGCAGTCTGTCTCTCCGAAATACATCTACCTTCTCTAATTCAACTATGACTCTAACTCATGCCAGAATAACCAGATAGGGCCGACTATTATGAAGTAGAAAGCAGAGAAAAGCGAGCTAGTTGTCAAAATCAGCTGTTCATGTCGAGTAAAAATTAAGAACATCTAAAAAATTTCAGCTTACTGAACCAACAAGAATTAGCAAGCAAATCTAAAACAACGACGCACAGAGAAGAGCAAGATCACAGCGGTTGAGCAGCGTTAGAGGGGATGAACCGAAACGTCCACAGAAAATAAACAAAACTTTGCTTACTATGTCCGCTTTTCACTCGTCACAGACGAAAATTCTCGAGCTTGCGTCGAAAGAAATTATTGCTCCGAGAGTAATAATTCTCTTGCTATGGTAGCAAGATCTCTTTGTCCCGCTTTTCACTCGGCAATAATTGCCTCGATTAGTCGCCCGCATGAGGGGGTTTACGAAAGTCCCTTGAAACCCGAGTATTCAACAAACTACTTTTGGCGAAAGCAATTATTGCTCATAGAATTGCCGAGTGTACAATATCAGCAGCTACCCTTTAGGAAAGAAAGCGCTTCGAAACTACTTTCAAAGCACTTTTAAAAATCACAATAGCGCTTTGTTCTCGTTTCTAATAGTGATTTTTTTAACATTGGCATGTCATTGGAAAGAAGACCTTTGTTCTCGCTACGAAAAGTGATTTTAAAAAGCGCTTTGCTCTCGCTACGAAAAATGATTTTAAAAAGCGCTTAGTTCTTGTTTCGAAAAGTGATTCCAAAAAGCGCTTTTCTCTCCCTTCGGAAAGTGATTACAGAAAGATCTTTACTCTCCATTTGAAAAGTGATTTTAAAAAGCGCTTTGCTCTCGCTTTGAAAAGAGATTAAAAAAGCGCATTGCTATCAAAATAAATATCATTTAGCAAAATAAAAAAGTTATTTGTATTATGTCTTTGTAATGTGTTTTTAATTAGTTTGAAACTGGTAAGTAAGAAAAAGGTAAGTTTTCAAAAAGTTTAGAAAAAATGTTTAGAACTAAAAAACTAAAACTGTTTTTTGGTTTTTTTTTAACTGAATATTGAATACATATAAAAAGTAGTAAAAGGTAAGTTTTCAAAAAGTTTAGAAAAAATGTTTAGAAACTAATTTATAGTTGTACATATACAGGTACCCATATTTATAGTTTATAACGTAAAAGTTAACGTAAAAGTTTAAAAGTTAACGTAAGTGGTAACAAAAACTTATTTTTTTTGTTTTTTAAAAAAAGTTTCTCTATAAATCCTGTTCTTGCTGAAGCGGAATCCTTTTTTCATGTCCTTCTCAAATTGTGGGAAGCCTTTTTCTTGCCCATTTGCAGCAACTACAAAAAGAGAGCGATTATATTAAACTTTTTCCATCAATTTTGTGCAATGGAAACTTACAGTAGAAAATGTTCTTGAAGAAATTCATAGATTTTATGGGATACTTCTTCTGTCTTCCGTCCCAGTTGATCTCACGTAAAGTTTCGTCATCGAACAGCAAATGAAAGGGTAATCCGTATAAGGGTAATCCGTCTATTCCAATATCTACTTCTAAAATTTTAATATCTTCTGCTAACGACAACTTCAAATCCTGGCAGATACTTCTCTCTAGTCCATAGTGGAAGTAGTTTCCCGGACTGACTTCACGTGTGCAAATAGTGGTATTATTTTGCGCCTTTGAAAATAAAGTTTTCGTTGAAGAGGGCACTTTTAAGCCCACTATTTGTAAAATTCGCAAAATGCCATCACTCGCGTCTCGCCTAACTTTAAATTGCACTACCCATTCCCGAATTTCTTTTTGAATGTCAATTTCTGACGAAATATGTAATGTTTTTTCATATTCTATATTTTCACTATTGGCACTTTGTATGAAATCCACACCGCCATGGCTGAAATCTAGAAAAACTTGTGTTGTTTCATTTTCTACAGCACTTTGCATATAATCTGCACTGCTATGTCCACTTAAATCTTCTGCTGCTGTTGCGCCTTCTTCGTTTGCACCAGCAAGCGCAACTTTTTATGGTGGATATTTTTGCCCGAACTAATCTTTTAAAATGGCGTTTTGAATAACCGCACCACTTCCCACTCATTTCATTACTTTTTAACGAAAATATAACTTTTTTATTAATATATTTAAACTGTTTATAAACTTTTTACCTTTCACTATTTTTCACTATTTTGCTGAAACACTTTCACAAATTAAACTTCCCGCGCATACTAGCGATGAGTTATGACAAGTAGTGATGAGAAAAGTAAATATATCGAACCAGTACGACAGCAAGATGTACGAACGAATACGAATTGTCAAATTAGGGAAAATAGTGAAAGCAAAATGATTTTTTGAAGCTCAATTCGTAGCGAGAGCAAAGCACTTCTCAAAAGCACTATTCATAAGCAGAGTGAAGCTCTTTTTACTTGCTTTTTAATAAAGCACTTTAAAATTTCCGATAGGGTAGTAGCAACGTTGCCAGTAATGTTGGAAAAATCCCATTCGTGGTAATTTTTAATTGCCCTTAGGAATTTTCGTTTTTGGGAATTCCTATTAAAATTTTTAATTCAGAATTCAGTGGGGTATTTTCATAATTTCCGTGAGAGTTTGGTACTATTCTTCTAAAAATTTGTTTTTTCTTTTTTAGTAAGCAAAATTTCTTTGTGGTATTTCTAAATGTTTTTTAAATTGTTTGTGCACATGGGACTTATTGTGGTATTTTTTAATGCGAATGAGATTTTTGTGGCAATTTTTAATGCATATGGAATTTGTGGTGGTATTTTTAAAACGCGTGGTATTTTTGTGGTATTTTTAATGATCGTGAGATTTTTTTTGATACTGTTTTATTGCGGTAGAAACTTTTTTGTTTTATCCTTACCATGGTAATTTTTGTTGTATTTAATTTATGTTACTGTCAAAAAAATAACTTTTTGTGGTAATTTTTAATGATCGTGGGATTTTTTTTTTGATACTGTTTTATTGCGGTAGAAACTTTTTTGTTTTATCCTTACCATGGTAATTTTTGTTGTATTTAATTTATGTTACTGTCAAAAAAAGAACTTTTTGTGGTAATTTTTAATGATCGTGGGATTTTTTTTTGATACTGTTTTATTGCGGTAGAAACTTTTTTGTTTTATCTTTACTATGGTAATTTTTGTTGTATTTAATTTGTGTTACTGTCAAAAAAGGAACTATTTGTTGGAATTATTTTAAATTTTAACTGGCAACCTTGGCTAGTAGTAGTACATTTTTGTAGACCCCACTTACTGGCTCTCTAGCTACATGCATCTCTATTCTCTATTGTATTACAACCCAACAGATCATGAATGTCACTGTTCCAGCTAAACGGTACTTAAAACGGCAGCGTCTGATTTGCTGGTATGAAAACGACATGTTTTTGTTCCTTTAAACCGTTCCCTATACAATTGTAAAGTCCTTTTTAATATTTATCAAGAATCGAATTGAAATTTATGTCATATTCGCTTGATGCGTCGTTTGTTCTTGTCTTATTTCCCTCTCTTTTTCACCCGTTCGCCAAAAAACTCTGAAATATGCGTTGAATCTTGTATTGGAATCAAGGTAGTACAGTTGAGTTGCCGTTTATTGTTTAGTTTATTGTTGCAACTTAATAAAAACTATTTTAATAAACACAATCATTTAACAACAAATAAAATTAATATTCAACTTAACGTTTTCTATATGATCTTGTTCTGTATTATGTTGATTTTCTATGATTTAAATACAAATTCTAATTGTTTGATAGTTTAAAGCATTCTTGATTTTAAATACAAATTCTAGCTGTTTGATAGTTTAAAATCGTTTATTGACCTTTAGGTCAGGTTAGAACAATTAATTGCTATGAACAATAAAAATTAATTGGTACTATGCGTTTATAAGCGTTTGCAGTAACTTTTATTCCTCAGCCTCTGTAATGCTTGGTTTTCACTATGTCATTTTTATGGCAACACAAAAGTTTATCACCTGAAATATCACTTTAATAAAACTGTAGAATATTTTCTGCATAGCTCAATTTAATAATTTATTTGTTTTTAATTTTCCAAGAAAAAATTACAACAGCTGTTATTTTCAATTTGATTGACAATAACTGTAAATGACATAATGAAAATCAAACATTTGACATAGAGCAATGATTTAAATATCATTATTTTAAGCATACGTACAACAAACGCTAGTAAAATAATTTTTTCATATTCAGCCCTATCATGAATAATTTTTCACGCGGAATCGGAAAAGGGACTTTTCATTTTTAAGATAAAGCTCAAGAACATTTTGGATATTTGTAATGCAAATTTGTTTATAAACCCTTGATGAACAAATTCGCATTAAAAATTTTCAATATGTTCTAGAGCTTTATATAAAAAATGAAAACTCCCTTTTTTCCGTTTTTTATTTTGTTCAAAGTTCCATACAAAAATTTTCAGAAAAATGCTAATAAACGTGACAGGAAATGCATTTTAAGGGTGGGTTAAAGTGCATTTTGAAGTGCTAAGAAAAATATTTCTTGTAATTGGAATAACTCGAAAAATGGCTCAAATGACTTAAGCCCTCTTGCCTTTTTGGTCAAAATTTGAAATCAATATTTACTCCTTGACTAATGAAATGATTGAACTAAAACGCAGTTAAACTGTTTACTAAGAAACTGAATAGCTTTAGTTGACTTTTCATTAACGTGCCACTTAATCCAAGTTCTCATTAAATTAGTTTTGCAAATTTGTTTAAGCAACATTGTGTTCTGCCTATTGAATAATAGCTAAAGAGAATTTTATTATTTTTTTAATTGACATTCCTCTTTCCATGGCAATTGCGGTCAATTTCATAATCATTTGAAATATTCACATGCAGTTGTTTTTTTGTTTGTCAACATTTAACATTAGGTAAAATTTTAATTGTAGCAATTCCAACAAGTTTTGGATAATGTTGTACATTCTGAGATTATTTATTTTGCTTTTTGATTTAAAATCGGTAGATTAATTTATAATATTTTGACACAATTTTGCATGATGTGTGAATAATGAGATTTGTCGATTGTATAATGAGATTGAATGCAATTGCTGTTAAATCAACGTATGCAAGAGATTTATTTAAATTGTGTTTTTTGATTGTTTGTTTGTTTGTATTTCTAACGTCTGAATTAACCCTTAGTCATCGCGAACTTACGATGCGTTCGTTATTCGAATGAGTTAATTCGACTGGGTGAAAGCGATAAAAATTATTAGCAATTAATGTTGTTAGCGAGTTATTCGATGGGTTGAATGCGATAAAAGTTTTAGGGTATAGATATATAAAATTAATATTATTGCTAGACATTCATACATTTTTAGAGATATACGACTGCATAAAACTGAACTGAATTTAAAGAACATGACGTTAATTGAAATAATTTGTAGTGAAATTTATGAATAATTTTGTGTCAGAGTGTCCAAGACCATGGGCGCAGACAGAATTTTAAACTTACCACCAAATTTTATATATTACGGCGAATCCAAATTTATATTTCGCCAGACACCGACTCAAAAGTAAGAGGGATTCTTAAAAACTATTTCAGTATAATTTTTTTTGGATCGGAAAAATCCCCATGGAGCGGTTTTGGTTCTCCTGAAACCTTTTTTTTTTGCCAAAAAATCATTTGTTTGCATGCAACTTTTTTTTTCTTCAGAATGCATACCAAAGATAAGACAAATAATAAAGATCTTGATCGTACACAAATTTTAGCTAAAAATAGTTTTAAATTTTTTTTCGTTAGAAACTCTTTTGAGACCCCAAAAAACGATATTTCGTCATTTTCGGAAAGATGTTCTTTTTAAACACCTATATATATATATGTATTTTTCATGGTATTCACATGAATTTTAACTTGTTGAAAAGGTATTGAGCTCTTCTTTTTATTAATATATCTTTTAGTGTGGCTTAACCAACACTTAAATCAAATTCTGGCAACCGTTTTTCCGTTAAGCGTCCACCAGAGGGTGTTCCAGTACAAAATTAAGGATTTACGAAAACTCTTGTTCTAAGACATGAAAAGCACAATATTGCTTCAAAAATTGCGTGTAGAAAAATTCTTAAAAACCACACTATACAATATGTCAGTGGAAAGAAGGATCTCAATACCGTTCGAATAAGCTACAAATCATGCAAATACCATGAATACTACATATTTTATAAGCATTTTAAAAAAACATCTTTCCGAAAATGATGAAATATCGATTATTTGAGGTCTCAAAAGAGTATGTAACAAACAAAAATTTCAAAATTTTATTTAGCCAAAATTTGTGTATAATCAAAATCTTTATTATTTTGCTTATATCGGGTATGCATCGGGTATGAAGGAAAAAAAGTTACATGCAAAAAAACTTTTTTTTGGCCAAAAAAGGCGTTCAGGAGAACCAAAACCGCTCCATGGTGATTTCTTTGATCCAAAAAAAAAAATGCCGAAATAGTTTTTAAGAGTCCCTCTTACTTTTGAGTCGGTGTCCGGCTGACTTTTTTCTCCATACAAATCGATTCAGCTTATTATAGAACGTCTGTCTGGATAGAACGTAATCGCCGGAATTTTTCGTGATTTACCGTTATGCGTGAACGAAATATGCAAAAATAACGAGGAAAGGTTGCTTCAATACGCAATGCATTAGACAGTTTAATTAATATGAATTCTGCATTTGAAAAGCGGTTTGAAGCAGTGTTTCTGTGTTTGCACTGAAAGGGACCAAAAATGTCCTGATTATCGGCACCAAAATTTATCAAAAAATCAAAGGCGTTTGTGACAAGGTGTGTTAACCACTATATGTGTGTAAAAAATGTCGATGATTTCCCTGGGTGTGGAGCAAAAAAGCAGACCTCGAATTAGGATGATAAGAAAGTCCTCCGCGTTTTTGCAAAAAATTCCAAACTATCATTGCGTAACGCTACGGCACTCTTGCAATATTATGAGTAAATTTGTCCAAAGATGCTGTTCGAGAACGTTTGCGAGCAAATGACTTTAAATAATGCAGCACTTTAAAAAAACCTTTACTTACACCAATTCACGCGGAAAAAAGACTTGCTTGAGCGACTGAAAACAAGAATCGTGATTGAGCAATGTTATATTTACGGATGAATCTTCTTTTTGGGCCGGAGGTTTTATCAGTCGATCGTAGTGTACTGGAATTAGTAGATTAATTCAGCGAACTGTCAAACACCTGGTAAAAGTTCATGTCTGGTGATGCTGTTCGCAACAGGGTTTTGGACGCCTTAACATATTTACCGCCAATTTGAACACTGAACTGAGGGCCAAAATATACCAGAAATCACTTTTGCCATCAGCTGATTCAATGTTTGAAAGAAAAAGAGTTTCCTGGTTCTTGCAAGAAGGCAATGACCCCAAACATCGAAGTCGTTTGTGCAAAGAGTGGAAGGAGAAAAAAGTTGTTGAAGTGTTGGATTGGCTTTCACAGTCTCGAGATGCGAACCCCATCGAAAATATCCGGGAAATTATGAAGCAATAGGTGAAAAAGATACGTATCTGGACCGCTAAACAGCTCATCCGCAATATTAAAAAAATTTGGAGGGAGCTACCACGGGAATTTGCTCATTAGTTCAAAGTATGCCTCGTTGATGTGAAGCTATTGGGGGTTGGAATTAGTTTTAAAGGTTTTCTAAGAGATGGCGTAACTATCAATAGATCGCATCGGGCACACCTGTGACTATATTCATTTCAAAACACATTGTCTAAGCTTCATTTTTCAGTATGTGTCATTCCACTGAAATGTAAACAACATATATTTTTTTCTCTGTGAACATGTCGACTTTCGTTCCAACAAAACGCAATTTGCGGGAAGGTTTACTTTTGTGCTTCCATTTGAAGAAAAAAGCGGTTGAAGCACAACGCACGCTTACTGAGGCTTACGGGACTATGCTCCATCGATTTCTACTTGTGAGTACTGGTTGCGTCGGTTTAAAAGTGGTGATTTTGATACGGAAGACAAAGAGCGTCCGGGCCAGCCGAAAAAGTTTGAAGATGAGGAATTGGAGGCTTTGCTCGATGAAGACCCGTGTCAAACCCTTCAAGAATTGTCAGAATCATTGGGAGTCGACTTATCAACGGTCGGCAAACGCTTGAAGGCCATGGGAATGATTCAAAAGCAAGGAAATTGGGTGCCGTACCAGTTGAAGCCGAGAGACGAACGGTGATTTTGCATGTGCGAAATCAACGGCATAAAAGGAAGAGTTTTTTGCATCGTATTGTCACTGGCGATGAAAAGTGGATCCATTACGATAATCCTAAGCGAAAAAAATCGTGGGGACCACCCGGCCATGCATCAACATCGAGGGCCAAGCCGAATATTCATGGCGCCAAGCTTATGCTGTGTATTTGGTGGGATCAGAAGGGTGTCGTGTACTATGAGCTGCTAAAACCTAACGAAACCATCACTGGGGAACGCTACCAACAACAATTGATGCAATTGAGCCGAGCATTAAAGGTTAAACGGCCGGAATATGCCAAAAGACACGACAAAGTGGTTTTTCAACATGACAACGCACGGCCACATGTTGCAAGAACCATCAAGGAAACGTTGGAGGCGCTGAATTGGGATGTGCTACCCCACCCGCCTTATAGCCCAGACATAGCCCCTTCCGACTACCACCTATTCAGATCGATGACGCATGGCTTGGCTGAGCAGCGCTTCACTTCTTACGAGGATACCAAAAAATGGGTCGATTCGTGGATTGCCTCAAAAGACGAATCGTTCTTCCGGCGCGGAATCCATATGCTGCCAGAAAGATGGGAAAATGTTGTAGCTAACGATGGACAATACTTTGAATAATATACATTGTACCGTTGTTTCTAAATAAATGCTCAAAAACCGAAAAAAAACCTTTAAAATTAATTCCAACCCCCAATATTATTGATAATAGGGGCGATTACACATTTTATTAACCGTAACGTTGGTGTAGAAAACTACATATTTTTTAATTTTTATATATTTGCAAGCCCGTTTTGTTTTGGGATGAAAGCAAGCTTACATGATTTTTATTTTATGCTAAGTGTAGATTGAAATCATGTTTCTTGTAGTATCTCAATTAAAAATTTTTTCAAAATATTTAAAAACTTAAATTCCTCATTTACAGCTCAACGTGGAATTTTTAAAGTTTTTCTCAACGTAGGACTACGGTTAAATAAATTGCGCATTAGCCAATTAAACATGCAACAAAATGATTTTCATTTAAAAAAAAAATGGGGAAAAGGGTTTAGAAGTTATGCCGATCATGTTCTTACCAAACGGACTGTATATCCATTTGTTCAAACAATCATAAGCCAAAAAATACACAAATTCTACTTGAAGAATTGATTTGGTTTCGTTAGTTATGACAAAGCACGTAAGTGTTGCTGAAAAATCCATTTTTGAATGGTGCAGCTCAGATGCATTTATATTTTTTTTTATAATTTAATATGCAATATACAATTTACTATACAATAAATTTGTCAGCACTAAGTTTGTAATAAAAAAATAAATTAAGCTTTGATAAATATTAAAACCTTCAATACTTTTTTAATTATAAGAAAAACTGTTTTGAATTTCTTACTTTAATACTAAAAAAATTATTTTTTCTAAGTTTTGGGGGGAGCAATGGCCCCCATCTGCCATAACCTCGCTACGCCCATGTCTATATCAAATGTACGCTTATTATATTCTCGCATATCATAAAACATAAGAAGTCGCTAAGTTTCAATATTTAAAAATAAGTGCCGTGATAAATGTCGTACGGGAAGTAGGTTAGACAAAAAATATTTTTTTGGAAGCGAAGCTTTCTACGGATCATTCTGTTGATTCGCTTGCATGAAAATTTCTAAAAACCGATAGATTTTTGCGACATGTTTTTCTAAGGATTTTTTTTTTATTTTTGCTTACGTTTATTCCAATACTAAGGATTTTTTTATTTTTGCTTACGTTTATTCCAGTAACAAAATTGTAATTGCAAAAATATCTTGCCGCTATTGAGGTTTGAATTCGCCAACTCTCAATCGTCATGAGGAATTAATATCCATAATGCCACGTAGGCAAATTGCGCTTAAAAAATCTTAATACATAAATAAAATATAAAACATAAAATCTTTTAAATATGCCAAATCAATTACAAGATTTAATTCAATTTTTATCTTATACATATAGCTGAGACCCGGCGCGTTGCTGCCACGCCCCCTTTCTAAACTCCCATAAAATGTTATCAGTGAACCTGCATGTGTAAATTGAGTTCAAATACGGAATTCCAGAGCTATTCGAAGGTGCCACGCCCCCTTATACAACACCCATAAAATGTTATCAGTGAAACGGCACGCGCAAATTGTGATCTAATACCGAATTCCGAGGCTGTGCGGCCTATGAATACAAAGCAATTCGATATCGCAAATTTGGGCTGTATGGGAGGTGGGTGACACGCCCCCTTGTCCAAAGCCCATAAAAACTTATCAGTAAAACTGCATTTGTAAATTGAAGTCAAATACAGAATTCCGAGGCCGAATTATTATAACTTCAAATCTACACGATATCGTAAATTTGGGTTGTATGGGAAATGCCACGCCGCCGCATCTTATCAACTCCAAACTTCTCCATAGGAACACTCTCAAGATGTTGGTATAGCTTCCCTAAAAATTTCATAAAGATCGGTTCAGCGTTTTTGGAGTCTATGCGTGATATACACAGTGTATTACAAACCCATCATACAGAAATAATAAAATCGCGATTACAAAATGGAAAGGAAGGGTAGAAGGGTAAAAATACTTTACGATCTATTCTTATACCTACCAAACATAAAAGAAATTTCATTAAAATTGGTCGAGCCGTTTCGTAGGTGTGTGACCACAAACACCATGACATGAGATTTTTATATATGAGATCTATAAAGAGAAGAGAAAAAGAATAGAGGCAATATGACAAAACTGAGAGGCAAAATTATAGCGCACAAACCATGGAAAGTATCAGTAGTGAAAAAAACGGTAATTTCTGTGGTCACAAGGAATAACGACTTAACTCAAAGTATCGTAAAAACCGATATTTTAACTGCGACCAAATTTTTTTTAAATATATGAACCGTTACAGAGAAAATATCTGCAGACATAAGTGATGATCAATTTTAGGCAAAAAATGGATCTCTGCATACATCCAAAAATTGGCAATAAAGTGAATTCCATATAGCTGTTTTACAATATTTTGAGTTTAGCCATTATTCATTGCGAACACAGATTTGTTTGAGTACATAGGAGGTTAGACTTATTGGCCTATAGTCCTTCGGATGGATACAGATGGCTGCTCTTACCTGCTTTCGGTAGGAATACAACCCTTGCTGTACTCCAGGCCACAGGTACATAGTTTAGCCTGATACATCCGTTAGCTATATTCTCCAGCCATGGGACGACTCGTGATTCGGCCATTTGCAGCATGGCAGGAAGTATACCGCCTGGTCCTGGAGATTTGTATCCCGAGAACAAGTTTATAGCCCATAGTATTACGTCCGACGTTATTAGGTCCACCGGCAGTTAGAGTATGAGAAGCAACAAGCGTTAGAAGAAAATGTGGTCAACAAATTTGCAGACGATCCGCGAAGGCTTCTATTTAAATAATAAAATTATTTATTTTACATAAATCCTAAGCTCCAATAAAATTTTAAATCTGAAAAAAATTACAACTAAATAAGTATCAATTATTATAAAAAAAATTTTTAGAAAAATACTTTGGCCTTGCTATAGTGTGCTTTTATTTTCAGTCTTTATATGGAACTATCAGGCCCATCAGGAATAATTTTTCATGCGGAATCGGAAAAGGGAGTTTTAATTTTTAAGATAAAACCGATGATGAACAAATTTGCATTAAAAATTTTACGAATATTCTTAAGCTTTATCTTTAAAGTGAAAACTCCTTTTTTCCAATCCGTGTGAAAAATTATTTCCGATAGGGCTGAACATTTTCGCTAAATTTTATATTTACATTTTTTGTTTGAATTTCACAACGATAGTCGGCGGCAACATATCTGTGGTCAGGTCACAAGGAATAATGACTAAACTCAAAATATCGTAAAAAAGCGATATAGAATTTACTTTATTGCCAATTTTTGGAAGTATGCAGATATTTATTTTTTGCCACGAATTGATCATCACTTATGTCTGCACATATTTTGTTTGTAACGGTTCATATATTTCAAAAAAATTCGTCATAGTTCGTGCAATTAAAATATCGTTTTTTATGATACTTTGAGTATGTATAGTCGTTATTCCTTGTGACCACAGATATAATGGGGAGATTACGGTTTCCGTGGCGCCAAGACCTGAAAATGCAGTTTTGTAGTACTCATTGAGAAAATAAGATTCACCAATGGAATTATCGATACATCGTTTAGTTATCGAGTTATCGATTTTTAAAAAAAAATTCACTTTATGAAGCTTATATGAAAATGTGGCTATATCGTTCCTAATGCTTTACCGATCTGAATGATTCGAGTACCATTCGAAAGAAAGTTGATACATCTTTAAGATAAACGATACAACAAATCATTTATTTTCAACCCGGTCCGCGCTACAGACTGTTTTTCAGTATATTATACATTTTTTTATTTTTTTTTATTTGAGAAATTCAGTCTACTGATATAAAATTTTACACACTATTACATAATAACAGGAATGTGTCCACTAGTAATACAAAATACATTTCATGATTATTTACAATACCAGTAAAATTATTTATATATTAAGAAACTTACATTACTTTTGAAAATATGATTATTTGAACTAAAATCAATATTATTAGCAATTTGTTTACAATTTTTTAAACAATTAGACATTGGCTCATTCCTGCCATAATTAGTCCTATGAAATGGGACGCAAAATAATTTACTGGCCCTCAATGGCCTAGCCGGAGCATAGAAAGAAATTAAATCAAGTAACTCAGGATGATTAATATTGTCATCCAAAATTTTGTTTGCATAAAACCGTTGTTTCTTCTAAAAATTCTGTTATTGAGGGAAAACAAAACCACCATATATTAAAAGCTGAAACAATGACCTTTCGTTTGGTGTATAATATGTAAAACTTTTTTCTCCATTGTTGCTGTGTTTCTAATTTTTGTTTATATACTAGGTTGAACAGTACAATGATATGGTTTCTTCCTTTAACTAATCGTTCATTTTGAGAATGCAGTTTTGACGTAATAATGGTCAAAATAAGATTCATTAAAGGAATTATCGATATATCGACTAAATATTGAGTTATCGACTTTTTAATCTTTTCCAAACGCTAATTTTATTGTAAAATAAAAGTCCATTTCTTGAGAAAATGATTTTCCCTTGTAAGGAATGTTCTTATCACTATTTCGTACAATGGAAAATCAATATTTTTAACGTGTTTTTTACAATAAAATTATAAACGTTTGTTCATAATGTACAATCACCCAAAAGAAGCAATGAACAATCGCCCCAAACTGCAAACTTTCGCCCAAATCATGAAATGAATAATCGCCCAAAAAAATTTGGGCGTTTGTTCATAATGACAATCACCCAAAAATGCGATTCATTATGAACAATCGCCCCAAAAACAAAATGAACAAACGCCCAAACGCAAAATGGACAGTCGCCCAAAAATGTTAACCGGTTTTTTGGGCGATTGTTTATTTCCGCACTTTTGGGCTATTGTAACTTGGGCGATTACTCGCACAGCCAATAATAACATTTCGTACAAGGGCAAATCAATTTTTTTATGGTGTTTTTTACTACAAAATGATTTTCCCTTGTACGAAATGTTGTGTTATGACCAAATTTATTCTGGGATTATGTTCTTTTTTTTATTTCTTATAACCTTTTTCGAACTGATCATAAGTAAAAATCCAATTTTAGGGATCATGTGAGGGTTGTTCCTAAGCAGCGGGCAGAAATCAAATATTCAAAATTTTAAAATGATATAAAATTGCTTATAAAAAAGCATTCTTGAAAGGATTTATAAGTAATTAAATTACCCTTTTAAACGACACATCAATCTTTTGAATCGATTGTATTTTAACAAAAATATAAATGTCTACTTAAATAGATTTTTAACCCATTCCAACCGAATGGGGTGAAATTTTATCCCGTCATAGGTATTTTTTCTTTTGGCGCTCTAGACAGCAGCTTTTTGTTTTGAAATTTTATGAAGTGAGAAATAATGAATGGGACTTTAATTCGTGAAATTTTGGTATATATCGGAACATTTATTTGTATATTATGAATGATTTACCTGAAATTTGTGAAATTTTGTCCCATCGTTATCTCCGATTTTCAAACAGGCTTTTTTTCTTTTGACGTTCTTGACCAAAAGCTCTTAGCTTTTTGTTTGAAATTTTGCGAAGTAAGAGAGTATGAATGGGACTTCAATTCGTGAAATTTTGGTATCAAACGGAGTTTTCACCTGTATATTATGAATGATTTACCTGAAGGGGGCAACTTTTTTTCCCCATTATTATATCAGGTGTTCGAATAGGTAGAAACCTTCCCCCTGATAATTCCGTCGGTGAATCTTATTTTGACCATGAGTACATCAAAACTGCATTCTCAAAATTAACGGTTAGTTAAAGGTTTAAAAACAAAAAACCATATTATTATTATACAGTTCAACCTAGTATGTATACAAAAATTAAAAATGGAGAAAAACTTTAACTTTTAACTTTAACATTAAACGAAAGGCCATTGTTTCAGCTTTTAATATATGATATTTTTGTTTTACATTAATAACGGAAGCTTTAGAGAAAATAACGGTGTTATGCAAATAAAAATAATAATATGCAGAATTACCGTCTGTAGCGTGTCCGGGTTAGAAAGAATTGATTTGTTTTATTTTTTATTTTAAAGATATATAAATATTCTTTTGATTGGTATCCGAATTAGCCTGATCGGTCAATTATTGCCAAAGATATAGCTGAATTATTATATAGATTTTGTAAAGTAAAATATTATTTTAAAAATCGATAACTCGATAATTAATAGATGTATCGATAATTTCTTCGGTGAATCTTATTTTCTCAATGAGTACTACAAAGGAGCATTTTCAGATCTTGGCGCCACGGAAACCGTAATCATGCCCATATAATCAACAAATAAACTATTTGGGCCTGTTCTACACAATCTGTTATGAAAAAATTGTTATTTTGTTATGATTTCCCATACAGATTTTTTGATAGCTCAAAAATTTTTATGGGAAATCATAACAGAATAAAAGAATTTTTTCTTAACAGATTGTGCAGAAAAGGCCCAATGAACGCCTTGTTTTACACATTTAGGGTATTCACAAGGTGTGTCATCATGTCATAATGTCATATTGTCCAAAAATTTTACACTAATTTAAACGTTTTATTGTTGCCTTCCATATAAAAAAATACTAATATATTACAATTCCTAAAGCTATGTTTATTTATGAAGTTTCGTAATCAAACAGCTGTTTCTTATTTGCATTTATTTATCTTGTAAATTTTAGTTGTAAAATTTTAGGACCTTGTGAATACCCTAATTGTTTATATGCATACCTTAGATCTTTGTAAACATGGCACACCCTAAATAAAAGTCTGGCTACGCCCATGAAAATTTAGCGCATTTTTCCACAGAGGCAGAGACTATAAATACTTATAGACATTGCACAGAGACTATAAATACTTATAGACATTGCATGTGAAAGGAACGGCACGAAATGAAAAATTTGCCCGTACAAGACAAGAGACCCGACGAGTAACAAACCTAGCGAGTACTCGCTTGCAAGAATTTGTGTTGCTAGCACAACATCATATGTTCCATCATATGTCATGAACTGCAATAATGCATTTGATTACTGTGATAGCACAGACTTCAACCATACAAATTTTAATAAGCGTCCGGTCACTAGAAACTGAAACAAAATAGAAAAAAAAATGTATGGTGACCGAAACAACATTAAAACTCATATCAAAGTGCATATGATATGCGTACTTGAGAAACAGAGACAAAAAATTCTCGCACAATCAAAAAATCAGTGGTTATATCACGAATCGCTGCAAACGACATAAGACAAAAAATTAACAAAAGCTCAATCACTGATCACGGTTTTTTAATCGTATTTAATCACCACAGTTACCAGTGATTTTTCAATCACGGTGACTAAATCACCGGTATCAAAATATCGCTCATCTCTACTCTAAACTGAATGCACCTCATATTGTTAAAAATAAGTGCACCTCATTTAGCAATGTTTTCCCCCAGGCTTTTGTAATTATTTTTATTTTTGTATGGTATTTCCTTAAAACTTATATACATTTGAAATAATTGAAATTTAAAAGCAAAGAAGAAATCTTAAAAAATTTCATTTATTTTGTAATTTTTAAATTTTCGAAGGAAAAGGAAAAAAATTTAAAAATTTCATTTATTTAGCAAATTTTAAATTTATCACAAAAAACTTCAAAACTTATTTTATAATAATTCATGTTTAAGTCAGCAATATAACAAAAAACTTAAAAGCATTTCAGTTGTTTTGGTTTTCATATATGTATTCCTTTTTCACTATTTAATACAAAAATTAGAGCTTACAATTTGTTAATAAGCCTACATTTTGCTTTAGAAAAAAAATATTTTTTTGATAATATAAATTGCCGAATCGCAATTTAATCAAATGTAAAAAAATAAGTCTCCAATTGGAAGATGCTACAAAATAGGCAAAGCAACAAGAATAACACAAGGCAATTCGTGTAGCTGCCGATTGTCCTGCGTGGTACTTTTTATTTTTTTTTAACAACAAATTAGACAAATCATAATTTAATTCTAAATAAATAAAACAAGAAAATAAAATGCATGGTTTTTTTCTTAAAAAAAATCAATTAAAAGTGATTATTGGAGTTTTTGTTTTAAATCTATTTAAAATAGTTAATAAATAATCGGATTAATTCTGTTAAAATTTAATTTTGATATTATTTGAATAGATAAAGGTAAAAATAGTAAATAAAGAATTCGATTAATTTTTGCAAAACTTTATTTTGATGTCATTTGAAAGGATAAAGGTAAGAATTGTTAATAAATAATTGGTTTATTTTTTTTAAAATTTAATTTTAATGTCATTTAGAATATTGATAAATTTTCTAAAATGTTGTCCTTCGGTGCATTTGAATCCGATTAGAAACAAAAAAGATATAGCGATTTATCTAAAACGTCTTTGCTTCAGATAGACAAAATCGCAAAAATATGATTTATATCTGACGATCTTGAATAAAAACAAAATTGAGAGTATTTTCTTTAAAAAAGTGAAATTAAAAGGATTGAGTAAATTTTACCCTGTGCAGCAAATTAGAGTTTTTGTTTTAAATCGGTTTAAAATAGGTAGATAGTACATAATTATTTTTTTTTTCTAAAATTTAATTTTAATGTCATTTGAAAGATTAATCCATTTTCTAAAATTTTGCTCTTTGGAGCATTTGAATCCGATTAGAAATAAAAAAGATATAGCGATTTATCTTAAACGCCTTTGCCTCAGATAGACAAAATCGCAAAAATATGATTTATTTCTAAAGATCAAAAGCTGCCAAAACGTGAACAAAATCCTAACACAAGAAAAAGCAGCAAAAAAAAACCAATGCAGCAACAACAAATCAAGCAAAAAAACCTAAACAAACGACATGCTGCACTACTGCGAAATCTAAAAAATATATGTATATATATATGTATATAAAATATAGCAACACACTCTAGCAACATAAACAAAACTTTAAGGAACATATGATGTTGTGATAGCAACACAAATTCTTGCAAGCGAGTACTCGCTAGGTTTGTTACTCGTCGGGACTCTTGTCTTGTACGGGCAAATTTTTCATTTCGTGCCGTTCCTTTCACATGCAATGTCTATAAGTATTTATAGTCTCTGGAACATATGATGTTGTGCTAGCAACACAAATTCTTGCAAGCGAGTACTCGCTAGGTTTGTTACTCGTCGGGTCTCTTGCCTTGTACGGGCAAATTTTTCATTTCGTGCCGTTCCTTTCACATGCAATGTCTATAAGTATTTATAGTCTCTGCATTGCATGTGAAAGGAACGGCACGAAATGAAAAATTTGCCCGTACAAGACAAGAGACCCGACGAGTAACAAACCTAGCGAGTACTCGCTTGCAAGAATTTGTGTTGCTAGCACAACATCATATGTTCCTTAAAGTTTTGTTTATGTTGCTAGAGTGTGTTGCTATATTTTATATACATATATATATACATATATTTTTTAGATTTCGCAGTAGTGCAGCATGTCGTTTGTTTAGGTTTTTTGCTTGATTTGTTGTTGCTGCATTGGTTTTTTTTTGCTGCTTTTTCTTGTGTTAGGATTTTGTTCACGTTTTGGCAGCTTTTGATCTTTAGAAATAAATCATATTTTTGCGATTTTGTCTATCTGAGGCAAAGGCGTTTAAGATAAATCGCTATATCTTTTTTATTTCTAATCGGATTCAAATGCTCCAAAGAGAAAAATTTTAGAAAATGGATTAATCTTTCAAATGACATTAAAATTAAATTTTAGAAAAAAAAAAAAAATAATTATGTACTATCTACCTATTTTAAACCGATTTAAAACAAAAACTCTAATTTGCTGCACAGGGTAAAATTTACTCAATCCTTTTAATTTCACTTTTTTAAAGAAAATACTCTCAATTTTGTTTTTATTCAAGATCGTCAGATATAAATCATATTTTTGCGATTTTGTCTATCTGAAGCAAAGACGTTTTAGATAAATCGCTATATCTTTTTTGTTTCTAATCGGATTCAAATGCACCGAAGGACAACATTTTAGAAAATTTATCAATATTCTAAATGACATTAAAATTAAATTTTTAAAAAAATAAACCAATTATTTATTAACAATTCTTACCTTTATCCTTTCAAATGACATCAAAATAAAGTTTTGCAAAAATTAATCGAATTCTTTATTTACTATTTTTACCTTTATCTATTCAAATAATATCAAAATTAAATTTTAACAGAATTAATCCGATTATTTATTAACTATTTTAAATAGATTTAAAACAAAAACTCCAATAATCACTTTTAATTGATTTTTTTTAAGAAAAAAACCATGCATTTTATTTTCTTGTTTTATTTATTTAGAATTAAATTATGATTTGTCTAATTTGTTGTTAAAAAAAAAATAAAAAGTACCACGCAGGACAATCGGCAGCTACACGAATTGCCTTGTGTTATTCTTGTTGCTTTGCCTATTTTGTAGCATCTTCCAATTGGAGACTTATTTTTTTACATTTGATTAAATTGCGATTCGGCAATTTATATTATCAAAAAAATATTTTTTTTCTAAAGCAAAATGTAGGCTTATTAACAAATTGTAAGCTCTAATTTTTGTATTAAATAGTGAAAAAGGAATACATATATGAAAACCAAAACAACTGAAATGCTTTTAAGTTTTTTGTTATATTGCTGACTTAAACATGAATTATTATAAAATAAGTTTTGAAGTTTTTTGTGATAAATTTAAAATTTGCTAAATAAATGAAATTTTTAAATTTTTTTCCTTTTCCTTCGAAAATTGAAAAATTACAAAATAAATGAAATTTTTTAAGATTTCTTCTTTGCTTTTAAATTTCAATTATTTCAAATGTATATAAGTTTTAAGGAAATACCATACAAAAATAAAAATAATTACAAAAGCCTGGGGGAAAACATTGCTAAATGAGGTGCACTTATTTTTAACAATATGAGGTGCATTCAGTTTAGAGTAGAGATGAGCGATATTTTGATACCGGTGATTTAGTCACCGTGATTGAAAAATCACTGGTAACTGTGGTGATTAAATACGATTAAAAAACCGTGATCAGTGATTGAGCTTTTGTTAATTTTTTGTCTTATGTCGTTTGCAGCGATTCGTGATATAACCACTGATTTTTTGATTGTGCGAGAATTTTTTGTCTCTGTTTCTCAAGTACGCATATCATATGCACTTTGATATGAGTTTTAATGTTGTTTCGGTCACCATACATTTTTTTTTCTATTTTGTTTCAGTTTCTAGTGACCGGACGCTTATTAAAATTTGTATGGTAGAAGTCTATGCTATCACAGTAATCAAATGCATTATTGCAGTTCATGACATAATGAATAGTTGCTTCAGCATTCGCCTTATTTGCTTCCTTATTTGCGAATAGCCGAAGCAACTCAATACCTGAACTGCAAATGAAACCCTCATTTTGTCGAATAATTTCGGATTAATGTGTTTCTCCGTAATTTTTGGTATTATTCGAAGGAGCTTCGATGCATTTTTCAATATACAAGGGTATATTCAATAAAAGTTGTCACGAACCAAATTTAAAAAAAAGTATCATAATTTGATTACTGTGATAGCACAGACTTCTACCATACAAATTTTAATAAGCGTCCGGTCACTAGAAACTGAAACAAAATAGAAAAAAAAATGTATGGTGACCGAAACAACATTAAAACTCATATCAAAGTGCATATGATATGCGTACTTGAGAAACAGAGACAAAAAATTCTCGCACAATCAAAAAATCAGTGGTTATATCACGAATCGCTGCAAACGACATAAGACAAAAAATTAACAAAAGCTCAATCACTGATCACGGTTTTTTAATCGTATTTAATCACCACAGTTACCAGTGATTTTTCAATCACGGTGACTAAATCACCGGTGTCAAAATATCGCTCATCTCTACTCTAAACTGAATGCACCTCATATTGTTAAAAATAAGTGCACCTCATTTAGCAATGTTTTCCCCCAGGCTTTTGTAATTATTTTTATTTTTGTATGGTATTTCCTTAAAACTTATATACATTTGAAATAATTGAAATTTAAAAGCAAAGAAGAAATCTTAAAAAATTTCATTTATTTTGTAATTTTTCAATTTTCGAAGGAAAAGGAAAAAAATTTAAAAATTTCATTTATTTAGCAAATTTTAAATTTATCACAAAAAACTTCAAAACTTATTTTATAATAATTCATGTTTAAGTCAGCAATATAACAAAAAACTTAAAAGCATTTCAGTTGTTTTGGTTTTCATATATGTATTCCTTTTTCACTATTTAATACAAAAATTAGAGCTTACAATTTGTTAATAAGCCTACATTTTGCTTTAGAAAAAAAATATTTTTTTGATAATATAAATTGCCGAATCGCAATTTAATCAAATGTAAAAAAATAAGTCTCCAATTGGAAGATGCTACAAAATAGGCAAAGCAACAAGAATAACACAAGGCAATTCGTGTAGCTGCCGATTGTCCTGCGTGGTACTTTTTATTTTTTTTTTAACAACAAATTAGACAAATCATAATTTAATTCTAAATAAATAAAACAAGAAAATAAAATGCATGGTTTTTTTCTTAAAAAAAATCAATTAAAAGTGATTATTGGAGTTTTTGTTTTAAATCTATTTAAAATAGTTAATAAATAATCGGATTAATTCTGTTAAAATTTAATTTTGATATTATTTGAATAGATAAAGGTAAAAATAGTAAATAAAGAATTCGATTAATTTTTGCAAAACTTTATTTTGATGTCATTTGAAAGGATAAAGGTAAGAATTGTTAATAAATAATTGGTTTATTTTTTTAAAAATTTAATTTTAATGTCATTTAGAATATTGATAAATTTTCTAAAATGTTGTCCTTCGGTGCATTTGAATCCGATTAGAAACAAAAAAGATATAGCGATTTATCTAAAACGTCTTTGCTTCAGATAGACAAAATCGCAAAAATATGATTTATATCTGACGATCTTGAATAAAAACAAAATTGAGAGTATTTTCTTTAAAAAAGTGAAATTAAAAGGATTGAGTAAATTTTACCCTGTGCAGCAAATTAGAGTTTTTGTTTTAAATCGGTTTAAAATAGGTAGATAGTACATAATTATTTTTTTTTTTCTAAAATTTAATTTTAATGTCATTTGAAAGATTAATCCATTTTCTAAAATTTTGCTCTTTGGAGCATTTGAATCCGATTAGAAATAAAAAAGATATAGCGATTTATCTTAAACGCCTTTGCCTCAGATAGACAAAATCGCAAAAATATGATTTATTTCTAAAGATCAAAAGCTGCCAAAACGTGAACAAAATCCTAACACAAGAAAAAGCAGCAAAAAAAAACCAATGCAGCAACAACAAATCAAGCAAAAAAACCTAAACAAACGACATGCTGCACTACTGCGAAATCTAAAAAATATATGTATATATATATGTATATAAAATATAGCAACACACTCTAGCAACATAAACAAAACTTTAAGGAACATATGATGTTGTGCTAGCAACACAAATTCTTGCAAGCGAGTACTCGCTAGGTTTGTTACTCGTCGGGTCTCTTGTCTTGTACGGGCAAATTTTTCATTTCGTGCCGTTCCTTTCACATGCAATGTCTATAAGTATTTATAGTCTCTGGTCGGGTCTCTTGTCTTGTACGGGCAAATTTTTCATTTCGTGCCGTTCCTTTCACATGCAATGTCTATAAGTATTTATAGTCTCTGTCCACGCTAGCAGAGCTAGATTTCATTGCCAAAAAGTTCCACCTGATACTCAGGAACTATACTTAAGTTCCAAATGTGAGGTGGATTGTTTTGAGACCTCTGGTTATTATACCTCTGTGGCTCTTATCACATAGAGTAGTTGAATTTTGTAAGCTTTTTCCCAAACCATTGTGCTACTCACCGCTAGAGTGTTCATTTGTATATAGTGAATACACAAACCGAAGCGCATAGTATTTTCGAAACACTTCCGAAATAAGAATATTCTTTCTGGATGCTTTTCTGTTTGTTTGCAAAAAGCAGAATAAAGTAAAAATGGCGGATTATTTTTGTGTACGACTCATTTCAGGCTCTGACTTATCTGTTTATAATTAACAAGCGAAATATATAAAAAATATAATTATGTGTACAATGTGAAGTTAAACAAAAAGCCTGTGTTTGGAAAATTAAATTCTCCAATTCTTACAAAATATACACTGCGTAAAAAGTGATCGAAAAGTTACGTGACAAAGCAAAGCAGCACGCAAAAACGTAGCGAAGAAGTGCAAACGAACGAAAACGCGAGCAAAAGAGTGCACACTATCTGCTGGCAGCAAAAAAAGTGACACTTAAGGCAAACGCCAAATTTGCAATTGCGGAAAAGTGAAAATACTCCATATAGTTTTACAATACTTTGTAAAATTTGTGTTTGTTTGAAAATGCAAAGAATTAGCTTGCGTTGCTTACAAAACGATAATTTATAGGAACAAGCAAAGCACAATATTCTTGAAACACAAACGGCGGCATAACGTCCGCAACAAAATCATCTTGACGTAGATTGGCGCTTCAAAATGTCTGGTGGCCGCGAATCCAACGGCAGCGCCAGCAATAACACAAACGGCGTCACAACAAGCAATACCGCAACTACGCCCACTTCAAGCGGCTCATTGTTTGCAGCTCAAAATCAACGCTCGCGCGGACGACCGGCAAAGAAAGCCACCTGCACCTGGTGCGGCGAAGGCAAGCAGCCACTGCAATATGTGCTGCCAACACAAAATGGTAAAAAGGAATTCTGTTCGGAAACCTGCATCGCAGAATTTCGCAAAGCATACAGTAAAGGAGCCTGTGCGCAGTGTGACAACGTGATACGCGATGGTGCGCCCAACAAGATCTTCTGCTCAATGATGTGCATGAACAAGCATCAGAAGAAAAACGGCAGTACGCGCCACAACAACAACAGTCACAACAACATTAGTCGCAGTGAGCAGGAGCGCAATAAGGTTCCAGTGGGTGGAGGCGGTGGCTCGTGCACACCAACAGGACCTTTTCAATACGAAAGCTTTCATGTATTCGATTGGGAAGCCTATCTAGAGGTGAGTTAGTGTAGCATGATAGTTTTGCCTTGACTTGAATTACAAGTGTGTTTTGTATTTGCAGGAAACTGGCAGCGTAGCTGCTCCTTCGGAATGCTTCAAACAGGCACTCAATCCTCCAGTAAATGACTTCAAGATTGGCATGAAGCTGGAGGCGCTCGATCCGCGAAATGTTACTTCAACCTGCATAGCCACCGTCGTCGGTGTGTTGGGCTCTCGTCTGCGCTTGCGTCTCGATGGCAGTGATAGCCAGAATGACTTTTGGCGTTTGGTCGACTCGAATGAGATTCACACGATTGGCCATTGTGAAAAGAATGGCGGCATGTTGCAACCACCACTTGGCTTTCGCATGAATGCCTCCAGCTGGCCCGGTTACCTGTGCAAAATATTAAACAATGCCATGGTTGCGCCGGAAGAGATCTTCCAACCGGAACCGCAAGGCCCCACGGAGAATCTCTTCAAAGTTGGCCAAAAGCTCGAGGCGGTCGATAAAAAGAATCCACAATTGATATGCTGTGCAACAGTTGATGCGATTAAAGACGACCAGATTCATGTGACATTCGATGGGTGGCGTGGTGCTTTTGACTACTGGTGCAACTACAAGTCACGTGATATCTTTCCCGTGGGTTGGTGTGCCCGTAGTTGTCACCCTATGCAACCGCCTGGTCATAAATCTCGTATGGATTCGAATTCGAGCAAGCACCGAAGTCCACGTCAGCGATACACGTTCATACAAGAGTCAGACGCTATGCTGCCAGCAACGCCGGTGACTGCGCATTTTCGAACTAACTGCAAAGGTGGTCCGTTCATCAACAGTTCAAAGTTGCCATCGATGGTGACTGGACCCACACATCAAACATTGGCAAAGCTATGCTTGCAGGAAGTGCTAGCAGCCAGCACCGATACGCAGCAGTTGTCCAAATTGTTGTTTGCACTGGAAGGCGATGTGCACATTGTCACAGCAGCGGGCAAGAACTTCACGGTGAGTTGTTGACATGGGTTCACAACCTTTTGATTTACACAGGGTTATTGTGAAATCCGGAATCGGTTTTGATTGCGGTAGAAATTTGGTAAAGGTGACATACATTTCGGTTTTAGGAGTTGCAGAAACCGATATTATCGATTTTATAATTGGAAACAAACCTGCCAATAGTCTTACTCTGTAATGCAATTCGAAAAGCAAATGCGATTCGAAAACAAAATTACACCATGTTCACAAAACCACACCCAAAGATGTGGGTAGTGCACTAAATGCTGAGTGCACTCAGCATTTCACTAGCACTAAATACATTAAAAGAAATTATATTTTTCACTAATTTTTACCCAGCTTATAACAGTGAAGATATATTTTACTATTACTAGAGACTTTAGTGATAGTGTTATTTTGTTGCACTATAACTAAATTTAGTGTTAGTGAAAAAATCTGCACTGCACTCAAACTTAGTGCAAAATTTGAGCAGTCATGAAAGCTGCAATTAACAATGTTTTCGAATAAAATAAATTTTTTGAACTTTTTAATTAAATGAATCTTATAATAAAATATAATTTTCTAAAGGGGTTAACAATTTTGAGATTTAAAATTCATATTAGTGCAATTATTCACACTTTAAAATGTTCATATAAAAGTGGTGTTATTTAAAATATTAGTTTTATATGAAAGTTTTTAGTATGATAATTACACTGAGATACCTTCTAAACATATGTATATTCAAGGAAAACGATTGAAAAACCTTTGAATACAAATTTTATACATTCATCTTATGTTTATTATTAATAAACTAGTATAAAAGCCTGTAGCACGAAAGGTCTTCCGAATAGTTTCTTTTTTTAGCCATTTGCCTGTTTTTTTAAAGCTTGATTTTTTTATTCACTTGATTTTTGCAAAATACAAATGTACCACTTTAAATAACACTTGACGTATTGATGAAGCAGTGTTAAAAACTTAGTTCAAGTGTAAAAGTGCAAAAAGTCGAGTTTAGTAACTCAACTAAATTCATACACAACTTTACAAATTGTCCTTGCAACCTTCATGTACGTAGCAACTCAGACTGATACAATTATTTTTCTTGGTACAATCGACTCAAATCGACTCAAAAGAATTTTATTAAATTTGTTATAACTTTTTTATAAAAGGATTAAAAGAAGAGATAGATGAAAAATGTTCTTTTGTAACTGATAATTATGAAATATATTTTCTGTGCATACTTTCAGGCTGAACATTTTTGAAAACTGTTTCTTGTTAAATTACTTTACTGTCAAAAATAATAACAATTTGAGAAATACTGTGTATGAGAAATAAGACAATCTTGCTTCCCATTTATGTATTAAGATGTGCATAGTTTGGCCATTAGGCTGAACAGTTTGAGAAATATTGGACATGGAGCAGCGTGCTTGCCTTTTATATATTAAGATAATAATAATAGATGCCATTATAATATAGCCACAATAATAATGAACCATATTAATATTAGTGGAAAAATAAAAGTTGCGCTATGCTGTAGAATTTTCTTTGCACTATTCTCGTATGAATTTTAGTGAACAATTTTTAACTATTACTTATGTATAGTGAATCTTATATTTTTCAATTCACCAATAGAACACCAATGAAGTAGTGAATAATTTTACACTATCAGTACATGTTAGCTGAAACTGAAAATTTAGTGCACTACCCCCATCTCTGGTATCTACATGTTTTTTTTGACAAATTTTTGATTAGTTCGAATTCAATGCAGACAAAAACAGCATTTTAGAGCAGTGTTAGAAGTTACTGCCATTTAGTAATCATAACTCATGTGTTAATTCAGCTCTTGACTAGCGGTATGTTAAACATTTTATTTATAGTGGCTGATTAGGTGAAAAAC
Source organism: Dichetophora obliterata (assembly GCA_963920525.1). Classification (NCBI taxonomy): domain Eukaryota; kingdom Metazoa; phylum Arthropoda; class Insecta; order Diptera; family Sciomyzidae; genus Dichetophora; species Dichetophora obliterata. The sequence continues at coordinate 34,520,742 of OY986435.1, read as the reverse complement.
ATGTAAGTTAATTAAATCATTTTAATGGGGATGTTAAATTTTATTAAATTATTTATTTTGGGGGATGTTAAATTTTATTAAATTATTTATTTTTTAGGATAGAACACAAAACTAAGACTCAAAATTATATCCTCCTGAAATTTATGAAAAATAATGCAGACCTTGCGAAAGGATACACTAAGCGAGTCAAATTACTTGTATATTCTTCATGGCAGGAGATTGCAGATTCGCTCATTAGCGCGGGTCCGCCATATAAGGACATTAATAGATGAAAAAAGTTTAGATTTAAGTGAAAGAGTTGCATTGTCCTTAGCTCTAAATTAATTGTCTCTGTTTTTAGACATTGAGGTCCAATTTTTCAGTGCGCGTTTAAACTCTAGCCAAATAAAACTGAGTTTAACTCACCGAAATTGGACGTTTAAACTCTGTTTAACTAAATATATTAGCATTCGTTGAAGTTAAATTGACTTCAATTATCATATAATGTGTTTCTTTTTTTGCCTAAACCGAGTTTAAACGTCCAATTTTGGTGAGTTAACATCAGTTTAATTTGACTAGAGTTTAAACTCGCACTGAAAAATTGGGCCTAAGTGATTGGTAGAGCGAAATTAAAAAAGTTGTCTCTTAACAAAATGGAAACCCGCTTCACGGGAGGAGGGCCTTTTTCAAAATATGCCTTGACACAAACGCAAGAAATTATTGTGTGCTTATGTGGCGTAGCAAAGGCAGTACAAGGTGTGCTGGGTGTGTCACTTGGACCTGAAGATCAGCAAGCAAAGGAAAACAATGATTTCCAAATCCGTGATATTGAAATCCTTGAAGAATTTCCATCAACTTCGTCAAAGCGCAGAATTGAATTTTTCGAGGCGTGTAGTACACCTAAAAGGCACAGAAAAGAGAGCTCAGCAAGTAACTTAACTAAGTTTCTTAATGAAGACAAAAAAAATAAAAACGGATTAAAATAAAGGTTTAAGTCCTTTTCGCAGAATTTCCAAATCTTGGTAAAAAAAATCTTTAAAAAAATCTTGAAATCAAAATCTTGAAAAAAAAACTTGAAAACAAAATCTTCAAAAAAAAAAATCTTGAAAAAAAAATCTTGAAACTTAAAATCTTGAAAAACCTACGCATAGAATGTGTTCTTTAATCCAATACATTCTATGCGTATGTCTTGAAAATCTTGAAAAACCTACGCATAGAATGTATTCTTTATTTAATCCAATACATTCTATGCGTATGTTTTTCAAGATTTCTTAATTGAAAATTTGACACTATTTCGAAAAGTGTCCAATATCAAAAGAAGTATCAAATTTTTCGAATAATGTCAAATTTTGAAAATAATAAAAATAATGAATGATTTTCAAGCCACAGAAATTGTCAAATTTTGAAATAAATGTCAAATTGTCCAATTACTTCAAAAAGTTTCAAATTTCAAAAAGTGTCAAATATCGAAAAAGTGTAAAATTTGGAATAAGTGCCAAAATTCGAAAAAATTGTCAAATTTCAAAAAGTGACAAATTTTGCAAAAAATGTTCATATATCGACAAAAAACCACCACGTCCTCGTCGTTTGTCTGGATGACGCTAAGTGAGGGACCATAAATATTTAAAAAATTTATAGTTTTGCTAAAATTTGACATTTTTGTTTTCGAAAGTAGGCACTTTTTTATTTTTTTCTCGATATTATACATTTTATTCGAAAGAACAACATATTTTAAAATTTAAAGATTTTTTCAAGGTTTTTTTTCAAGATTTATGCATATTTTGTATTTTCTAGATTATTTTTTTCAAGATTTTCGTTCAAGATTTTTTTTTTCCAAGATTTCGTTTTCAAGATTTTTTTTCAAGATTATTATTTTCAAGATTTTGGTTGTTTCAAGATTTTGACCTTCAAGCATTCGGACCGCACCCTAAAATAAAACAATATTTAGCTTAGGTCGCATTTAGATCAATTCGCACACAGTCTTATTAGGCGCCTTCTTAGAGTGACACACGAAAAAAATCAAAGATGAAACAGTTGGATTTAAAAATTTTTAAGTTTGACTTTGAAAAAACAAAACTTTTCCAATGTTAAATAATTTATTTCATAAATATAATAGTTTAATATTGCCATTACAAAAAAGAGAGACTGAACTTAAAGTTAATCAAAGATGTACCTGTTATGTTTTTTTTATGTACCTTATGTTAAAATAACGGAAATATGCTAATGTTTAAAAACGGAAATATTGTTGTTCTCATTATTGAAAATTTTTTATTTAAAAAAATAAAATATTAAAGTTTTCCATATGACCTTGTTATGTATTATGTTGATTTACTATGATTTAAATACAAATTCTAAATGCTTGATGGTTTGATAAAATCAGCTAGTGATGTTTTCCTTTTCGTATTGAAAATGTTGTTGTTTCTTTGGAAGAAATTCGTTAGAGCAATTGTTCTAACCTGACCTAAAGCTCAATAAGCGATTTTAAACTATCAAAAAACTAGCATTTGTATTTAAAATCAAGTATGATTTAAACTATCAAACATTTAGAATTTGTATTTAAATCATAGTAAATCAACATAAAAAATATAATATTTTTATGACTAGACAAATTAAATATTTTCATTTATTTCATTTAATTTTTTTCATATTTTATTTCTGACAAGATAGTTTCTGCATCTTATAACTTAACTTATAAACTAAAGTCAAAAATGATATAATACATAATTTATCTAACCTCTATGAGTGTCTGGAGAAACTCTTTTGTAAAAATCAGGCAATAAGATAGCATTATTATTAAAATAAGTTAATACTAAGTTTTCATTTAATATTCCAATTAGAGAAATATAACGCGTACTTGACCAGCTAAAAGCTTTTTGAAAACTAAAAACATCAGTATTCAATTGATTTTCATGAAACTCAAGTTTATCTACGAATTTTGTCTATAATTGTAAAGAGTTAACACTCAAGGGATTTATATCGGAATTATTATAGATATACATATTGATTTGAATATTTTTTTAACACAGCCGCAAAATGTTCCTTTCTAAAATTTCTAAATCGTTAGCGACAGTTGGAGAAATTGTGAATCAAATTGGGGATGCATAGATAACAGCAGGTCAAATACTTACTTTATAAATTAATAATTTAGAATTTTGACTTAAATGTTTATTTCTTAGAAGTTTTGCAAACATTCCTTTAATTTCATTAGCCTTCTTTAAAACCAAGCGTGCGTGCTCATTGAATTTTACTAGTTTGTTATATGTTACATATATTTTATGCTATTTTTAAAAAGAATTTCAGAACCGTTCAAGAATGAAGCCAAATTTTTACTTTCATGGACAACAGATCAGCCACATCTCCCGGACGCCTTTCTTAAGCAAATTGCTTGAGATTTAAAAACGTTTATTTGAATACCCCAATTTTTGTAATAATCATTAATTAACGAAAAGTAATGGGAAACTTGTCTTAGAGCAATAGATGGGGCAACTAGCATAAACTAGAGTATCATCTGCGTACAAAATACTTTTGGATCCATTCAAAAGGTGCAGGACATCATAAATTAAAATATTGTACAGGTGTGGCGCCAATACTGAGGAACTCCACTATTGACGAGGCCTAAATTGGAACATGTTTGATTAATTTGAACAAAAAAAAATGTTTTTTCACTAAGAAAACTGTTAGTATTAAGAATTTTTATTAGGAAAGGACTGAATCCAATATTTATCAACTTATAAATTAATCCATTGTGATAAGCTCTATCCAAAAACTTTCTCAATATCAGCTGAAATTGCAACAGTGCATTTCTGAATACGAAGGTTATTGATCACGTCACTGTAAAATTTAAGTAGAGCATGAGAGGTAGAGTGTCCTGGTTTAAATCCAAATTGGTAGGGTGGTATATAATTGTAGGCTATATAAGTATCCATTTTTGATTTTATTACACGTTCATAAAGCTTTCCTAAGTTAGATAATAATGAAATTGGTCTATAACTACTACAGGAATAGTCTCCAGTTTTTTTAAGTATTGACATGATTTTCGCAATTTTCCATTTTTTTGGGAAATAACCATTGTTAATACAGTTACTAAAGAAAATAGCTAAAAATTTAAAAGCAAAAAAGTGGAATTTCTTTTATAATAAAATTCGAAATTGCATCTGAACCAGCAGATTTTTGAATTTAGACATTTAGAGTCAATTATTAAATTCAGAATTTTGTAATGAGGAATCATATTCGGAAAAAGTTGTTATCGTGTCAGCATACGTTGAAAAAGATTTATTAAGTTATAATTCAATATTTAGAGTATCAGATTTTTCTAGAATATATTCTGTACAAATGTTATTAAAATGATTTCTGAAAACTTCAACTATATCATTTCGGCCTATTCTGTCAGATCTGTTATTCTGTTATGAATCATAAAAGATGCCGACCATAAAAGATCTATTGAAATTGGTATTCTTCCTTTCGAACTTTTATGGTACCCTGTCCTCAATCTACAAAAGCTGAAATCTATTACAATACCGTTAACTTCTGTTATGAAACAGCTGATTGCTGACAAATTAAAAAAGAAATTAACGCAGCACGTTGAAGAAGTTATCGCTTTTAACGTGTTAATTGCAAATATTTTTACAAAATTAGCACTAAAGAAGTGCCGTGCATTAGCATTACAAACTAGCATTGCCGATTTGATTAAATTGTTTGTTTTAAAATAATGTTGGACTGGGAGGACGACCCAGAGCAGAAGCTGCACAAAACGCACGTCAGGAAGAGCGAACGGTTTGCTATTTAAGCGTAACTCCAGCAAAGTGGCCCGATGGTTTCTTCTATTTAAAATTTGTCTTTAAAGCACACACAGCATTTATTAATTATATAATCTTACAGTACCTCCTTTTATGAGCCATTCTTAGTGAAATTCGTAAATAAACATTCATTTTTCGTACTAAAATGTTCACTTTCTAAAAATTTGTTACCTTAAAAGACTGGAAAATGTGTCTGTTATTCTGTTGTCTTTCATAACAGATTTCATAGCAGATTTTGTCATGCAGAATACCATACATATCGAAAAATCTGCAATGATTTATAACAGATTTCATAAAAGATTGTCGTGCAGAATACGAATTTTGGTCTCGTAACAGATTTTTTGACAGCTCAAAAATTTATATGGGAAATCATAACAGAATTTTTTATAACAGATTGTGCAGAAAAGGCCCAATTATATTCAGAAACTATGTTATCACTCACATAAATTTTTTACACGACTTAGATTTGTTATAACTAAGGCTCGGATTTTCATGACCTAAAAACTGAAAAAATTATCTAAAAAATGACAAAAATTACATAAAAAACGCAAAAAATTACATAAAAGAAAAACAAAAATTAAAGCTTCAAAAAATAAAACATTACTAAACTTAAAAAGTATTTTATATTATTTTTATACATAGCGTTACAGTATATTACAAGGTACATTTTTGCGTTTTAAATTTTTAAGTTTTAATTAAAATGGAAAGAACGTTGATTGACAAATACGTCGTGGACCACTCGCTGTTTAACAGGATGGTTGCTAAATTCCTCAATGAACACTTGCCTAATTCTTGTTTTTGGGCAATCAATGTCTTCTGGACATGTTGGAGGGAGTCCATCAATATATGTAGATGCCTATTCGCCTCGTATTGTTTCTCCTTCAAGGAGAGGGAGATCAAAATCTCTAATGTCAAAGTTATGTGTAAGAGGAGTTCCTTCGTCCACATAACTGTTATTAAAGATAGAAGAGATATCAAATCCGTGTTCTCCATGGTACTTGCCTTCATCAGTTCCGCGTCCACATTTATTTTCTTCTTCTTCGATGATTCTGCAATATTTTCCATATTCCTTTTTTTCCGTTTCTCCCTCACTATAACTTCCTCCACTGCTTGTGTATTGGGAAGCGGAAGTTGTTCTGAATCGCTTAAATGGATATCTTGCTGATTCGGAAGTTCCATTTCGTTTTCCGAATTTACTGGGGAGCTATCGTCTAATACTACTGGTTCGCGAATAGTTACTTTCTTGAGAGGCATTATCGTCAGAATTTTCGTTAGAATAATTGTAAGAACAAACACTGTTATCACTTTCGTTAGAATAATTGTAAGAACAAACACTGTTATCACTGTCACTGCTCGAAAGCATTTAAAATTACAATGAAAATTATCAACTATTTATACCATTTTTGAGTTCAGTTCCAGTTGTTATTATTTCCGCATGGTAAAAATAATAAAACATTATGACGACGACGACGACGACGTCTTGGGTGGCGGGGCTGCAAAGACAATTGCGCAGCAATTTTCAATTTTCCAAATCATAGCTTAGCTTGATCATGGCCTACGGCCGATAGCTGCCGATAGGAAAATTGAAAATTGCTGCGCAATTGTCTTTGCAGCCCCGCCACCATTGTCTGGCAAAATGTTTTTGTAAACAGAAAAACTTTTTTCTACTTCTGCACTGACGAGAGGAACATATTTAAAAGACGATATGTCATCGGATGTAAGTTCCTATTCTAATTTCATAGTATTAAAATGTTCTACACACTCTTTCGTCAGTTTCACCACGCGCGGAGCTTTTTTTCATCGAAGTCTATAAACAAAGCTACTCCTTTGTCGAGAGGTAATGTTTTTGATTGAAGGGGCTCTATTGTTAAAGGAATATATTTAAAAATTTGCATTTTTACATTTTTTAGTACAAAAAGAAACGAAAAAACATAAGTTTAAAATAACACTAAAATGACCTAAAACCGAAAATGCTCTAAAATTAATAATATCAAAAAATGACAATAAAATAACTTATAAAGCGCTAAAAATGACAAAAAAAAAAATGGTCAAATAGCGAAAAATTACTTAAAAACTTTTTATATTTTGTTAGGGAACGTTCTAAATAACCAGGAAATGTCTTAGAAGCAGCAGAAAAAATATGACATGTCATCGAAATCCTAGCCCTGGTTATAATCAATTTTGTTGTAAATTTGTTTGTATGCATCAGGTCCCGATTTAATTTTCCTCATTCGGTTATTAAAATCATTTGCTTGATGAATTTTTACTTGCTTTTTAATAATTTTGCTAAGAAACTGAATTTTCGTTTTAATGGTTGCGACTTTTAATATTTTCTAATACCATAGTGAATTGATCCTGGTTTAAGCGATATTAGGCCACAAATCTGCAAACAATCCAAGTGTATCTCAGTGTTTTAATTAAATACGAGTATTATTTTCACGCCGACTCTTGAAGCTCTAAAGAATTGCTATGATCTCTTAAAATGCGCCTTTTTACTATTTCATTGCTTTCATCTTTCATAAATAAAAGGGCCAACAAAGCTGAACTCATTTTATACATTTTTTCTTTTTCACAATTAAATTTATGTAAATAATCGCAATATGTGCAATCAATCACAAACCTTAAAAATTTAGCTGAACCGCTGATTCGAACATCGGATCTGTTTATATTCGAAAATAGTCAAAACCGATCTACGAATTCACAACGAATTTCACAACACCGCTTAATATCGGAATAGTGTTGCTATTCCAATAACAAACCAATTCCGAAACGGTTTTTGCAACAACCCCGATTGTATTGAATGTTTTTCAATAATACTCTTTAAACCATTTTTTATCATCTTGAAATGTAGGTTAAAATTCCGTCACAACTGCGTATGAAGGATGACGATAGCTTGGCACAATTTATTGAGACACTGTGCACAACATGCAGAGCATGTTCGAACCTTGTTTCACTGCTTCCTGATACAGAGGACTGTGATAAGTGCACGCATTCCAGAAAAAGACAAATTTCTCAAACACCAACACCTCCCTCATCTCCCTCCGGCATACCGGAGAAGCGCAAGCCTGCATCTCTCACGGATTTTAGAAACGATGCGACGAATAAATCAGGCAAAAACTTTGATTTTGTAGATGTGCCCAATTCATCTACGCCAACATCGTCCACAAACAACGGAGACACGCCGCCGTGTAACTCATTGGTTCAGATCAAAACCGAGCCCAATGTTAACGGAAATGGAGTGCAGGTAAGATTTAATAAATACTGTTTAAACAATTGAAAAAACAAACCCATTTCTCCACTAAATAGTCCACTTCTCAAATATCATCACAAGCGCAGTCATTTCGTCAAATACGCCTGCATGTTGGTGGCTATCAGCAGGATGACACAAAACTATGCGCCAACAATCCAGCAGCAACAAACTCTCTGCCGATGAATTCAATGGTGGCAAAACATCTTTCGCCACTTGTGGCCGAAGTGCATCCAGAACAATCGAATGCCGCTGCCGTAGCATCATCATCTTCATCATCATCTACATCATCCACATCATCCACATCCTCCAACACTTATAAATCACCATCAACACTCTCATCAAGCGCTTCATTACCAACATCAGTTTCTACGCCATTCACCGCACCTCAATTGGCATCCACTGCAGTGGCTGTTTCACCTGCCTTGGCTGCATCGGTAACAGCTTTTGCAGCTGCTGCTCCGGCAGCGGCTTCAATCACGGGGCCTTCGGCTGCATCAACTCCCATAAGTACTACGACAGCGACCATACCGCCGTTGCGTACACATCCTGGCGATTGGTCGATCGAAGAGGTTATTCAATTTATTGAGTCGAATGATCATTCCTTGGCCGTTCATGGTGATCTGTTCAGGAAGCACGTAGGTTACTTTTTGCTGATTTATTTAACATGTTTCTACAAATATTTTTAAATGACAGGAAATTGATGGAAAAGCATTGCTGCTGCTGACATCAGAAATGATGATGAAATATATGGGTCTCAAGCTTGGACCAGCCTTAAAAATATGCAATTTAGTTAATAAAGTTAATGGGCGACGCAACAACGTGTCATTGTAAAAATAAATACTTAAGTATACCTTTACCAAATACCTTAACATGAAAAAAATCACACATACAACCCACACACTCCTAATATTATACACACAATCACACACATACACTTCAAAAGTTCGAACTCAAGACAAAAATGTATAATAATTAATAGCTAATCATTTAATTGTAATGATTAAGTTTTTCCTGACCTTAATTTTAAATCATTGCTTGTTGGATTTATACCAGAAGACAAATTATATCTACTTAATCAAGTAAGTAATGTATGTAAACAAAAAATGATGTAAAGTCTTTAATGTAAATTTATACATTGATACATGTAAATTAGTTTAAACTTAAGTTCTTTAAATTGATGGATGGATTTAAAACAGTAAATTATAGATTGATTTAAAAACACTGTGTAAAATTTAAAATAAGATTTTAGTTTTAGCTATTATGTTAGTTTATTGAAAATTATAAGCAAGTGTAAGATTTTAAAAATGGTTTAGTCACAAACAACAACAATTTAGGCGTCGTTTTCTTCGCACTCAGCTCTGTATGGCGTATAACGACACAGCTTCCAGCTCACAATAATAATGTTCAAATATCCGGTACTTTGCACATGTCCATAAAAGAAAAAGATGTTCGAAACAATAACAGCTTTCTAAAAAATATTTATAAAAACAAGTATTTCTTTGTTTTTTTTTAATTAGAAAAGCTTTGCGCTCTGGCGTACTTTGAGAAAACGATACGAAATTTCAGTATGCGAAGAGTTTGAATATCTAAATTTTAGCAATAAGTTAAAATATCTTGCATATTTTTTAAAACCATCAGTATCTCTGTAAGGTTTTTTGTTTGTTTTATTTGTTTTATTATAAAGTCTGCAATATCACATTATATTATATCGTATTCATAAATCATTAAATTTCCAAAATATTAAAAAAAAAATATCAAACAATATTTTTAAATATTTAAAGAAAACACACGAAATCTATAGTTACAGTTTACCTTGATAATATTGCAATTTTAACCATAATTTTTAAACTGTATGCAAACTATAAAACAAAAAGGTTCTAACGCACATTTTATTTCGTTTCCGTATCCTGTTTGAAAACATATACAAAAACCCTAACATAAACTGTTGTCATAAATCTATAACAAAGTTTTGAAACAATTATGACAAAATTATTTCTAAGTTGCACGTTATCTATGAATTTAAGACAATGAAATAAAAATCTCCCAGCTATTAAATTTTTGTTGTTATTTATCTTAATTTTTTGTGTTATTTATGGGTTGGGGTCGTTTCGCAGAATTTAAAAATCTTTAAATACAAAATTTATAAACCCAAAAATTTGCGCGCGCGATTTAAAGAATGCATTCTATGCTTGAATTTTCAAAAATTCTTTATTAAAAATTAGATTCTAATTCGAAAAATTTTAAATTTCTAAAGAATTGTCAAATTTTGAATAATTGTCAAATTCAGGAAATTGTGAAATTTTGAAAAAAAAAATTTAATTTTTAAATAAATGTAAAATTTTTAAGTTTCCAGTTTCGGATATGGTAAAATGTTTCGAAAAAGTGTAAAATTATGTTGACTTTACATGATTTAAATACAAATTCTAAATGTTTGATAGTTTAAATCATACTTGATTTTAAATACAAATTCTAGTTGTTTGACAGTTTAAAATCGTTTATCGAGCTTAAGGTCAAAGTTAGAACAATTAATTGTTCTAACGAATTTTTCTAAAGAAACAACAACAACAACAAAGTTTTTTCAATATGAAAGGAAAAAAAAACCACTAGCAAATTGATTTTATTGTACAATTTCTGCGGTGCTAAACGCGTCATCAGAAATCTTTGTGATTGCCCGTGCAAGCGCGTAGGGCGCATTTATAGTGGCGACTTGTTGCTGGACCGGACCGAACCTAGAAGGAAAGCTGGAAAACGCTGCACAAACAATCATATGAAACAAGCTCAAAGTGAGTATAGTGCCAGCCGAGCTTGCAACTTCAAGTGACTTGTGCGCTGGTTTCCATCTTCCCGATTGTTGCTTTCTCGCTCGCTCGCACGGTTTGCTTGTGTTTTGATTCATTTTGCACGTTGCTTGCTTATTACTTTCGTTAAATAACATGAAATTTAAAAAGAAACAAGGAAAACAATTTTTTTTTTGTTTTTGCTGTTGCTCCTTTTCTTCGCCTTATCTTTTTTTTTTGTGCTCAAAAGCAAGTGTGTAAAATGAACAAACAAATGAAAAGGGATTTTTCCCACAAAGTTGGCAACGCTGGCGGTAGCAAACTAAATTCCTCGGAAAACACTTGACTGCCAGCGTCGCGATCGATTCTGTATTTCCTTGAATTCATTCATTCAAAAAAAACAAAGAACCACACGATAGCAACAAAGAAGACCAAGAAGAAAAGTAATAAGCATACAAAAACACGAAATTTCGCTGTAGTTATGCTGTATTTTCTTGCCCGCAAAAAATACACACAGAAACAGCACTATAAAGAAGCAACAAAGATAAATTTCTATCAACTGTTGCACACAGAAAACAAAAAGAGAAATAGTGAAAAAAGCTAAACCAGCCGGTGAAGCAATTCGTCGATTAGCGGCTGCAAGTGCGTTTCATCTAAAACAGAGAATCGAAGATTATCAAATTTTTTTATGTGCGCTCTTCCTTTCCATTTGATTTTAAGCACAAAAGTAAACAAACAAAAATAGTAGCAACAAGATATAACGACTTTGTTTAGATTAGTTTTGTATTGCTTTGTTGCAATATCAAAAATAATACTACAAAAACAAAACCTAAAGAAAAAAGTTAAAAAAGTTAAAACCAGTTGGATGATCAAGTGGCTTCATGCGGCTTGAAGTGCGTTTTCGCTGAGTCATCGCATAAAAAAATCTTGTGCCAGCAGCTGATGTACGTTTTTTTAATGTGCGTTCTTACTACGATCTTCTTTTTTGACAAAAAAAATTTTAAATAAAAACCCAACAAGAAGGCAACAAAAACCAGCAGAAAACACCAGCGAAAAAAGTCGAAACAAGTTGGTACCTCAAGTGACTTGAAACGACTTGCAGTTGCAGGAAGCGCGTTTCAGCAGCGTTTTTCGCATTTTCGTCTCTGCGCTTGTTGGTTTGAGGAAAGCAAAATGAATGAACGAAATCATGTGGCTTTTTTGATGCTTCGGTTGCAAAAATAAACAAAAAAAAAAAACTAATATATACAAACAAACCCAAAATAGTCAAAAACCAGCTGAAACACGTCACCAGCGACAAGCGCGCACTATACGCACTTCCAGCTGCTTTTGGCAGGACGCGTTTCCAGCTCGGTCCGGCCCAGCAACAAGTCGCCACTATAAACGCGCCCGTAGACGCACTGCACCATCGGGGCGATGAGATTTTGAAGCTTCAATTTCTCATTTTTTCTTTAATTTCATAATGCCACATTCGTTGTTGTATTTTTGTTTTACTTTAGTTTCTATGCTTATGTATATATGTAGTCCAACAGCCTGCTGGAATTCTGCACTAACAAAGCATGTTTACTGAAGTTGTTTTTAGAATTTTTGCTGATTTGTTTTTCAGCTGTTTTCCGTTTGGTCGAGCTCTACCATTTGATTAAAGTTTTTTCTAAATGACCTCTATATTTATTATGTTGACTTTACATGATTTAAATACAAATTCTAAATGTTTGATAGTTTAAATCATACTTGATTTTAAATACAAATTCTAGTTGTTTGACAGTTTAAAATCGTTTATCGAGCTTAAGGTCAAAGTTAGAACAATTAATTGTTCTAACGAATTTTTCTAAAGAAACAACAACAACAACAAAGTTTTTTCAATATGAAAGGAAAAAAACCACTAGCAAATTGATTTTATTGTACAATTTCTGCGGTGCTAAACGCGTCATCAGAAATCTTTGTGATTGCCCGTGCAAGCGCGTAGACGCACTGCACCATCGGGGCGATGAGATTTTGAAGCTTCAATTTCTCATTTTTTCTTTAATTTCATAATGCCACATTCGTTGTTGTATTTTTGTTTTACTTTAGTTTCTATGCTTATGTATATATGTAGTCCAACAGCCTGCTGGAATTCTGCACTAACAAAGCATGTTTACTGACATAAGCATAGAAACTAAAGTAAAACAAAAATACAACAACGAATGTGGCATTATGAAATTAAAGAAAAAATGAGAAATTGAAGCTTCAAAATCTCATCGCCCCGATGGTGCAGTGCGTCTACGCGCTTGCACGGGCAATCACAAAGATTTCTGATGACGCGTTTAGCACCGCAGAAATTGTACAATAAAATCAATTTGCTAGTGGTTTTTTTCCTTTCATATTGAAAAAACTTTGTTGTTGTTGTTGTTTCTTTAGAAAAATTCGTTAGAACAATTAATTGTTCTAACTTTGACCTTAAGCTCGATAAACGATTTTAAACTGTCAAACAACTAGAATTTGTATTTAAAATCAAGTATGATTTAAACTATCAAACATTTAGAATTTGTATTTAAATCATGTAAAGTCAACATAATAAATATAGAGGTCATTTAGAAAAAACTTTAATCAAATGGTAGAGCTCGACCAAACGGAAAACAGCTGAAAAACAAATCAGCAAAAATTCTAAAAACAACTTCAGTAAACATGCTTTGTTAGTGCAGAATTCCAGCAGGCTGTTGGACTACATATATACATAAGCATAGAAACTAAAGTAAAACAAAAATACAACAACGAATGTGGCATTATGAAATTAAAGAAAAAATGAGAAATTGAAGCTTCAAAATCTCATCGCCCCGATGGTGCAGTGCGTCTACGCGCTTGCACGGGCAATCACAAAGATTTCTGATGACGCGTTTAGCACCGCAGAAATTGTACAATAAAATCAATTTGCTAGTGGTTTTTTTCCTTTCATATTGAAAAAACTTTGTTGTTGTTGTTGTTTCTTTAGAAAAATTCGTTAGAACAATTAATTGTTCTAACTTTGACCTTAAGCTCGATAAACGATTTTAAACTGTCAAACAACTAGAATTTGTATTTAAAATCAAGTATGATTTAAACTATCAAACATTTAGAATTTGTATTTAAATCATGTAAAGTCAACATAATAAATATAGAGGTCATTTAGAAAAAACTTTAATCAAATGGTAGAGCTCGACCAAACGGAAAACAGCTGAAAAACAAATCAGCAAAAATTCTAAAAACAACTTCAGTAAACATGCTTTGTTAGTGCAGAATTCCAGCAGGCTGTTGGACTACATATATACATAAGCATAGAAACTAAAGTAAAACAAAAATACAACAACGAATGTGGCATTATGAAATTAAAGAAAAAATGAGAAATTGAAGCTTCAAAATCTCATCGCCCCGATGGTGCAGTGCGTCTACGCGCTTGCACGGGCAATCACAAAGATTTCTGATGACGCGTTTAGCACCGCAGAAATTGTACAATAAAATCAATTTGCTAGTGGTTTTTTTTCCTTTCATATTGAAAAAACTTTGTTGTTGTTGTTGTTTCTTTAGAAAAATTCGTTAGAACAATTAATTGTTCTAACTTTGACCTTAAGCTCGATAAACGATTTTAAACTGTCAAACAACTAGAATTTGTATTTAAAATCAAGTATGATTTAAACTATCAAACATTTAGAATTTGTATTTAAATCATGTAAAGTCAACATAATAAATATAGAGGTCATTTAGAAAAAACTTTAAAGTGTAAAATTCTTAATAAGCATCAAATTTAAAAAAATGAGTAATATTTTTGATAAGTAAAAATTTTTGAAAAGTATAAATTTTGCCTAAAAAAATGTAAAATTAATGTAATTCTCGCGCGCGGTGTAAAGAATACAGTGAGAATTTGACTCTAATACGAAAAGAGTCAAACTTCGAAAGAAGTGTCACATTATTCGAAAAATGTCCCATGTCGAAAAAAGTTCAAAATTTTGAATAAGTGTTAAATTTCGAAAATTTTAAAATTATTTATTTAAAAAGTTTTTAAAAAATTAAAATTAAAATTAAAATTTCGAAAATTGTCAAACTTTTCGAAAAAAGTGCAATATTTTTAATGAGTGTCATATATCGAAATAAGTGCCAAATTTCGATATGTCCATTTTTGGCCAAAAAAAAATGTCAAATTTTAAAAAATATGTGAAACTTATTATAGAGCTAATTTTCGAAAAAAATTAAAATTTCGAAAGTGTCATATTTTAAAAAAAAAAAAAATATAGGAATAACTATACTTGAAGGCTCACACAACATTTTTTTATAAATTTTTATCATGTGTATTTGGACCTCCTAAATATAATAAAATTATTTATTATAAAGTTTTAAAAAAAATTTTTTTTTAAAAAGTGTAAAATATCAAAAACGGTAGAATTTCGTAAATTGTCAAACAGTTCGAAAAAAATGCAAAATTTTTAATAAGTGTCATATATCGCAATAAGTGCCAAATTTCGAAATGTCCATTTTTGGGCCAAAAAATGTCATATTTTAAAAAATATGTGAAACTTTTTAAAGAGCTAATTTTCGAAAAAAATTTAAAATTTCGAAAGTGTCATATTTAAAAAAAAATTATAGGAATAACTATACTTGAAGGCTCACACAAAATTTTTTATAAATTTTTATCATGTGTATTTGGACCTCCTAAATATAATAAAATTATTTATTATAAAGATTTTAAAAAAAAATTTTTTAAAAAGTGTAAAATATCAAAAACGGTAGAATTTCGTAAATTGTCAAACTTTTCGAAAAAAATGCAAAACTTTTAATAAGTGTCATATAACGAAATAAGTGCCAAATTTCGAAATGTTCATTTTTGGCCAAAAAAATATGTCAAATTTTAAAAAATGTGTGAAACTTTTTAATAGAGCTAATTTTCGAAAAAATTTAAAATTTGAAAGTGCCATATTTGAAAAAAATTAAGAATAACTCTATTTGAGGGCTCAAACGAAATTTTTTATAAAGTTTTATCATGTGTATTTGGACCTCCTCCAAATATGGAAAAAAGAGCGCTCGCAAGTAATTTACGAAATAAAATGTGTGAAAACTTGAAACATTTCTATTTCAAGCTTGTTTATAACACTCATTACAAGGGCCCTTTGATCTGTAAATAATTCTTCATTACAAAAAATATAAAAATTCTAATAAATACATTTTTGTTTTCGAAATTTCACACTTTTTCGGTTATTTTTGCGAAATATTACACTTTTTTATTCCTTATTAATATTTCAAGATTTTTAAGATTTTTGCAAATATTTTGTTTTCAAGATTTTTCTTTAAGATTTTTTTCAAGATTTTGACATGCAAGAAATCAGTCCGATTGTGTTTAAAAGATTTCGTAATAGTAAAGGTTTTCAAGATTTTTGTTTTTTAAGATTTTTTTTATAATCAGCCATGTTCTGAAATCCGCCTCGGAATTTAATTCGCCTCCTTTTTCGGAAAGGAGTTTTCATTTTTAAGATAAAGCTCAAAAACATTTTGAAAGTTTTGAATGCAAATTAGTTCATAAACGGATTACCCTTTTCCGAATCCGCGTGAAAAATTATTCATTATAGGGCTGTTTATAATTTACACTGGACGCATTCAGCGAAAACAACTGTCGTGTTAAAATTCGCTGATTATACAATTATGGAAGCGCTCACCAAAACTGATCAGGGGCCCTACTCCGTGTTGCGATGCGTAAATCAATGGGTTGCGAAAATGAAACGCAATGCGCGTTTAAATAGCAAATCGCACGTGGTTATCGCATTACGGAGTACCGATTACACTATTTTGCGATATTTTTTTTTCGCATCGCAATACAGAGTAGGGCCCCTGGTACCATTTAATCGAGCGAAAAATATTATATGCTACATGAACACAACTGTTGAGTGTTCAACTGTTGTTAAATTAATAAACACAGAAAGAACGCATAAAATTTGAATGAGAAACCTTTTCAATTAAATATTATTTATAATAATGTACTCTTATATCAAGTGGAAGCATTAAAAATGTAAACAAGTTTACTTTGACAACTTTTCTGAGTAACAAAACATTCAGAGAAAAATATTGCTCACTAATGGCGTTTTCTTTTTCTGCCTTCTTTGAGAATTCTGCACTTTTTGTGTTCTTTTCTCAAAAAAATTTTCACCTCTAAAAATAAATCGTGTTCTTTTCTCGAAAATTTTGACCTGAAAAGTATAAAAAATGCAGAATTTTTGCACTCTCAAGATCAACGGTTACAGAGTTCTGCCCTCAAATGCTACCAACTGAAGAAACAAAAAAGTGACTTCTTAAGAAAATATTGAACAATGTATTGACATTTTATTAAAGAGTGAGCTTCTTTACAAAAATCTATCTATATATATAAAATAGGATGTGTGTATGTATGTAACGTATGGACTCCAAAACGGCTGGGCCGATTTTGATGAAATTTTCAGGTAATGTTCATCTTGGTACGGTGGGTAACATAGGCTCGATTTGGACCCGATAGGTGGCGCTGGGGTGGACTTATATCGAAAATTTGAATTTATGGACCAATTTAACTGAAATTCAGAATGTATGTTTGTTTGATCATAAGAAAATAATTTGTGTATAAATGGACACGGTAGGTGGCGCTGGGGTGGACTTATTTCGAAAATTCGATGGCGTGAAAAATATATAAATACTTTTAATTTTGTTTTATAACGAGGGGAGTAGCGAAGCACACCGGGTTCAGCTAGTTATAAATAAACATAAAATAGCTGATATTAACGAAATAGCCACATCAGTGGTCTGTTTTATTAAAAAGGAATTGCTGGATTGCTATTTCACGGAAGATTTGCGCAATTTTTTTTTATGTTTTTCGATATAGCAGGGCAGCCAACACATTAAAAAAAAAGTTGCATTTTTATGTTCTTTTCTCGACTAAGAACAGGTCAACATTTTTTGAGTTTAGGTCAAAATTTAAAAAATTCTGCGCTCTCAGAGGGCAGAATTTTTTGGCGAGAAAAGAAAACGCCATAAGGTATAGCTACCACAACAGTTCATAACAGTTGATTTCGCTTAATGCGGCCATTGTGAATTTTAAATTGAATAAAGTTTATAAAATGAGTATTGAGCTGCACTGTTAGAAAATAACAATGAGGAAAAATAAAGCATTAAAATTTTTAGCATTAAAATTCAATAACAACACAAGAAAATTCTAACAAAAAGTAGATCGGATTTAATTTGATTGATAAATCAGCCGATAAATCAGATTTCAGAAAACCTAGAATTCGCCAAATGTTCCAAAGTCGTCGGATTCGAAGGTCGGAATTTGATTGCAGGACACCTCTAAATCAAATGTCATTGGAATCAAATCCAATTTCGATGTGAATCGGATCGGATTTCAGAACTTTCCTGAATGCATAATTTTGAATAAATTTCGTAGGTAAATTCAGTCAAAGTTGACAGCTTGACAACGTGTAATCACACGTGCATAAATTTTGTAACACTATTTTTTTGATTATTCTAAACTATAGTTGGTGCTTCCTGAAGTAAACATGTTTTAAATTGACACATTTTGAAACTAGCACTCGAATAATACAGGCATGTTTTGCATTCCTTTTCCGAGTAAAAGTGAAAATATATCATAGTTGAAGTCGATATTTGGTGTTCTATATATAACTTTTTTCGTTAATACAGTTAATTATATTAATAAATTAAATAATATACAAAACGAAAAAATGTTGATATGTACCATATATCGAGGTCAATTATGATTTAATTTCACTTTCACTCGGAAGTGGAATGCAGAACATGCATGATAGTTTTAAATTTTTTGAAAAATTGTTTGCTAAGCCGTATAGTACTTATTATGCTTGGTTTTCACTATGTCATTTCCAGTGGTCAGTTGTTGTCAATCAAATTGAAAACAACAATATGTGGATATTTTTTCAAAATTTGGCAATCTTGGAAAATTAAAAACAAATAAAGTATTAAATGGAGCCAGGCAGAAAATGTTGTAGAGTTTTATAAGAGTGATATTTCAGGTGATAAACTTTTGTGTTGTCATAAAAATGACATAGTAAAAACCAAGCATTAGAATCCATTTCTATGGTATAAATGAAAGGGTTTCAAACAGCTGTTCACAAAAATGGTGGTTCCAATTGGTTTATTGGCTTTGTGTCCACAGATTTCTGTTGCCAGAAAAGGAATTTGATATTCATTATAATAAAGAAAATTAAAATTATTTGCAGACTATTTCCTCATATGAGGATTCAGATATCGTCATTTGGGTTTAGTACAGTGTTAGGATGAGCTTTAACGTACAATGCTTAAAGAGGAAAGAAGTTGATTCTGGGTGCAAATTTTTAGGAATTTATAGATATAAGTTTTGGCTACTCGATGCAAAAGATTCTATTTAGTAAGAAAATTTAAACTTTTCAATATCAGAGAACATCTTTAGAAGACTCTAATACAATTATTTAGTTTTAAAGTTTTAAGAGAAAGTTCTGTAAAAGTAAAATAACATTAAGAAAAAATACTGTTAAAATAAAGAAGAAAAAAATTAAAACCATTAAGGACTTATCTGAAATTGGACGGAAGTTAAAATACCCCACGGACGTATTTTAGTTTATTCAAAGTCTTGAATGATGTATTATTTTTGGGACGTCACTTTTGTAGGGCCGTAGCCTAGTGGGTAGAGTGCGTGGCACCTAAGCTAAAGAACCGCGGTACCCCGGGTTCAATTCCAGCTCAGACAGAAAGTTTTTTCAATTGAATTAATTTTTCTGTTCGGCCGTCACCTCTCTGCAGACAATGGCGAACCTCAGAGAATAAAAATTGCCATGTAAAGCTTCTTGAGAGCATATGCCGTTCGGAGTCGGCATAAAACACGTAGGTCCAGTTCTCGGCCATTTGTGATCAAACATTTAACAACACGTACAACACAATTGATCAATAGAAGCTAGGTCAAAGTCCTTCCAAGCGCTGAAATGGCCAGTTTGTTTTTATTTCACATTTGAAACTCTGAGTCCTTTTTTTATTAACGTTTATGTGCAAAATATCAAGTTTAACCATGATTTTTTTAATTTATAAAGGCTTTGCTATTGTGATGACGCCACCTTGTATGGGAGGTGGACTAAGTTTTAATTTTTTTTTTAACAAAATTCCAAAAATCGAGTGTATAGTTAAGATTTAAACTGAACTAATTTTTGTTGAGTTTTTTGAGATTTTATTGATTTCTTAAAGTCATTTTGTATTGGAGGTAGCCGTAGTTTGCATTAGATTCTTACAAATTTCATACTCACAGTGCATTTAAGGGTAGAAGTCATTAGATTAATTTTTGTGGTATTTAAAGAGATTTTACCATTTTTGTAAAGGCACTTTGCACGGGAGTTAGGCGTAGTTTTCATCCGATTTGGCTCATTTTCGAGCTTGATCTGCATTTTTTAATATAGAGCTTATATATTGAACTTTGCTACGATAGCTCTAAAATTACGGCTGTTATCGTGATCACAGACGGACAGACGGACATGGCTAAATCGACTCAGGAGGTAATGCTGTTCAAGAATATATATACTTTTCTATACCTGGCACGCCTCCTTTTAACGCATTTTTATAAGCGTGGGGGTATAATTAGGCCAATGAAACTATTATAATATTTTATGGTACTGTCTTAACATGGGATAAAAATTCATAAAATTTTTCTTCTTGTCTTCTAAGTTTAAGATGTTTTAAAAACATTGGTTTTTTAATCCAAAATTTGCTCGGAAATGCAACGTTCATCTAGAATCCTCATCTATTTTCAAGAATTTAAAAGAAAAAATGGACTATTTTGTTAAAAATTTATGACAGGGCTATACATTTGTTTTTTGAATTAACAACCTTTTAACTGATTTTAGTTTATTTAACAAAAATTTTTGACGTATGATAATGTATCTGTGACAATGGAAAAAGCAGCATATAAAAAAGAATAAAAAACAACGGGAAAATTCAACAATACGGGTTCTCATTAAAGCATGTATCTGCCCCGTAAACATTGTGAACCTTGTTAACTTACGTGCGCATAAACTGTCAAAATTTGTATGGGCGTGAGCTTACATAATTTCCGATCCTACTTTGGAGTGTAAACTAGCATGTAAATCTACGTCTGTGTGTGAATGAGAGTTGCCTTTGACGATAATCATTACACATACTTAAAGTAGTTGAAATAAATACAAATTTTTTATTATTCTATGTAAATAAAGGTTTTTAAAAGACTTAAAATTGAATAGGTGTTTCCGCAAAACTAACTGCAGCTATTTTGTCGACATTTACGCTATTAACACTTTATCGCTCATTAAAAAGTTTAAAAGTTTTGCATGTTTAAATGCTTATATGAGAACCCTTAATATTAAAAATAGTAAACGTAACATTGACATGTATAACGTCTAAAGTTGCTAGGGAATATCAGAATATAAGACAAGGAATAAGTAAACATAAAACAAATCGGACATAAAAAATGAATAGTACTGTTATTTAAACATTGTTTTATATGAAAGTAAGAACAAAAAAAAATTTGAAATATGACAAGGTAAACGAAGAAATAATAATGCAAGCAGGTATTTTTATAATGAAAATACCTATCATATACATATAACAGGCAGATGGTATAATAAATACTTATATAGATGCAATACACACCTCATAAAATTTATAAAATAAAAACATTATTTACCTGCACATTTTCATGCTACACTTCATAAAATGTTTACAAAGAATTTATTTCATTTTGCTTAAAAACTTATGGAAAACAACATAAAAAAAACTTTTCATTATATTTTAACACTTAAAATTTCATATTCAAGACCACGACGAATATCACATAATAAAAAACTAGGCGAAATGTTGACTTATTTCATAAAGTAGAAAATTTGACATACATTTTTGATGAGTACTAAAATTTAATAATAAAAAAAAGAATGCTTTAGTGAAGATATTTAATTTTCATGTGTTATATGTATTCTTCAATTGTTCATATTTTTAAAATAAACTTCATTGTATAAAAATATTTTATTGCTATAGTTTATAGTTATTTATAGTTATTGTATTGCTTATAAAAAAAAAAGCTGAAATAATTCTGACTAAATTAAAGAATTTTTTTTTAAAAATTTAAAAATTACAAACATATTATCTG
This sequence comes from Dichetophora obliterata, assembly GCA_963920525.1. Classification (NCBI taxonomy): domain Eukaryota; kingdom Metazoa; phylum Arthropoda; class Insecta; order Diptera; family Sciomyzidae; genus Dichetophora; species Dichetophora obliterata. Next base: position 34,498,806 of record OY986435.1, on the reverse strand, counting down.
CTCTGCTTAGTTTATAAAAACCTTATACTTGATTTCTGTGTAAACAAACAAACTGTAGAAATAAATTATAATCAAAAGCAATGTATTTGTAATTTGCACTGACGTTCAGGATTTTTCCATTATAGAGGAGCATTGGGTTACACCAGGTTGCCAGTCAAAATTCGGAACAATTCACACAAAAATTACCTTTTTCCCACAGTAACATAAATTAAATACTACCAAAATTCCCATGGTAAAGATAAAAAAAAAAATTTCCACCACAATTAAAAAATTAAAAAAAATCCCACGACCATAAAGAATTACCACAAAAATACCACTCTTTTTAAAAATACCACCAAAAATCCCATATGCAATCAAAAATGCCCAAAAAAAATTCCATACGCATTAAAAAATACCTAAATAAATCCCATATACATAAAAAAAATTGAAATACCACAAAGAAATAATAGTGGTATTCAATGAACGGCGTATTTGTGATGTGAATAGCGTAAGAGCGATATATTAACTGAAGCGTATTTTGCAACAACAAAACTGTAAGGTATTTTACAGAGCGTGTAATGCGTATAATGACAACTGTGATTTCATTTTCATTTTAGAAAGATAATTTTAGAAAATGAAGATAATTGAAAGCCAATGTATTCGATAAGCAAACTTGCAAATATTTTTTGTTGGCTTCTCAAAAACTTGCTTGATCTAAAGCTCGCAATTTTATTTTAATAATTTAATAGATCTTATTTTTGATCACTTATTTTTGACATTTTAAAATAATTTTTGTAAGCTTTACGCTTGCGAAAAAAAAAATAAAAAATTAGGGATAGTATTGCCTTACGTCAAAAAATGTCAACTGAGTTTTCATGGAATTTTGTGATGGCGACTTGTTCTCAAAACAAATAAGCAATTTAATCGTTTTTATTAAGGGTAAGTTCGAGAAAATGTACAGCGTTAACTTATAGCTTTAAACTTCTGTATATATACGTCGGCCATCGAATACCATTATTAAATTTTTACTTAATAAAAGTGATAAAAGGTTTTAGAAAAAGATTCCCGGATTCCCATGCAATTAAAAAATACCACGCCAGTTAAAAAATAGCAGGGTGGATTAAAAAATACCATAGTAATTTCCAAAAAAAAAAAAAATTACCAGACCAATTAAAAATTATCACGAATGGGATTTTTCCCACATTACTGGCAACCTTGTTCTCCGGACAGTCTCTCTCTTTTGAGCTCTTTTTTGACATATTTTTTTGCACAGCATAATATCTGCAATATAAGCGTAATATAAGCAAGAACAGCTTAAGTCTGATTTTTAACTTTAAGTTTCGAGAAATTCTTTTTCTTTTGTTTTTGTATCATAACTTTGGCTAAGGTCATGCCAGCAGTTCCTGATTTTTTGTGTTTAACATCACTGTTTGCGTGGAACACAGCTACATCAATAACTCAGTTCTGTCTTTAGGCGGCTTAAGCTATTATTGCTTATCATCGCAGATATAACTTTTGAAACCTCGTTCCTTAGTTTCAAATTTTTAATTCAAGAAATATGCACTGCTTCTTCTCAATAGTAGTTATCTTGAAAACAAAAACTCCAAAAATGGTGGGGCACAACCGAACACTCCATAAGGCAAAATTTCAACTCAACGAAATTGAAATAATTTGAGAGTTCCTGGAGAAGTTTCGTGTCGATTGGACAAAGGGGCGTGGTACCTCCTACATTTACGCTATCGCCCAAAAACTATAAAATATGCTTTATCTGTGTTCACAAGGAACTGAACTCAAAATATCGTAAAAAAGCGATATAGAATTTACTTTATTGTGAATTTTTGGAAGTATGCAGATATCCATTTTTTTACCCAGAGTTGATCATCACTTATGCCTGTACATATTTTGTTTGTAACGGTCCATATATTTCAAAAAAATGGGTCGTAGTTCGTGCAATTAAAATATCGTTTTTTACGATACTTTGAGTTTAGTCGTTATTCCTTGTGACCACAGATATATCAGATGGTTTTGATAGTAAAAAACTAAAATTTTGTTTAGATGGTAACTGTCGGATACTGTACTAAAATGAGCGTGGTCGCACTTTATCTACGCCTACTTTTTCGAAATCATGCTAACTCCTGAGTTGCACAAGTTTTAATAGTGAATTATATATATAACTGTTGCCACCGCTCACAAATCATTGGAACTTCTATATATCAGACGGTTATGATTGAATAAAACTAAAATTTGGTAGCTTAGTTCATATGTTTACCATAAGGTCGCAATATATCTACGCCCACTTTTTCTCACTTTTTCAACTTTTTTCAACTTTTGTGTTGAAATTAAAATCTTTATTTGGTATTAGTTTTCCGGTTCTATATATATTTTTTCTTAAATTTTATTTTAAAGAAATGGAAATTTACCATGTTCGAGTTGAAAATATTTTGAATAACAGCAACATTTTATAAAGCATATTTGATTATTAAAAATTGACATAAGTAAAAAAAAAATATATTTTTAGTTAACTTAGTTTTTAAGGTACAGTGATTTTGTTGTGTATCTTGTGTATGTGTGTCTTATGTATGTGATGTGTAGACACCACAGATATAATTTAATTTTAATCTTAGATTCTAAATCCTGAGATGTTCACGTTTTGATAGTGAAAATTGGTATGTAGGTGCAATGGGACCAAGTGGCGTTCACTATATATATATAAATGTTGCCACGCCTACTTTTTCCGCTCGTCTATCTTTATAAAAAAATTAATATATGCAGTACGTGTGTATATCACACCAAGACTTCGAAACCGCTGAACCAATTTTTATGAAATTTTCAAAGAAACAGTAGCAAAGTCTCGAAAATATTCCTGTGAAGTCTGAAGCTGATTGTAAAAAAGGCGTAGCACCTCAAATTTACTCCAAAATTTTCAATATTGAATAGCTTGGAATAGTTCGCACAGTATCGGAATTAGATTTCTTGAAACTTTAGGAAGTTAGTAAACACACACCAAGGATGGCTTTTGCATTGGAAAAGGGGGCGTGCCACCTCGCAAAAAACCCAAATTAGCTTTATCGAATAGCTTTACAATTAAAGATCGCACAGCCTAGAAATTCGGTATTCAACTACAATTTATACGTGCCGTTTCACTGACTCGAAGTCAAAATAAGTCGACTTTTGCTTGATAATTTTCGACTTTTGGCAATCGAATTTCTGATATTGAAAAAAGTCGAAAGTCGACTTTTGCTTTCGACTTTTACTTTCGACTTTTTTAATTTTATGCGAAACAAAAACCTTAACGCTAATCTGAGAATTGTCTTCTCTAAACTAATAAACGAAATAGCTGTTTAACAACAAATAAAACTGCGTTGGCAACTTTTGATTCAATAAATGTAAAATAGTGGTCGGCAAAACCAAAAAAAAAAAAAAAAAAGAGACTGTAAGTGGAAGTGTGCCAAAGCAATTGCGTATAATCTGATTACGTTACACGCGTAACAAAATGTTTTAGTGAAATTGTCACTATTTGAAAAGCAGGTGATAAAATTTTATCAAAATTTATTATTTTTGAGCTTAAAATTTTGGTTTGAAAAAAAAACATTACAACAAACACATAGAAATATCAAGAATACTGGGTAGCAATTGTTATTTTGCCAGAATTGGGCTGTGAATACAAATTTATGTTTACAATATTCAAACTACGCTCAAATCGATTAATGCTTTATTATAGAAAACAAAGGAATATTCTGCTTTAAGTCAAATTGGCAAGAATTTAAAACGAGTGCTTGCCATTGAAATCACAAAAAAAATTTACAATATTGAATTGGTAAAACCATACGCTTCTTTAACACTTCTAGATCTTAGGTTCAAAAAGCACGCATTTCAAAATATCTGTTAGTGTTCTCAATCAATCTTTTACCTTGGTAAGCAGCAGTACATAATAATTACCCCCCCCCTCTATTTAGGTGATCTTGTGAATGCCGAGATGAGACAAACAAGAATTTCAAATGAAGAAGTTGTGATAGCGGCATCGACATCTAATAATCATGAATCCGATAACAGTGATATATTATGTTTTTTGGATGAGATGGTTAAAACAAATATGGAATTTACAACTAATTAAATTGAAGGGATGCCCACTCAGCTGCACCTTTATCTGGCTCGCCCAGCTGTTGATCGAAAACTTAATAAAAATCCGCTTGTTGTCTGGAAATGCATGAAAACTGAATTTCTTTTTGTTTGGGCAGTTGCAATAAAATATTTATCGATTGTTGCAACTTAGATCTTGGAGCCATCCGAAAGGTTATTTTCTCATGCTGATCTCATAGCGAACCAATTGCGAAGCAGGCTTTCGCCAGAACATCTTAACATGTTGGTTTTTTACGTTCTATTCGTGAAGAAATGTGGTTCCCTTAATTATGCATTCACTTGTGCACAAATATATCGAGCACTAACCGCCAAATTAATGTAAGCGCCTCTTTTTCGAAATAAATTTTTAAATACAAACGATAGTACGACAACAAAGTCAACTCCAAAAATTTCACATCTCTACTTTAAACTATTCTAAAGTTATATTTAACACAAAAATAAAATTTACATGTACCGCTTATGCAAAAAAAAAAAAAAAAGGAAAATGTTTCTCTTGTAAAATTTGGTTTATAACGCATACGTTAATTCGGCGGTTAGGGCTTGATATTCAGCCCAATTATAAATAATTTTTCCTGGGGAATCGGAAAAGTCCGTTTTCATTTATGAGATAGCAGATAGAGACATCACATTTTTTTTTTACTTTCATAAATATTGAACGTTGATGAAGAAATTGGCAATAAAAATTTCCAAAATGTTCTTAAACTTTATTTTGAAAATTAACTCTCCCTCTTCCAATTACCCGGGAAAAATTATTCATAAGAAATCTGATTATCTACATAAGAACTAAAATTGTAATATTTTGTTTTTTTTTTTATTTTATTTATCTACTGAAGTACCAAGTTTTAGTATATTTTTTAACAATAAATCACATTTTTCATATTTAATCATTTGCTTCTTAACTGCCCCACAAAACCGGTACAAAATTTTTTTTTAAAAAAATCTAAAAAAGTTGAAAAGTCGACTTCTAAAAGTTCAAAAAGTCGAAAAGTCGACTTTTACTTTTTCAACGGTTGAAAAAGTCGAAGTCAACTTTTGCTGGCAGTTGCACATCCCTAGCTTGGTAGTAACGCGCCTTGTTTCAGCTGGTCAAAAAAAAAAAATGCAAAATTGGCAAAATAGCGAAACAAAAATCAACAATAAAGCAGAAGAACAGTGACATATGCGCGCCAAGATTATGGTGTGTAAATTTTACACACAAGGACCTAATAAGGAAATTTTACCTGTAGCAACGACACCTCGCGTAAAAAAAACGTCGAAAACATAAATTTTGCATACGATTTTTACATTGAGCCAAAATCCTAGCGAGATTTGATGAACTTATATTAAAGAAATATCGGCTTGAAGTTGAAAAGTGTGTACAATTTATACAAAGTAACGATTAAGGTTTAGATAGATGACTGCAGATATTAAAATAAATAAAATAAGAATATTGATGAACGAAATGACGTATTAAGAATATCTAAAGAAAAAACAAAAAACAAACAAAAATATGTATCGGGACGTATGTGTAATTTTAAATTGGGTATTAGCCCATTATTATTACCCTCAACCTCAACTCATTTCACCTTTCGTGGAATTAAGAAAACTTGTTAAATATTCATATTACTGAATAATATAGTTTATTTATTTATGTTAAAGTAATAATTTTTATTGAGTAATTTTCTTAAAGAAGATATAGCTGCGGGGCCTCCCAGCCTTATATACAATTCTTAACTGCATTCGTCAAGACATGACCACTTAAACACTGATGACATCTACCTTACACAGTAAGCGATCATGCGAGTAGGTATCCTGCTAACGACGTACAAGCAAGAAAAGAATACAAAAATTAAACCAAATTCTCCTCTATGCATTTGGTTTATTTTTTTTCTCCAAAAACACAACGAACACGAAATAGTCCAGTGGTAAATGGACACATGTCTTAACCAATTATTTCTGAAATACAAGTTAGCTGCCTGACCTCCAAAGCCTGCTTAAAATACTCAATTACATTTTTTCAAACATGACCGCTAAAACACTGATGACATCCAACTTACACAGTAAGCGACGTTGGGAGTAGGTTAGCACAAAATAGGAGGGAACAAAAAAGTGACGCACAGGATAGGAGCGAAAAAAATTGAAAGAAAATTCTCTCTACACCAAAAACGCAACGAAAACGAAAGAAAATAACGTAAACAAAAAAACGAAAAAAAAAATCAAAGAAAAGCAAATGACTCCAAAAATTATTTTCCCAAAAATTTCTATAGTTTAATGGACGGAATTATTACTTTTTCTATAGCATTTCAGAATAAATGATTAACAAAACCTTAGCAGTAAAATTAAATATTAAACTTTGTTCTGGTTTAAATTAATAAAGATTAATAATTTTTACAAACAGACTTTGATGCGAAACTTTCTCTTAGAGAACAAAATGTTGCGACACAGACGAAAAAAGTCAAACTGTTGTTTGAACAATACAAATAAAAAGTAAAAACATTTTTTAAAAATTAGAATTTTTCAAATACATTTATATTTAAAAGCTTAAGGCACTGATATTGTGTAGTAATCCTGTATAATGGATCGCAGTTTATATACAGGCAAGTTTACTTAAAGATTCAATGAAACTGATAATGTGTAGTAAACCTGCATAACGGATCGCGGACATCGGTGCCTCAAGCTTTTAAATATAAATGTATTTGAAAAATTCTAAATTTTTATAAGTCCTTAGAACTTACCAATTTACGTACGCTTATATTATGATGATGAGAAACCAAGTTCTTCTGCACCTAGAATATACCTACTATATACATATATGACAAATATCACTAAATTTATTTTTTTCTTCTTGCGCTAAAAGAAAAGTTACAAAATTTGTTGATATTTCGTTAGATAATCTCAAAATTTTAGCTCCGCTACAGCACATGACACGAAAGTGGTTGAAATACTAATGGAAAAGTTGATATTTTTTCTAAAATAGCAATTATTATTTTTATTTTATGGTAAGTAGTATAGATTCTATATCAATAATACTAAACACGTACCAAAACCGTAAAACACCCTGTATATTGAAAGTTTTACAATGTGGCAGGAAACTCCATAAAGTGCTATACTCGCCTTATCAAGAAGAATCACCAGTCGAGGGAATTAATGCTATATCTGGGGCACCTCGTATATAATTCATGAAGCTTTAAATATAAAAATACAGGTGTCCCTATTTCTTTGCATATCACTGTACATACGAACGAAGCAAGTTGTATAAAATCTTATAAAGATAAACCATCGATCTTAACAACAGAACAAGAATTTATTACATCTCGCTTACAGTACTGCATTACAATCTTATCACCGCCAAATTTTTACAAGCGGAAACGAAAAGAAACAATAGGTTTCTTCACGTGCTTTACTTGTTAAAACTTGCAGAGAGAAAGTAAAAAAAAGAATTCAGAAAAATAATGCGACAAAGAGAAAAAAAGCAGAAAAAGTACGTGAACAGAAATTTAGTAAAAACTTGCAAAATCGCAGCTGATCGACCGAATTGACAGCTTATTTGACACCTAAAAAAATTGTGTGGCTTCGTTTTTGTTTCCAAATATTTAAAATTATTAAACAATAAAACTAAGCCATCCAAAATCGAACTTAAAGCATCGTCAACAAATAAAACAAAAGAAAAACATCAGGAATACATATTTCCCACTTATTTAAATAGATAGCTTGTGTTTTTTTTGACAAGCAATTTTTTGTCGGTAGCTGCAAATTCTTGCAAGTAAAAAGTTCGCTAGCCAAAACTTGTAGCTACTTTTTTCTCTTTCACTTTTTAACGCTTTGTAAGGAACACAATTTTTGCAAATTCTATTCCCACATGTCTTACTAAGTATTCTCTGTTTTAAGTATTCTCTGTTTAACACACATACTCTGGGTAAAAGGCCGTCTGGTACCTGATGCCAACGGCACAAACATCCGATTATGAGGAGAAATAAGCACGAGTACAAAGAAGAGGAAGCATGGCGTGGCATGCATGCGAGGTGATAAAAGGCCGAACATCCACAAATCTGAGCTTTTTGTCTACCACGAGTGCTAGCGACCAGACGTCTGGCGCAACCAAAAAGTGATCGCGATAAATTCGACATCAGAGACTTCGACTGAGAACGTCGACAGCGTAGTACCAGCAACGGCAACAGTAACGCCGACAGCGTAGTAACAGCAACGGCAACAGTAACGCCGACAGCGAAGTAACAGCAACGGCAGCAGAAGCGCCGACAGCGCAGTAACAGCGACGGTAACAGTGAGCGCCGACAGCGCATAGCAGCAACGGCAGCAGTGAACGCCGACAGCGAAGGACAGACATCCTGACGTGGACGGCGGCCCAGCGTAGCAACGCCACGAAAACCTCAGTAACTATTGTATCAAGTAGCTCCCCTTATGGGAATTTCTGTTAAAATTAATTTATTATTGCTAAAAATCATTCTTTTTACTCTAGTAATGTAAGACTACCGAAGTTCAGCTAGTATTTTTAGGGATATAGGATAACATTTTCTTACACTCTTATCAAGAAACCAAGTGATAAATAAATGAAGATGCCTATCAACTAGAGCAAGTCGAACGTTGGGTTCCGTGGACCAGTGACGTGGAGGACAGTCAGCGGTAGGGAAGACAGAAGTACCGAGGTTTCCAAAATAGTCAAGCCAGGTCCAGGATATGGAACGACCAAAACTAGTGGACGATTGTTTGGTGAACTCGAGGCCAGGGGTTCGTTTCTCACCAGACCTCTGGGCTACACGCTCGGAATTTACAGACGCTAGGTCGAACGTGTGAAGTGGACGACGGACGGAACACCCGGTGAGAGGAAGATAGGAGTAGGGTAGGGACGACTGGGGAAACGGAGGCCAGGGGTGGCCAGCCTCTGTCAACCCAGGGCGTCGAGAGAACGGACACGACAGACACGATGACGAGCAGGGATAAAAGAGCACAGGTTAGCACGTGAGGCAAACGGAAGTAGTATAGCTTACGATAGGACACAGGTGGTGAGCTTGGAGGCCAGGGAAGGCCAGCCCCTTGCTCGATCAAATAGAACCTCGCGTCACACACTGATTCGTTTCGGTCTCAGTGGCGGGGTGAGTGGAGGCCCGGGATGGCCAGCCCCACTCAGTACCGACCTAAGACCTGCTACGCCATGTGTCGCCGTGAGTTTCGTCCACCAAAGGGAGGGGTTCAGTGAAAGCTTAGAGCCAGGGGTGGCCAGCTCTTTGCTTCACCGAATTCTTCGAATCCAAACTCGAAATCATAGAGACCCGAAAATATTGAACCATGATCTAGCCCCGACCAGAGGGTTCGTACTCGAAGAGGTACACCCTAACCACGACCACGGAACCCAACCGACTCAAGTAAAGATAGGTGGGCATCATATTTGAAAACCCCAGAATAAAATCACCATAAAAGCAAGAGAGTTAAGACAATAGGATAAGAAAGTAAATAACCATACGAAGGGTTTAAAACGTATGTGAATTAGGGTAGTTATACGGTAGACCCCCAAAGTCAACGTGAAGTAGATTACAAAAATAGGTTAGACATAAGTAGAGAATAAGTTATTATTGTTACTTTAAGACCATTGTAAGAACACACGAAAAGATTTAAAACATTTAATAAAACTATTGAAATCGGAGACAAGTGGTTTGATTCGGTGTTCGAAATAGAACAAAGAAATAATTGTGCGGACCCTGGATCCGGCGAGCGCATCCTCGGCCGGATAGGTAGGTCCTTACAGCTTTCAGTGTACTCTCTCATTGCAAGTTTTTCGAGTACGTGAACGCTTTACTAGTAAAAACTTGTAACAATTTTATATTAGTGAACAAACCTATTGTCATTTGTGCAAGCTAGTGTTGATCTTCACAGTGAAAATTGGTTTTTGTCGCATCCCGCTTACCGTTTTGCTTTTCAATGTCATCACCACCAAATTTTTACAAGCGCGAATGAAAAGAAACTATCGATATAAGTGACATAAATCAGATTTTATCAGATCCGCTTCCAATTATGCATTACAATGTCATAACCGAAAAATTTTTTCAAGCTAGTGTCGATCTTCACAACAAAAATTGTATTTTGTCGCATCCTGCTTACAGTTCTGCATTACAATGCCATCAACGACACGAGGGTATGTAGAGTAGACACAGTTTTGAGCATAGCATAACATCCAACAACAAGAACAGTTACTTTTTCGAATCGTTTCAGTCACAACATTTAAAAATAAATTTTATTTTTTGTTTCTTCCATGTTTAACGTATCTTTTCACTCATTTCTTTCACTTCAAACATGCTGCATAACATAATTATTGCATGTTAGCACCATCTAACAAAGAAAGGTAGTGAATGATTTAATCGGAAGTGGCTGCACAGAAAGTGCCCTTCTAGGAAATTAAAATGACCTAAAGTGTTAAAGCTATTTACAGGTGGATGTGTGCAGGATGTAATGTCACATCGCGTTCATGTTTATGAACATCATGGGAAATTATTCACTTTGACTTTTAATTGAATTGACTGAAAGAGTGCTCAGACGAAGTTATTGAATTATATTAGACTTAACAGGATAATATTCGTCTATATGTAGGTGTGTATTTTATTTCTCTTTTAAGCATTGCCTTCTATTTGCCGTGACTTAATTTAAATACAAAAAATTTAAAAAATTCTGTCATCAACCAAGAACTATTTGCATGCTCCGATTGCCCGCAATAAGTTTAGGCAAACTTTTTACGGAAAATTAGAAAAACTAAACAAACGAATACCTACAAGTAATGTTACCACATTTGCAACTCTTCTCCTTACCATGATATCATTTTGCACTCGTATGTGTGCATCTACGGTACCTGTGTATTCCTTGGGACTTGTATGTAGTCCATCCATGTATGAATGCGCAGGCAGGCACAACAAAAAGTCGAAAAACGGCTGACAAAAAGGAGTAAAAACAAAAAAAAATATTCACTTGGGTTTGTAGTTCTGTTCGAATTGAATAGGGTAATATATGTGGGATATTTTTTGTGTGATGGGACGACATTCTCCCAACCTTTATCTGCTAGCTATTGTTTATGACGAATAAAAAACTCCACTCAGTTCTATGGAGTTAGAGAGATATGTAAAACTGCACAATAACAAAAAACTATTGTTTATTTCTTAGCTATTTTGATATGGTAAAGTTCTAATGATATTAAAAAAAAATTCAAGTCAATGGACTTTATACTTTGATTGGAAAGCAAACAACAACAACAAAATTGATATTTACCCACATGGTCTAAAATCTTGAACTAAATTCTAGTAAATCCTGAATTGTTAATATGACAACACTGAAACTGTATTATATAATCCAATCGACGTCAAATATAAAAATTGAGTTTTGCTCCCACATGGGATTAAATTTTAATAAATTCCTGTAATAAAATATTTCCGTTGAAAATAAAAAATATCAAAGAACAACAACAAATATTTCCAGAACCAATGTAGTCACTTTTGTATTTTGCAAAATAGTAGAAAAACACTGTTAATATTTTTTATATATTTTTTAGAATAGAATTTTAGAATTTGGAATTGCAAAAACATGATAAGCCGCATAAAAAATATTTTTAAATAATCGACTCTAAAGTTATTAAAAATGTATTTTTGTATGAAGAAATGGAATTGAACATGGAAACTTTTACTAATAGGCTAGAAAATTAATAAGAAATAACCAAAATCTCTTCAGTGGTTGTTGGCAATGCATTGAGTAATGTATTCAGCCTAAAAATTGCTTTTTTAGATCATGTGGCTTATCACGTTATTGCAATAAGCCTGCTTTTATAAGTTATAAAGTAAAAAAAATTAACTAAAAAATGCAATAATTTTTTTTTTCAAAAAATAACGAAACCACTGGTATTCAAACTCAAAAAGTTAAAAATTTGAATACTTAATAATACTTATAAGTATTTGGATTTAAGTAGTTTTTTAAGCCAAATGCATAAAAAATGATAAAGATACATACAAATTGAACCAAACTGAACGCTGCATTCTTGAAGTATTCTAAGTTATTAAAACCTTGCATGTTGAAAAAGTTCATATAATAAGTTATACTAAATTAGTTGAAATCTGGAGCGTTGATGCCACGACCCCTTGTCCAACACCCATACAATGTTATCAGGGAAACGGCACGTGTAAATTGTGTTCGAATACCGAATTCCGAAGCAGTGCGACCTATAATTCCAAAGCCATTCGATATCAAATATTTCGGCTGTATGGGAGGTGCCACGCCCTCTTTTCAATGTTAAAACCTTACTTGGAGTGTGTTTAATAACTTAATGAAGTGTTGTTTTATTGCAATTTGATAATACCTTTGTGGTAAGTAACTTTTTTGGTATAGATGTCTGTTTTTTGTATTTATATTTAGTGCTATTTTAATTTTTTGGTGAAATAGAAAAAAAAAATCAAGCAAAAATGAAAGTTCTGGCTTTAAAAGTGAATAAATCGGTAATGTAACAAAGAGTGCATTGTTTTTTTTTTGTTTGAAATTTTGATTAATTGTCCATCCAATCGTGTTTCAATCTTTTTCATGATCGTTTCTATTCTAATTTTTATAATTTTCCAAAAAAAAATACCTCTATGAATTTCTTTTTTTCGCAAAAAGCTTTGGTAAAAATATTCGTTTTTGAAAAAATATTCAAAACCAAAAATGGCTTTTTTAATGTTCTTTCACAAATGCATAATGATATGCATAAATGTAGGGTTAATTAAAAGTTTCTATCGTAAAAATTTAAAAACGTTTTATACGATCGAAAAATGTTATATTTTTTTTGTTTATTTTTATTCATTTTGTATTTTTGTATTTTGTTTGCATAAAAAGTAATGGTGTAGTCAAAGAATCAGGACAATTTTCCAATTAGTTTGTGAGCTGTACTCTCAAATACCACTTTAAAATCTGCCACAGCAACAACAGCGTCACCTACTGAGTCAAACTTTGTACCTGGTTTATCTAGGTTTGTACCTGGTTGTACTAGATGGTTTATCTAAAGACCCAGTCCCACACACACACCAAATTTCATCAAATTTGGTCCAGCCGTTTAGGAGGAGTTCAGTGACAAAGCCATGTACAGCAGAATTTTATATATAAAGATAAACAAATGTAAATATCAATCCTTTTAAAATTATAGGATTTTTAAATTTCAGAAAAATGATTTTTAAAAACCTTTTTTACAATAACGGCAATTTATAAATCTGTTATTCATTTGCGTCCACAGGGGGTGACTTGCCCCCCTTCCCCCTAGGATGTGCAAATTTTTTATATATTCATATTAAATCAAAAAATCTGTAGTTAGTGTGGCTGTCTCAAACGAGACACACTTAGGCCAATGAGGCCTATTATGATACCAAGGGTTAATTTTTCCTATCTCTATTTAAACCAGTTTAAGCTGTTTACTAAGATTAAGATTCGGTAAACCGAAGATTTCTAGAGTCCGTGAAGGTCATTAAAGAATCAGTTACCTAAGTGGAGAAAGCGTTTTTGAGCCAGCGCTGGGCAAGTGCAGAGGAAATGTACTGTAGATTCTTCCTCCTCCTCATCTCTACAGCTTCTACAGGACAGTCGTTGTGAGGTATGTTCAATCTTTGAGCGTGTCTGTCAATAACGCAGTGCCCTGTAAGGATCCATTCCATGGTGCTAATGTGGTCTCTTCTGAGAGAAATGAGTTCTTTTGAACGCTTAGGGTTGAGGTTGGGCCAGATATGCCGCGTTATATTACACGTGTTACCTGCTGACTATCTGTTGTTGGTTGTGGTACTGGATAACTCATGCGTAAGGAGTTTACATGTGGTGAGAGGAATACCAAGGCTTTCCTTATCTGTACGTTGATAGTACCTGTACGAGCGAGTTCATCTGCTTTGCAGTTACCTAAAAAATTCTAATGTCCAGGAATCCAGCATAGAAGGATTTTGAGCTGCTCTGCCATCTGCGGCAGTTGAGAACTGTTTGGGATGTTATGTCAATAGTTCAAAGCGGCTTGACTGTCAGATGGTATGCAAATATCCATGAAATATATCTCATTCACCTGAAGCCAAATTAACGCTTCATGTATAGCAGCGATTGCAGCTTGAAATACACTGCAATGTTCAGGAAGCCTGAAGGCTAAGTTAATGCTTAAGGGAAGGTTCTCCTGGATTTTTTTGAAAAAATCCATTTTTTTTTACATAAAATGAAAGTTACATATATGTAGAATGTTTGTGCCAAGGGATATTTCAATACGACGCGTATTTCTCGAGCTAGAGCGTGTCAAACGTACCCATGTCACGCGCGCGTACCAACTTTCTAAAAACTTTAAACGCGTTTTTCTCGGAACCATGTTTTCTAATCTAACGGACAGCACAGGGCTTCTTCTATTGATCCGATTTCCTTCATTCAAAGAATGTTTGAAAGTATATACTTTTTTGTACGCCTGGAACCTAACATTGGCATAAAAAATTGTTTATTTATAATTTTTAAACGAGATCTAAGTAAAAAAAAAAGCAAAAAATTTCAATTTTTTTTTTAAAAGTCCATAAAATTGGTTTTTTTTACCAAACTTAATTGAAGTTAGGTTCCAGGCACATGAAATGTTATCAATTTTAATAAATTTTATACATTTCTCATTTCAGTTCACTACCTGAGGCCCCACACTGTCCGCGGGAGGTCGATGTTTTGCGCGCAGAGGTCGACGAGATCCGCCATTTTCAAGCCGCCATTTTGAATTTTTCAAATATCTTTTTTTTTTTTACTCGTCAATAAACCACGAATCAAAGTTCAAAAGCATAAGTTCGTATGTCTTTTCATTTTCCCACAAACCATTCTCAAATTTTGCTTGTTTTTCGGCCAAATCCAAAAAAATCCAGGAGAACCCTCCCTTAATGCTACTGAGTCTACTCCACCTACTTTGCCATCTAGTTTTGATCCATCAGTAAAAATGACATTGTGAGGTGAACGGTTTCCTATTTCCCACTCTTCTCGAGAGGGAATGGATACATCGAACTTCCTATCAAAGGATAGTTTTTGTGTGATGTAGTCAATGGACCTAGGTGTGGGAGGGAGAAATTTTATAATGCAGGAATGTCCGAGTGTACCTTCTTTCCACTGGGATTGCTGTCGCGGCCATCTGTTTAGCTAGAATGCCAAGTGGTGTATGATGGAGCATTATGTCTAATGCGTCTGTCGGAGTGGTTCTTAAGGCTCTACTGATGCACAGCTCCGCTGATCTTTGAACTTTACGGAGAAGGTTTGGGTGAGTGCATGCCACCAGACAATAGCACCATATAGCAAGATTAGCCTGACAACTACTGCATATAGCCAGTGAGTAACACTTGGTTGCAAACTCCATTTAAAACTGCCTTTTTGCATGAGTACAGGGGAATATTCGCTTTTTTGGCTCTCTACAGCAGATTGGGCTTCCAGTTTAGTTTTCTATTCAGTATAAGGCCTAGGTATTTTGTTTGATCTGAGTAGCTAAGTCTTGTGTTTCCCAGTTTAGAAGGACTAGTGAGAGGTAAATTGTGTTTTTTTTGGTAAAAACCACTAACTCAGTTTTGTTTGGGTTAACGCTAACCCACAGTTAATAGCCCAGTTGACAAAAGTATTTAAGCAATTTTGCTTAATATCTCGAAGAGTAGATATGTATTTTCCAGAGGTAACAATTACAACGTCGTTGGCATAAGCTATCACTCTGCACCCCTCTAGTTCCAGTTTTACTAACAGTTCATTTACTGCCAAATTTCAGAGTAGAGGCGAAAGAACCTCTCCCTGAGGGTTTCCCCTTGGTACAGATCTTATTGCGGATGTCTCACCAAAATTTGCACTAATAATCCTGCTTACCAGCATTTGATTTATCAGTGCTATCAGCGCGGCATCCACGCTAAGCTCCGTTAGCGCATTTCTGATAGCTCTTGCTTCGACGTTATTAAAGTCCCCTTCTATATCAATAAAAGCTATCATCGTATTTATCCCTTCTGATGGAAGGATTTTCCAATGATAGAAACTATGAAGTGTAGAGCAGTTTCCACGGATTTACCTTTGGTGTAAGCATGTTGTGGTATTGATAATGGCTGTTCTACTATTTTAAATCTCAAGTGAATATCGAATAATCTTTCGAGAAACTTTAGAAGAAAAGATGCGAGACTAATTGTTCGAAGATCTTTTGGCTTTACGTGTGAGCTTTGACCTGCCTTAGATATAAAGATAAATTTCACATTACGCCAATGGTAATGTGATTTAGGTCAAGGTAGCTTTGGTAGATCAACAAAAGCCGCTCTTTAATGATGCCGTTAGGCTTCTAAATTTCAATGGGAGCCATACCGTCAGGTTCTGGTGACTTAAAAGGTTTGAAGCTATTGATGGCCCATTCGAGCTTTGTTTGTGTGAGTACTTTTAGGGATCTGTTCAGAGATGGTAACTGATATTTCTGAATTGGAGTGTTACATATCTCTGAACATCCCGGAAAGTGAGTTTCTACTAAAACATTCAGGGATTCAGCACTGCTGGTAGTTCAAGCACCATTTTCCTTTTTAAAGAAACTTGGATTAGAGGCAACCGTTGCTAGAATTTTTCTAAGCCTTGACGCCTTTAAGGTTTGTGTTACTTTTTTACAAAAGATCCTGCAGGCTGGTCCTTGTGCTTTTCTCAATTCATTCTTGTATTATATCAGAACCTTTTTATAGTTCGTCCACGAATCTGAAGATCTAGTGGCCTTTGTCTTATTAAAGAGATTTCTGGACTTATTAAATACCTCCTCGATTCCTTTGTTCCACCAGGGTGGATTTTGCTTCCCCCTTGGTGTTTTTAACGGACAAGTGGTAACGAGAGCTTTGTTAATGGAATTTGTGAGACTATCCACTAGGTAGTCTAGCGATTGCTTACAGGAGGGACGACTGAATGGTCCAGTTGAGAGATCCATTTTTAACGTGTCTAAGTAAAGATCCCAGTTAACTTTTTGAGGTTGTGAAAGCTGTTTGGTTTTGTCTGAAAAGAAGCGTTCTTTTGAAACTCTCCAGTTCCTTATTCTATTAGATATATGGTCAGAGGCAAGGGTAATATCTAAGACTTCTTGCCTATTACTAATAATGAAACTTATGTTTAGATTG
Organism: Dichetophora obliterata; assembly: GCA_963920525.1. Taxonomy (NCBI): domain Eukaryota; kingdom Metazoa; phylum Arthropoda; class Insecta; order Diptera; family Sciomyzidae; genus Dichetophora; species Dichetophora obliterata. Next base: position 34,481,596 of record OY986435.1, on the reverse strand, counting down.
GTATTGAGGATGAAGTTAAAAAGAGACTCTCCCCGTTCGTTGGTGTCTGAACTTCCCCAGATCACGTTATGAGCATTGGCATCGCACCCTATGATGAGGTCTCTTGATTCCGATGCTGCAGTGTAGACCAGTTTTACCATATTGTCATCCGGGAGGAACTCGTGAATATGCGCGAGATATGCGCTAAAGATGAGTCACAGCGATCAAAGAGAATTAAAACCTTCTAATTCAAAAGCGAAAAAAATGAGGAAATTCTGAATAAAGTAGGCCAATTTTGGATCAAGGACTAATTTTTTAATAAATCTGAAAACAAATTCACGTTTTTTAGTATTAACAATTGCATCGCTAGAATTTTAATTGAAGCCTCTTTTTGCTAGCAATTAGTTAAGGAGTTACAGGCCTCCAAAAACAAAAATAAGGCCTAACATCTGGTTTGTTTTTTCAGTTTTCCAACAAAAAACATATTGTTTAATATTGTATTCTTATATGAAAAGTTGAAAACTTGGGGGTTCAATAGTAATTAAAGCGATTTCATTTAATTATAAAAGAGACCTGACATTATTTATTTTGCTTTTGCAAAACATTAATTATATGTAATACATAAATAATTACAAAATAAAAAAAAAACAAAAATAATATTAAATTTTAAAATTTTAAAATGTTACCAAAACTAGTACCAAAAATCTCAGACAATAGAATTATAAAGTTTCAATTTTCTTTATGGGCATTCTAGACTCCGTTATGCCTTTGCCCCCACCCCTTCTCCCTAGACCATATCCTGCGGACGCCCATGCTGATATTGGTATTGAGGCAAAAATAAAACTTAAAACTGTGAAAAAATGATATTCTACGGAATTCAATCTTTAGAGCCAGTTTTTCAGTAGGAGTTTAAAGTCTAGTCAAATTAAACCGAGCTTTACTCACTAAAATGGGACGTTTAAACTCTGTTTAGGCAAAAAAAAAAACACATTATATGATAATTTAAGGCAATTTAAATTCAACGAATGCTTAAATATCTAGTTAAACCGAGTTTAAACGTTCAATTTTGCTGAGTTAAGCTAGGTTTAATTTGACTAAAGTTTAAACTCCTGCTGAAAAACTGGCCCTTAAATATTTAGAAATAATTCCGACAAGAGTTTTTTTTCTACAAGAGAAAGAAGAGTTTATAAAAAACTAAAATCTTTCGTTTGAAGTTCTTGCTCCTGCACTCAAAGAAATATTTGTTCTAATTCCTAGGTTAAGTTGATAAATATTAGACAAAATTTTATTTTGTTTACTTGATAAATGGATGCTTCAATTTGATATAAGCCTTTATCACGAATATCGCGTTTTAATTGTTGATTTGATAAAACAATCTGTCAGTATGAATACAGAATATTTCAACATGAAAAAAATGGTTTGTTGAATAGAAAAAGGCTTTTCTGTTGAAAACATATGTTTTCTAATGCTAAATTTAATACAAAAATGTTTTGTTGTTCTAATAAAAATATATTATTATATTTTTAATATAATAAACATATTACATTTGACATTTAGTAAGCACATTAGTTAGAAATATAATTCTGGAATTCACAAAGGTTGAGATAAATTTAGAGTAATTAGCTTCCACACTCTTAAAAAATTGCACTGGACTTTTAAGCTTTCCCGAATTTTATCTCCTTTACTTTATTTTGTACTTGATCTAAAAAGGCAAATGACGCCACCAAAATAACAAGCATTTCTTTCTGTTGTCATGATTAAAGGTTTTTTGAAATTGATAATCTATTTTATCATTATGAAATGGAAATTTTGTCCATTTGACTCGATCGATTATCAATAACATTCATTATATTTTCAGTATAACAAATCTATTTCTCAAGCCAACAAAGTAGTTTGTTAAAATTATTTATTAAAATGATGAAATTTTATTCTGATTGATTGACGAGTCTGTCAGCGTCAATAAGCTTAAATCAAGTTAGCAAACTTATATTTTAAGCTAGTAAAACAATTTTTTCAAAACAACGCATTGAATTTGTTGCTATTTTTAATCAAATGGATAAAGTTTCTTTTGAATTGACGAAAAAATAATGCATTATTGATAAAATTGAATTGATTGGACAATTTGGTTTTGTTAGGGATTAACAAAAGTTATGTATCAATTTTACCAAGAATATTTCTTTGAGTGTGCCCTTGCTCTAACCTTGTTTTTATTAATTGGCCTCATTCTTTACAAAAAAAAGTTTTCTTTTTCATGAACACTTATACAATTTGAAGCTAGTGAGTACCTAATATAAACTGCATATAGCATCTTAAATTTTAACAAAATTAATGAAAAACAACGAGTTTAACTAGTTTTACTTTTAAATTGATGTTGTTTCTTTCTCAACAAATCGTGGTATTTGAGTTCAACACGTTCCACCACATAAACATTGAACAATGTTAAACCTTTGCCCTGTTGCGTCGATAAAACTAACTCTTCTCCATACAGGACTTGTTCACTCGCATACTGGTGTGTGAGAGTGTGCAAAAGGATATTTAAGTGCAACTGACTTTTCGACTACATTGTTAACGGGGGGTGAAAAAAAAGACGAAACGAAGAAGGATCAAGTTGCTGTAGTTTATTACAAAAGAACGCTTTATCCATCCTTAACTGGTGGAGCATCAGGCTGAAGCAAGACCAGTGGCTGTGGCAGCTGGTGCAGATGTGTTTAATTGAGTTTAAAATAATCCCAAAACGGAATAAAGCGCGGTGTAGGAAATTGTTTGGTTTTCCCACAACACATGCTTCGAAAGGAGTGGGCGGGGTTGATGTGGTGAGGGGATTAAAAGCTGTAAGACAGTGAGCGTGGCAGGTTCATGGCTGCCAATGGACTCCTAACTGTTCTGTTAGGTTCATTGTTTTGCTGCTGACTTTATCAACCCAAACATTTTCTCTTTAATTAAAGTTGGACAATGAAGTTGGGCGTAAACAGGTGAGATTGGGTCAATGTGGTTGTTGGAGGGGGGAGGGGGTGCGTAGATGTATTTTTTATTAGCCTTTTTTTAATGCTACTCTCTACTGCCATTTTTAAGGAGAGATCCAAACAGCAGTAAGATTTGACGTTTTAAGCGTCATATAACTAAGTGACATATAACTCACAGAAAAATAAATTATAGATATTCTTCATGGTTCAGTTATTGCAGAGAAATAGAAAAAAATGTAGTCCCATTCTATTTGTTCAGTAAAAAAGTGGTTCCGTTGTATCTATTTTCTGAGTTTTAAACCAAATACAAGACTAGATGTGGCCAGACAAGATTATTTTTACAAATAAAAGCAAAATGTTTCTTAAATTACAGGATTTTTTTTTGCATTCAGCACCAAAACCTCGTTGCTTAACTTGCAGAGGATTTGATATTTAGTTCAAATCAACGTTTCACTTCTGGAAACATCTGGTTTTTATTCATTGACATAATTGCACTTTATTGCTATGAAAATGGCGCACACTTTGCTTCCGTTCCATAAAAAAGTACCGTTGTTGACATCACAGACACCATTCATGCCATCGGATTTGATGTCATGTGTGGTTTATACTTAAATATGTTGCTTTTGTGGTGTACAGCATTGCGTACCGGTCGATTCAGCAGTCCTTCGTGTACCATTCATCAAAAAGAATTTGCATCTGCTCTGCGGTTTTACGCTGTCATGAAATAATGTTGCAGCGCACCGTAGCTTCAAATCCTCAAATTCTTGTACAATATAAATATCTGATTTAATTATACAAAACAAAAACAAATCATTACGAATAAATTATTTGTTAATGCGATAAGCCTTATGATCATAAAGAGTCGTAAAGTGGGACGGTTTTGATTTAAAGAAAGAAAAATATTTTAAAACTAGCTCGATGATGAACAAAAATTCTTAAATTACATAACACATGTCTACAAAAAAGTAAATGTTTTGTCTTTGGAATAACAATCAAAATTTCTTGATTATTTTGATGCTACAAAAATTTTTTACCGCGCCAATTTTTTTCAATCCACCTTACTTTTATGGAAAAACTTTTATGTACAGTTACTTTAACTATTTTTCTATGACCTTTCTACACATTTTTTGAATACCTAATAACGAAGTCCAAAATAAAATTGGACCCAATGACAGCTGTCAGCAAGCTATCAAAATTCACTAACATTTAAAATGTTGATATTAATGTATCTGGGCATCAGAGTGGATCTTATTTTTTAAAGAGCAGGACAGGGTCTCAAACTGTTTTAATTGATGACCAAAAAATGCGTGCTAAATTTTAGCAACACCGGTTGTATATAGACCCTAGCACACACTGCTTAAAATTTGCGCAAGTATATGAAAAAAATTTTTTTTAATTATTTTAATTTGCATTTTCTATTGGAATAATGCAAAAATTAGGATTCTTTTTGTTTTCTCCAACATTTTTCGGTTTAATCAGGATATTCAGCTCAAATTACTTGAATATCACAGTAGCATGAAATTGATCTCTTTTGAATTTCACTGCGATATTAATATCATTTTCTACTAAACTTGGTACGCTGACACCAAAAATTACATTAATTTTTCTCTATCAGCCATAGTTTTTGAGATAAGCTTCAGTTAAATCGTTTCAAATAGAACCAATTTAACGAGTTAAGTTGCGGATTATGTGACAACTTATGTTAGATTTAAGTGAAAAAAGTTGTTACCAAAACTATACCTTCTGGAAGAAGTTATAGCGTACCGACTACAATCATTGGCACCCATAAGGAAATTTTACTTTGCAACCTATAGCATTCATTCTGTTTTAAGTGATTGTTCTTTTTGAAATTTTATTTTATTTTTTGGGAAATTCTTTATCTAAAGCAATTTTTAACATATTTATATATGCTATCTGCAATTTGTGAGAATCAAAATAAAATAAGTGTTTTGAAAACCACAGTTATTGGCACGTGAATACAATTATTGGCACCATGATTACTACAATCGTTGGCACTTCAGTACAATTATTGGCTCCTCAAAAACTATAATTATTGGCATATTACCACAATTATAAGCACCCATAAAAACGTAATAATTGGCACCCAATATCTATAGAAATTATATAATAGCTGGCTGTAACAATATAATTATTTTTTTAAATCATAAAAACATTTCCTTTATTTTTCATAGTTGCCTACATACCTATTTTATTTGATACAGATTTTATTTAAAATTGAACTGAACCATTTTTAAGTACATAAAGAGTAAAACTAAATGACAAAAAATTAGCATTTAGCAATTTTATCTTAAAATAAAAAAAAAAAGATTGATTAATTTAAAATAATTTATAAATATAGCTCTACAACTTTTAAATATTGATGTGAGACCTTAGCTTGGACATGTTTTACAATAAAATTTTGGTAAATAAACACAATTAATTTTTTAAGACATTTGGTGGGACTTTAACCCTTTCATGCCCGAATTAACATGGGTTGGGCTACACATTCTTTGAGTTCAGATATGTGTTAGTCTTTATTCAAATATGAACTGTTACAGGATGTTGCTTATTTGAAACGTTGGGTAGTTAAAACACTTTTCTCATGATTTTTTTATGTATATATCTCTCTTATCTTTATTTATTTATTTATATTGTGCACTTGGTTTTACAATTAAGCAATTATTTAAATGTTTTTAAGCACTTTTTGTATAAACAACTTTTTTGCGAAACGATCCCGGTCTTAATTTTGACAATTTTAATCTACGAAGAACGGCTACTGAATGAATGGACACGTGCAAAGTTTTCCATAGAACAAAGAACTGTAAGCTTGCACAACACACAATGCCACATGATGCAAAAACCAATAGGCAAAAACATGAAAATAACGGTACTTAGAAGCCAATAAGTACAATGTTGCCTGTAGATAACATCGAGCATGAAAGGGCTAAGCAATAATTGCTCCTTATGCCACAATTTTCTAATTTAACGTCACTTTCAGCTGGGAGACTGTGGACCTGGCCAAATTTTAGAAAATTTTGGAGCCAGACAAAATTGGAGTGTGGATCGTGGTACCCTATATTTTTTGGCTGAAGATTTTTTTTGAAATTTTGCAATTTCTAATTACTGACAGAGATTTTTGTAAAATACTTTCATCGTAAGAGCTCTTTATTTTGGCATTTTTATATGAAAATACGAAGTATTCAATTATTGGCACTAGATAAAAGTATAATGACTGGCAGTGCCAGTTATTGTAGTAACGTCAAATTCAGTTATTGGCGCACCCTGCCAATAATTAAATTGTTTCTTTTTTGGAATTAATTGTTGACACCCCAGTTTAATTACAATATTGAGGTAAAAATTTAGATACTTAGACGAAAATAAACTATTAAATGTTTAATTAATCAAAAAATCAAACGCGTTTATATAAAAAAATCCATAAATAAATAAGAAACAGTACTCACCAAATTTCAGTTCGCTATTGATATCAGCACTCTAAAACCTTTTTTTAATTGACGATGAAAACAACCTTGCGGATCCGAAATTTACAAACGACTGAGCTACTTAATATTTTTATACAATAAAGAACAAAGAGAGGAAATAAACCACAGAATTTGAAATGTATAATTTATAACCGACGGGAATTTAACGATATTTCATAAATGCTATTCAAGGAAAGGGTGCCAATAGTTGGCGCCAGGTTTTTGGGTGCCAATAATTGTAGTCGGTGCGCTACCTTCTTAAATATGAACAAAGTAAACTTCCTTATGCGAATCTACCATCGAATGGATTGGTTCTTCGAGTTTTGGCATACAATATTAAAATCCTTCAAATCGATTCGAATCACAGAACCAAATATCCAAACAAATCCACCTAAATGGAACATTAAATAATCTTTCAATTGAACTGCTTGAATTTAAATAAAGAGCAGGTTTATCTTTAGTTATATGTTTTGCCTAAAAATAAAACTAAAACCTTAAGAGTTTTTCTTTGTTTCTTATTATGTAGAGATAAACATTATTGTTGTTGTTTTTGTTGTAATTTTTTTTTTGTTCTCTGCAACTTAAATAAACATTAAAATATATAAAAACTTATAACTGCAACTTGTAGATTTTAATGAAGCTTGTACCAAAAATTGGTGATGCTAGAAAAAAAGAAATATTACAATTGAAATCAGCTCACCAAACTTAGTCGAAAATGATACTAATATCGCTGGAAAATTCCGGAAATATATATATTGTCCCCCAAGAAATTCAAGTAAGTTGTAGTGAATACCCTGATTAAATAGAAAAAATTTTGGGAAAAAAACAACCTTAATGGTGCCTTATTCCAATAGGGGTTGCATATGAAAAAAATTAATATTTTTTGTTTTTCATATACTTGTGCAAACAACTTTTTCAAGTCACTTTTGTCACAGGCAGAATCTGATCGAGCAATTTTATGGGCGTCACCTAACATCATAGATCCGTTCCTTGATTCTCCTTTTGAATTGCGTAAAATTATGTTAGCTCTTAAAACAGCAAAAGATAGAAAAGCCCCAGGCCTAGATAGAATAAGCTATGAATTTTATAAATATGCGCCACAATGCTTTCTTAATAAAGTTGTCCAACTTTTAAATGCAATTTTTCTACGCCAAGACATACCAGCCTCTTTTCGCAGATCTATAATTATACCATTGTTCAAAAAAGGTAATGTTAATGTTGTGTCAAATTACAGGGGACTCTCACTTCTAGACACACTGTACAAAATTTTCACAAGTATGTATACTGCTCAACAGAATTAATAGTTGGATTGACTGTCATAACATTCTAAATGAATATCAAGCAGGATTTCGAAAGGGCTATTCCACTGTTGACAACATATTTAATCTGAGTAGCATTATCCATTTGAACTTTAAGCTGAAAAAGAAAACATATGGCTTTTTTGTTGATTTTTCTTCTGCTTTTGACAATATTCCAAGAAACTCATTATTTTATAAGTTATCCAATGCTGGTTTGTCATCTAAAGTGGTAAAAATATTGCAATTATTATACGATGGTACAACAAGTCAAGTTTGGGATAGCAATTCTTTATCCGATAATTTTCCTGTTACACAGGGTGTAAGGCAGGGGTGCCTACTCAGTCCTGTCCTATTCGCAATGTATTTGAATGACTTGTATGATAATTTACCCGGCGGTATACGTGTGGCTGTCACGGTTATTAAAGTGTTACTTTACGCCGACGATATCGTTCTCTTGGCCGATTGTCCAACAGTACTCCAAACTATGATTGATGCTCTGCACAACTATTGCATTCAATGGTGTCTAAAAATTAACCTCACGAAATCTAAAATCATGATATTTAGAACTTGTGCTAGAATTAGTAGAAATTTGAAATGGTCTTATGGTGATGACGACATTGAAATAGTTAATGAATACAAATACTTAGGAGTTAATCTCACTTACAATTTGTCGTTCAACAAGCACCTTGATGCTAAATTGGTATCGTCTAAAACTGCTATTAACGCATCGTGGCTAAGTTATTTACATCACCCTAAAACATCTCTATCTAACAAGCTTAAAATTTTTAACACTGCAGCAAAATCGATAATGTTTTATGGCGCAGAAGTTTGGGGTTTCAAACAGTATGAGCAAGTAGAGAAGTTACTACGTTATTTCCTGAAAAAAATGTTATATTTACCAGCAAATACTCCTAATTATATGCTACACATAGAAACAGGTCAGGCTTCTCAATTTGAAGAAACGCTTAAATTACATTTTAGTTATCTGAGAAAAATTCTTAATTATCCTTTAAACAGGCTTCCGCGAGTACTTGCTGAAGAAACAATCGTACAAAAAACTTTCTGGTTACCACAATGGTTCGCTCTACGTAGTGATCTTGGTTTTAGCCTTGATTTTGAGAGTTGGAGGCCTGATTTGTCGTTGCACCATGATCGTATATTACAAGCATTGAGATTAAAAGTGTATGAGAAACACATTTGCAGAGCAAGAGAATCGAGGTTTCATGATTTGTATCGTCACGATCGATTCGATGTGCCCTTCTACTTTGTCGATTCAAATTCGGCTCATCTTATAAGTTTGATATTCAGATGTAGAGGTGGTTTACTCAACTTTAATTTAAGCAGATTTGGTGAAAGTACTTTTAATGTGTGCACATTATGCAACTTGCAAGAATATGAAAATACACATCACCTTCTAGGTATTTGCCCGATATTTGCATACATTCGTTCATATTACCTTGGTAAAAGTTCACTCACGTTAGGCGAAGTTTACGAAGTTTTGAATGGCAAAAATTATTACCTTTTATATAAATATTTAATCAATTGTTTAAAATATAGACAACTTATAATTTCTGAATTTAATTAAAAAACCTTTTTGTAACATACTCTATCATTAATTTTTAAATTTAACATGATTCATGCCAATCTGACACACAACTTATTATGTTATGTCAAATTTGATTTATTTTAAAAAAATACTATTGTAACAATATTAATATTAAAATGTTTATACTAATGTAAGCCTTTATTTAAATAAATCACTCATTCATTCATTCATTCATTCATACTTGTGCAAACTTTAAGCCGTGTGTACTAGGGTTTATATGCATCCCATGTTGCTCAATTTTACACGAATTTTTTTTCCATCAATTAGAACAGTTTAAGCCCCTGTCTCTCCAAACAAATAAGGTCCACTCTAATGGGCATTTTCAAACTGGCGTTACGAAAGATTTGTACGAAGAAATATGAAAAAAATGAAAAGGATTTGCGTAGTAATTAAGTAGCACTATATTAAGTAAGAACTACGACTAAAATCGACTTTAAGGATTAAAAGATATAAATAAAAATATGTGCTAGTGTTACGTACAAAAAACGGAAGTGATTTCTTACTTGGATTACAAAATTTGCAAAACTCTCAAAATTGGGCAAGACTTTTTGTAGGCGTTATGAAAATTCGCCCAATGAAAAATCGCCAAAACCCAAAATGAAAAATCCCCCAAAAAATTAGGTGATTTATAATTTCTTTTGGGGCGGTTTTTAATTTTTTGTTTTGAGTCATTTTTAATTTTTTTTTCGGGATTTTCTATTTTGCTTTTGGGTTTTTTTTTCATTTTTTTGTGTAATTTTTCATTTATTTACTTTACATTACTTGTTGTTTTTTTCAATAATTATTGATAAATATAAAAATTTTTGTTCAATTGTTCTTGTTAATAATAAAACATGGAACAATTAAAGAAGAACGACGATGAAAAAACTCAAATGTTTTTTGATCATATGCATTAAGGCCTTTTTAGTGCAATTCTGGAAAAATTTCTGGTCGCTCTCAACTGGTGTAGAAGTAATAGGGTTCCAAGGTTGCGAAAAATTGTCATTTCAAGAATATGAAAACTGCCAAATTTTTTTTGTGTGAAATAGGTGGTACTCCATATCGGAACGATTCCATGACTGCGACGCTATACAACCCTTCGCCAGCAATATCATCGTCGGCGTCACTATCTGTAAGAGAATAAAAAATATGTACATCCGACCAAAAGGATAGAATTAATGCACAAACTCACCCTCGTTTATAGTATCACTAGTATTTCCCGGCAGACGTTGTCCTGTCACAGACAGGACAGGACAGGACAGACAGGACAGATTGCCATATTCGAAAATGTCAAGAAATGTTAAATATATTCACCATTCTCAGTATAGTTGCCGAAAGTAACGATATGAACTAAATTACTAAATTTTAGTCTAATACGATAAAAACCGTGCGAAATGTAGCTTTTTTGTGTGTTTGTAGGTGTAAAAAGGGGTGCGGCAAAATTATTTCCCTTTAACCATCTCGTTCTCAAAAAACATCGGCTGCCAAAATTTCAGATCTATTTAGCATAAACCTGGCGCGCTTTGCTTTACTCCACGCTGACCCCCCGAAAAGTGAGTGTAACTAAAGTGGGACATGTCTATTTTTAGTGCACTTGCCGAAAGTAACCATATGAACTAAATTACAAAATTTGAATCTAATATGACCAAAACTGTTGAAATAAAACATTTTCATTGGTTTGTGGGCTGTAAAAGAGGGCGTGAAAACCAATTTTTAGTACAGTTGCTGTACTAAATGTAAGCCAAACCATACAAACTAAGCCAGCATTTTAGCTTAATAGATCCAGTTGTCAATTTTAATGATCTCTCAAAAAGTGGGTTTGACTATATAGAGATCACGCCTATTTTTAGTAAAGTTGCCGAAAGTAACCATACAAACTCAATTACCAAATTTTAGTCTTATACGGCCAAAACTGACTGAAATATAGCTTTTTCATTGATTTGTGGGCGGAAAAAGGGGGCGTGGCAATGCATTTTTAGTACAGTTGCTGACAGTAACAATACAAACTAAATTACCGAATGTAAGTCTTATACGACCAAAACCGACTGAAATAAAGCATTTTTATTGGTTTGGGGGCGGAAAAAAAGGGCGTGGAAACCCATCTTCAATACAGTTGCCGACAGTAACCATACAAATTATATTACTAAATTTTAGTCTTATACGACCCATACCGTGTGAAATATAGCATTTTAATTGATTTGGGGGCGGTAAAAGAGGTGTGGCAAAAATTTTTTGTTAAACCATCTCCTATCTGAAACAAATCAACTGGCCAAATTTCAGATCAATCGGTCCAGTAGTTTTGGAGTCTATAGGCTTCACACAGACAGACAGACAGACAGTGTTTTGCTTGTTATATATTAAGATATATGGCTTTTCCCAAAAAAAATTCTAAAATTTTAGTTTTTTCACTTTTTCGAGACATTTTGTATTTTTTTTCAAAATTATTTGAGCAAATTAATTTTTACTTGATTTTGATAATCTCGGTTTTGTTTCGTGTATCATTGAAGTCAAAAAAGTGTTTACGAATACAGTTACGAAAATTCTTATAAGTGTGTTCATGCCAAAAAAATTTACGAACATTACGACACAAGGTTTACGAAAACATACGAAGTGACATGAATCGCACTAATATTAATGAAATTGTGACTATCTGAAAAGCTTTTGATCAAAATTTTTTATTTTTTAGCTTCAAATTTTGTTTTCAAATCAAAAAATTACGACAAACACATATAAATATTGAAAATACTGGTTACAAATGGATATTTTGCCAGAATAGGGCTGTAAATATTATTAAGGAAACCGGACATAATAATTTTTTTGTAAATCGAAAACAGTGTTCTACAAATTTTAGTAGCAATGAAATGCAATAAAATTCTTTTTTAAAGTGTTTATTTTGCATAGAAGGCAATTCAAACAAAAAAATGTTAAAATATTATTAAAATGAACAGTGAAAAGAATAGTGAACAACTTCTTCTAATTGTTTAGTGTTTGATTGTTAAATTGTATTTTGTATTAAAAATCAACAGGCACATCAGTTTTTAATGTAACATTGAAATTGGTAAGTTCTTCTGTTTTATAATTTTGTTAATCCAAAAAATCAATTGTATATATTGTTTTTATATTCTTACCACAATATCACTTTTTGTATTCGTTTTAAGATAAATAAAATTTTCTGAAGAAGTTGAAAAAAAACCAGTGAAACGGCGGAGAAGAAAAATTTAATCAATTTTTTATTTGCATAAAAAACACAGACCATTTAGCCAGAGCACTAGGGCAAGGATTTATATAAATTCAAAAAGTTGGTCAAATACACTTATTCAAAAAGGAACAAGTCAAGACCAAGTCTTAAAAATAACACAATGGAAAATAGATTGCCTTCTGACAATTTTTAAAAAAACATTTTAAAAATAATTATAAAAAGGCACTATTTCATTATATTATTTAAAATAATACGTTACAAAAAAAATTTATAATGTAATGGCTAAATAACTTCAAATTAAGCTTTGCTGCTACACGATCTCACATGTTGTTAAGCCTTATTAAGATAATGAATTTCGAATGCACGTTTTGGCAGCTGTGGTGATAATAAATAGATTATAAGAAGATGAAGATAATTTTAAAGTTAACTGCTCCTAAACTATATTTTTATAAATTTTTATTTTGAAAGGTTTATCATTTTATTAAAATTTATTTTTGTATAAATTTTTGTTGAAAATTTAACCAAATCCCGGGATCTCGAAAATTCCGGAATTTTAAATTTTAAATTCGGGACCGGAAAAACTACGGGATCCCGGGATTACAAGCCGTAAAGAAGTAAGCAAATAGCACAACAACAAAGCTTTGCATAATCAAGCAGACACCTTTTCGAAATCTTGATTTTTGCAAAAATTCAATAATTTTGTTTTAAGAAAATGATCCATTTGACTTTGATATAAAATGTGTAATGCATAGTTTCTGCAACATACAGTAAACATATACAATTTGGTATTTTTACCACATTCCCTGATTCGAATAAAACAAATACTTTCGTTTAAGAATGATAGTATTTTTTGGTATAAAGAAATTTTTCTATAATAAATTGATTTAGAATGATGCACTTCGGTATTAATTTTCTCTGCACTTGTTGTTGGTAGACATGGTTTGGAATTTGATAGTTAAAAAGTCATTCAACATCACTGTGCAGCATATATATAAAAGCTTTGCAGTTCTTTTCCACACACTTGATAACAAAGTAACAACTAAATCCACAGATTTTCTGTAAGATAATTTGATTCCATATTACTACAAATCACAAGGGAACGAGCTGCGAATTCAGTTCAATACTTGATGAACTCATTTGGAAAATCGAGTAAGAATTCATGTAACAAATATGCATAAAGTGAAAAATCAGTACTAAATCGAAAAAAGGCAAAACAAAAAAGTTCAAAGCTTTGTAAAAAATTTAATTAAGAAACACAGAATTGCCCAGAATTTTTTTTAGAAAAAAACTTCTGTCTGGATTCGGTCTGTATTTAGGGATTTATTAGAAAAAAACAAGAATTTGCACGAAACACATTATAGATAAAACTCTACGCTAACTACTGTTGTAAGCAAACAGTAAACAAACAAACATATGAGCTCAAAGATCTGACTATAAGAAGTTAATATTTCTATTTTTTACCCTGTATTTAGAGATAACTGCGGCAGCAAAGTCCTTGAAAACAATACAATGTTATACTTTCTATGATGAATTTTATATAGCCACTCGCATTTATGTTGGATTAAAATTGAGCATCAATGGATTTAAAAACAAAAACAAAAAAAAAAACACGTTTTAATATGTTCAAGGATCATTGAGAATGCATTGGTGTGTAAACAGAATCGCAGTTAATATCAGAAAAGGATTGGAGCAAGCAAAAATTGAGATTGGTCAATTTATTGATGCGATCAACTATAAACACGATTTGACTTTAATTGGAAGAGTTACTCAGTCGTAAATTTACTATGTTCATATGGGCGAAGAAATGAGTTCACGCTCATGGATAATATTTATGTAGGCACTTACTTGCTATTTTTTTCTTAAAATATAGCTTTGACTTGCAGTATATTTTTTTTAATTAAAAACGGTTTTGACATGACTAAGGAAATTGCTTCTTAATAAATAAGACCACTTTTGACTAAAATAGCCGGTAGTTTTAAAAAAATGAATAGTTCTCAAAAATTTCCATTGAAAAATGTTAACTTTCATGTTTAAGCAAAACTGTCAGAATAGTCAAAATACTAGAAATTATTTCGCTAAGCAGAAAGTCACAATTAACTAAAAGTAAATTTTAGTTAAAAACCTTTGCTTTAACAAATAATTTAAAAGATGTTTGTGCTTTCAATGAAAAGCAGAGTGTTACACTTCACATATTGACGCAAAAAAAGTAAGGACACATGTCCTGCGAAATGTGCTAAGCTGCTTTAAAGTTTTATTGAGGAAAACTTTTTGAATTCTACAAAAGAATAGCATTATAAAGAAATTGGAGGAAAAACAGGAAATGCTTGTGTTGATTTAGTTGTCATGAACGACAAGAAATATTGCAAGAGTTTTAAGTACCTAAAAAGTATATCTTAATTGTGTAAGTGTGTCCATTTGTAAATGTTTTCGAAAGCAACCTTATCACCTTCAAGTGTCTTAAAGTTTAAGTTTAAGGCTTTGTTGCAACTAATCAGCTTATAAGTTTAAAAGATAAATAAAACAAAAAAATCAATAATGCCAAAAAAAAAAGGAATTCTATAAAAACCATAACAAAGTAGATGCTAGCGTGTATTAGTTCTTCATACAATCGCATATACAGTCTGGTTTCGAAAATTGTTGACATTGATAGCAAGTGTTTTGCACTGGTTATTCCTAAGCTAAGAATGGTTTGTGTTAGATATTGGATTCGTGTGGCTGTTGTTGTTATTGTAGTTGGCAGCAGCAGCAGCAACAGCAGCTGTTGATGTCGTTTGTTTTTAAACAGACATTTTAGACATGTGTCAAAATAATGAAATCCGATATATATGGATAATAATATAAAACGACAAAGGTACTTATTATTTTTTTAAATTGCTTTATATAACATTGACAAAATATAACACAAATTTAATCGGAATTTACGACTTTATGTCGACGATACACGCTGGGGAAAAATGAGCTAAACAAGTGCATGGCTTATTATTGGTGTCATTTATTCATTAAGTGAGAAAGGAAGCTGAAATTTGGACATCTTAAGAAAGATTCGTTCACGCCATTAGTCCCTGCAACTCTTTACTTGCCAATTTACGAAAAATAAGCATGCATATGTCTTTAAAAAAAAAACTAATGACTTTTTTTTCTCATAAATTACTAAAGCTCGAATTGCACTTGAGGTTTTTTATTTATTTTTCTGTTTTTAGCATTTTTTTATTGGCTTCACTTCATGTCTGTTCCGTGCAAATCGTGGAATCAACTTCCATTAACCAACTTCCCGATGAGCTGGGGTTTTGAAACTTAAAATGTAGCTTAAAACTGTATGACAACACACACTCAAAAAAAAATTTACAGAAAATCTAGAAGAATAGCACCCAATCGTTAGAAAATCGGGCTTCATTTTGTCGTACTCTACCATTTGATTAAAGTTTTTAAATCATATAAAATCAACATAATAAATAAAAAGGTCATTTAGAAAAAAATTTAATTAAATTAAACTTTTTGATTTGATTGTTCATTAACATTATTTGTCTAAATTACAAGGCCATTTAGAAAAAACTTAAACTCAATGAAACTTTTTGATTTGATTGTTCATTTACATTATATGGCTTGAAAAAATTATATAAAATACAAAATAATAAAGACATGAAAATATACAGATTTCAAATTTCGAATTACATTCGGAGTTGAAGAAAAAGCGTAAGGAACTTCGTTTGCGGTCCCCCGACAGCACCACTTTCTTCTTGAAGTTTATGTAGTAAGAAGTTAAAAAAAAATTAGTTTAGCTGGTGAAAGTCCCCAAAATAGGTTTAAAATGTCATTCCTGTAACCTGTTCTCGATCAAAATTATAAAAATTCAAATGGTGTACCTTCCGAAATTTTTATTTTTATATGTTCTAGCTGACAAGGTCAAAATTATACGTATACCGTGTGCATTTTCTGTATCGTCGATAAGTAACGTTTAAGCACCCTCTCAGCGTGGCTTTTAACACTTATATATTTATATTTAAATTTCAAAAATGCACCAGTTTTTTTTTGAGTGCGAAGCTCAAGTAAAAACTTAAACGTATTTGTTTTATTATTAATATTTAAAAACAAAATGTAGTTCCTGCAACCAAGCGTGTATTTAGTTAGTAATAGACTAAACATAAATTGAGTATAACATATTAAAGTAGTTGGCAAATAAATGAGAAAAACGTGCAAAAAAGGGTTTTTAGTTTTCTCTGATGCCGGTGATCTGCAAATAAAGACGATTTTGTCTTCCATTGAAATTTTATGTCATTCCTGTAACCACTCAAAAACACACAAAATGGCATACAAATAGATTTTATGACGTTGTACCGTGTGGCCTCAAGCAATTTTAACTTACTTTGGAGCCAAATAGTATAAAGAAACCATAATTCTAGCTTCTAGTTTTTTCCATTTTTCCATTTTTCAAATGAGAAAAGGGTACTTATGGCGTTGTGCAAAAAAAAAAGGCCATTTACTTTCAACGCTTCTATTTCGGGTAATAGATTATCAACTTACAACCGAACATATTTCTACACATCTATGGTGCAGTAACTTTTTAATAAAATTTGTTTCATCACCCTTCTTTTAAAAAAAAATATTATGAAAGCGTACAACAGCTTTTGATGTTTATGTATTTATAGGGGCATTTCCATCGTAACTGACGTGACATGCGTACGACTTAAAGCTTCGTTTTCTCGGAAGTTTATGTTATTAATGTAAAAAAATTTCTTATGTACATATGTCTTACAAGAAATAGTGATGGTATGATCTAACAAAATTATCGTTCCTGTAACTAATTAAGAATGGCAGTGGTAAATATGGGCGTAACTCACGCGACAAAAAAAGGGGTGTTTTACAAGCAAGTTTAGATTGCAAAACTCAGCTAATTTTTCCATATAATTTGATTTTGTTTTTAATTTTTAAATAATGGCAAAACAGTGAAGTTTTATAAAAAATCCACTTAACCTATGGACTTTGCTTATTTAAAAATATATTGAGTTTCCAAAAAATATTTGCTGTAACACACACGACAAAACCCACGCAAAAGATTTCCTTAAATTCAAATTGGGTAATTACGTAATTAGGTAGTAAAGTAATTATGTAATTTAGTAGCTAACGAGAAAATTTAATATTTTGCCCTTTTCTTGCCTGAACCATTTTTTTATTATCTTCAGCCAATGTCTTCCATTTTTAGTAAAACAAAAAGTTTACGAAACATTTACTAAACATTTACGAAAAAGGAAACTACATTTGTGAAACAGTGCAGACGATTTGATCATCAAGGTTAATGAGTTTATATAGAAATTTCATTAATATATAAAATTATAATGTTTCTCTTAGATAATATCATAAAATAAATAGTTTTTAATAAGTTTTAATTTTTGGCTCACGGTAGACTTTTCTGGTGAAATGCCCAAACATAAAATTTTAATATTTTAAATTTAAGGTTTGGAATTCTTTTACAAAGATAATTTTTTTTTTTTCTTTCGAAACACATTGCCTCAGTTGTCATCATATAAAGCGAAAATTATTTGATGATATTATAAGCCCGACCGAAAGCGAGACCTTTAGAGGCTGTTCAGACTTGCCTCAAATGAGGCAACTCACTTGCCTCATTTTGACATCTACAGGCAAAGCGGGAAGCGGGAAGGTGACATGTTACGTGAGGCAAGAATTTTAAAAAATTTTGCTACTCATTTTGACGTAAGTCAGAGTGAAGTTTGTTCTGTTGATTTATTTTCCTCTTTTTGAGGCTATTCAGGTGTAGTATTGGCGCGAATTAATTTTGTTTATTCATAGTTGTTCGCAAATTAATATTGTTTAAATTATGAACATTTCTGTGTTTAATAATTCAAAAGAAAACAACAGGAAAAAAACAATAAACGTTGAAATAACAGTCAAACCTAAATCAGAGCGGAAGCGTTTTTTATGTGTCAAAAATTTTTCATGCCCATACGATTTATATGAAGCAAACCATAATAACGCGGCGGCAACGCTCAGCGGTTGGAAAATCCAATTTTAACAGAGCGTTAGAAAGTAAAGTTGGCTGCAGAAAACGATGAAATTGGAATTTCTGCGAAAAATTTGTCATTTATCACTATGCCCGCATTCAGCGGAGTCAACAGCTGACAACTGTTGTGTTAAAATTTACTGAGGGCCGCTTTCTCAATGTCCGGTTAAGCACTAATGCGGTTAAGCGGAACTTTAACCAGCAGTTAAAGTTAAAGTTCCTTAGCAAAAAAGCCCTTTCTCAATGTTCGGTTAAGGTTGAACTGACAGTTAAGTGCTGATTAAGTTAACGGCAAGTTGTGGTTTCGGTTAGCGCCATTTTAGGGTAAATGATTTCGAAGATGCTGTCAAACTTTAAAATTTAAGATGGCGGATAGAGTTGCCAACTAGATTTTTTTTATTTTTGCGAATTCTTGTAATTTTGAAATTCTGACAACGGATTTGATTTCGAATATAATGTCACAGTTTTAACATTTAAGATGGAGGTTAGGGTTGCCACCTAAATTTTTACCACAGTATTGCCACCTAATAATATGTATTTTTAAGCGTTTTAAACATCATTTATCAGTGTTAAGGGGTCGCTGATTTTGAATCTAAAATCAGAATTTTAAAATTCAAGATGGTGGGTAGTGTTGCCACCTTAATTTTTAGTAGTTTTATAAATTCGGGGCTGGCAACAAAAAAATGGTTTGCCAAAAATGGGTCGCTGAATATGAATCCGTTGTCAGAATTTCAAAATTATAGAATTTTGAAATAGTAGGGTTGCCACCTAACTATATGTCTTTTGAATAGTTTTAAACATCATTTATCAGTGTTAAGGGGTCGCTGATTTCGAATCTAAAGTCAGAATTTTTAAATTCAAGATGGTGGATAGGGTTGCCACCTCAATTTTTTGTAGTTTTATGAATTCGGTGCTGGCAAAAAATAAATGGGTCGCTGAATCCAAATCCGTTGTCAGAATTTCAAAATTATAAATTTTTGAAATAATAGGGTTGCCACCTAATAATATATATTTTCACGAGTTTTAAACGTCATTTATTAGTGTTAAGGGGTCGCTGATTTCGAATCTAAAGTCAGAATTTTAAAATTTGCCAGCCCCGAATTTATAAAACTGAAAAAATTAAGGTGGCAACCCTATCGACCATATTGAATTTTAAAATTCTGACCTTAGATTCGAAATCAGCGACCCCTTAACACTGATAAATGACGTTTAAAACTATTGAAAAGACATATAATTAGGTGGCAACCCTATTATTTCAAAATTTTATAATTTTGAAATTCTGACAACGGATTCGGATTCAGCGACCCATTTTTGGAGTATCAGTTTTTTTTTCCAGCCCCAAATTTATAAAACTAAAAAAATTAAGGTGGCAACCCTATCCACCATCATGAATTTTAAAATTCTGACTTTAGATTCGAAATCAGCGACCCCTTAACACTGATGAATGATGTTTAAAACTCTTAAAAATACATATTATTAGGTGGCAATACTGTGGTAAAAATTTAGGTGGCAACCCTAGCCTCCATCTTAAATTTTAAAACTGACATTATATTCGAAATCAAATCCGTTGTCAGAATTTCAAAATTACAAGAATTCGCAAAAATAAAAAAAATCTAGTTGGCAACTCTATCCGCCATCTTAAATTTTAAAGTTTGACAGCATCTTCGAAATCATTTACCCTAAAATGGCGCTAACCGAAACCACAACTTGCCGTTAACCAAAGAAGTAAAATATAAGGAAATGGTGTTGATTACACATACACTGTACGTGAACTGTCGCACCATTCGTAAATTGTGCGAGCGAGAAAGAGTGTGTTTTTTGACATTTTTGAGAACCCTGTCATCTGATTGGAAGACTCCTCAGCAAAATAGTTGAAAATAATTTAATTTTAAGCATTTTTCACTGCTTAAAAAGCAACAAAATTAAAGAGAAAAAAAAAACACTAAAACAAATGCAATATGAGTTGTGCGGTTAAGAATTGTAATAGTTCCCGAAAACCTAAAAACAATGCGCATTCGTTCCACAGGTAAATATGTCCATACGGTTCAAATTCTTTTAACAATAGTGCTTTATTTAGTTTCTAACGATATTTTTTTAACTTATTTGTGTTAGAAATGTATATATTTCTTATTAAAAATGGTTTAAAAATGCAATTTAGACCCCGTTGATTTTCCGCCAGTTTGATCAAACCACATCTGTCAAAACATAAACACTGCTTCAGGGGCGCAGTCATTTTTCGCAGTTGAATACATGTTTGGGGCGCTCTTGTTTTCAGCATAGTGAATCAGATTTAGTACCTGTTTGCTAAATTTTTCTGATTTTTACACATCAACTAGGCAGAAACACCCAAAAAATAAGGATTTTAAAAAATTAACCTAATATAATTTGTAATTAAAGTTGAAGTTTAGAATTTATAGGCCTTCAAATATAGAAAAATTACCTAAAAATCTTGCAGTTTTTCTAGTTTTTCAACAAAACTAAGCTTTATGGGTATTAAAACAAAGGTAATGTGCGTATCTATTCAACGAGGTGTCAAATTTAGAATTCCTTAAGATATAATTTTTTTATAATTAGAATTTGTCTGAAAGACTAGTGATTTCTCTTTTACGAAAGCAATACATTAAAAAGATAACTACATTCAGAACTGCTGTAGACAGAGAAGCCTGTGTGGTACTTACTGATGTTTGTAAGCCCTAAGCAGCATCCGAAGGCCTCCTTTTGATATATTTTTTTTTTTTATTAAATTTGGATAAACCTCGCGATTTTAAGTAAAAAAAAGGGTTGTATCTTAAATGATACCCATGATATCTTGATATCTTGTTGAATAGATACTTGTATTATCTCTCTTTTGATACCCATTAAGTTTAGTTTTGTTGGAAAACTTAAAAAGTCAGCTAAATTTTTAGTCCACTTTTTCCAACGTTGGATGCCTATAACTTCTAAGCCAATTGCGAGCGATCATGTTTATTCCACAATTTCGATAACATTATATAATATTTGAAAAATTATTTTATTACATCCATGCTCTCGTTTTTACTCAATTTTCCCATGGTAGTGAACTAGCAGTTAGACACATACTAGCAACATATTTTATATGGTCTTACAGCCCTATTCTGGCAAATTTACAAATTGTTAACCAGTATTTTGAATATTTTAATGTGTTTGTTGTAATTTTTTGATTTCAAAACAAAATTTGAAGTTTAAAAATAAAAAATTTTGATAAAAATTGTCAACTGCTTTTCAGTTATTGACAATTTCATTAACAAATTTTGATTTTTGAGCTTTAAATTTTGTTCTGAAAGCAACCCACCCAGCATTTGGAAGATTGTTTTGTAGAGAACCACCTAAGCGAGTCTTTTTCGAGTCCGCTTGGTGATCTACAAAAACAATATACATGTCGTGTGCGGAAGCAAATTTTGCTCCTCACAGTTGATCAAAAACTAGCTGCTTGTTTGGCTCGAAAATGAGTCGTTTTTTCAAATTTTTTTTGGTATTTTTGGGATCAAAAAACGACTCGAAAAAGACTCGCCAAGAAGAGTCGCGCATAGGGTACCATTTTCTCCCGAACAAAGAGTCTTTTCTGATCAGAAAATGAGCGCATTTTCGACTGTCGCCATTGCGGAGAAGAGTCGAAAACAACTCTTTTATGTTTAAAAATTTCAAAAAATGCTGGGTAGGAACAAACACATAGAAATATTCAAAATACTGGTTAACAATTTGTTAATTTGCCAGAATAGGGCTGTTAGAATGTTTGATCATTAGTGTGTTTCATATTGTTAATATGTTCAAATGACAGTATAATAGAACAAAAAAGGTTTTATATTAATGAACTTTGTACGAAGCAATTCCTTCTTTCGGTCGCTTAAGCACTTTTTCCCTGTGATGTTCGACGACTCTCAACAAAAACTATTTTTGTTTTCCATCTCTGACTGATTCGTTAATCTTTTTAATCAAAGCAATTCCTCTTTCTGCAGTGTCATTGACAACCTTAAGAGCATCGATATAGCTTTTCAGAAAATTACCACAGTATTCAGTAACGTCGTGGACTTTAAGCAATTCAAAAAACTTCTTTGTTTTCATAGTAACGAAATGACTCCGATCTTTTCCTTCAAAAGCTAGATGTTTGCCCTCTAATCGTTTCAGTTCTCTTTTGTTTGCAGGTTTTGTATCTAAATTTTTCAACATATTTTCCTTGACATCCCGAGTAATACGTTCATCTAAAAATGCTAATCCTACGTTTGTTTCTGACAAATACCAAAGGTATCTCTTGGCAACCATGAGAGCACTTTTTCTGACGTCGGCATCGGAGTAAGTGCTCAAAAGCTGTAGCATATCCAGATCATTCTTTAGAGCCCATCGACTGACAGTTGCGTCATGCCAAAAGCGAACGTTGATTAGGTTGAAAAAATGTGCAACTCGATTTATTCCTTTCAATTCTCGTTGAGGCATACTTAACTGTTTGGTGAACAGGGCCATTGTCAGAGCATATGTTGCCTTCACCATCCACCTCGCTTCATGTAAGGCGCCTGGGGTCCTAAAATTGAAGTCGCTTTCATTCCAACCTCCTAGATAAAGGAGTGACAGTTGTAATAAATCTTTGTAGTATTCTCTTGCGTGACTTCCATTTTTTTTAGGATATTTTGGATGTAGCTTATCAGATATGCCTTCTTATCAAGCAAGTCCCACAGATTTTGGAATTTCAGGAAAGTTAGGATGTCAGGACCACTAGAAGGTGATTCGCAACACTCTTCAAACATACCTTTTCATTAACTCATTGATGTGATGGCGAGAAGCCAACCACAACAATGTTCGATTGAATTCCTGTTCTATACTGGTTCTATTCTAAAATTTAAACTCTTTCTTCCAACGTCTTGAGATTTTCGTGGGCAACTGTTTGCTATTCCAGTGTAATACTAAAAATGGAACGCTATCAAAACGTAAATCTTCAATATTGTTTGCCATTCGACTTCTATTTGTCACCCGAACACGGTGAATCGTAGCTGGAGACACAGCAATTTGTGAGATGTCGTGACCAAGGCTCTTTGTAGTTGCTATAAATGATGTACTTGCTTGTCGAACTGAGAGATTTGCTCGATCCCATGTAGACGTAAGTGCTTGGTTAATGGGTTTAATTTTAGAGCAGTGTGATTTCGTAGATGGAGGCGAAAATAATGCTTTATCATCAGTAGGTGGTGCTGATGATGATGGGGATGAATCTTCCAGTATAACTGTCTTATTGATTTCAGCAGCGCCTTTATAGTGTTTATTCTTATAAGTCTCTTTTTGCTGTTCTTTGGCATTCTTGGTGTTAATTTTTAAGATGAAAACCTTGTTTACTCCATAAATGAGCTCATACGATTTTATCTTTGTGACATAAGAAAGTCTTTATCCTCTTGTAAAACGTTTGGAAGATCCATCACATTTTGTCGAGAAATATCAAAAAATTCGACGAGGTCGTCTTTTCTTATCCTTCGTTTCATATTTGCTGTGTTTGTAATTCTTGACTTCTACTTGCATAAATTTTGATAGTCTTTGTACAACTTTTTTATACCACTTCGGATATTCTCTTCCGTCTTTACTGGAATATTTGCTTTCCTCCACACTTCCAGTAGTTTAGCACTGGTGGATTTAGCTGCAACTGCAAGCGTTTCTTGGCTATTTTTGTGATGATAAATAAAAACTAAAAGTACTTGTTCCTTTGAAGAGAGGCGAGCTTTTAAAAAACCACCTATGTACACTTTTTCTAATAGCAAAACACCCCTTTTGATTTTCATTTTTAATTTCAATTATTTACCTGAAAACATAACAAAAAAAAAAACACATAAAAATCAAAAAAATACACTTTCACAAAACATTTCAGTATGACATACCGTCGGCCTAATTCTAATACGACGTAACTCAAAATTATCTATTGTTCAGGAGGCAAAGAAAACTATTATTTGTATGAAGTTCATACGATAATGTATTGTTTCAAACGTTCTACCTCCCTTTTTTTCATACAAACATTAAAAACTAAAAAAGGACATAGATGTAGTTTTGACAAATCTACCTAAACCGCTAATAAACATTACTTTGACCAATTTTGACATACGTTCTATTAGAATTAGGGCGACGATACGTTTTTAACTAGTGTGAGATAAAAGTGGCCAACATGTGCGACCCCTGTATATTCTTCAATCTTCATGAAATTTGGCGTACATGTCTTTTGTGTCAGTGAGACTAAGGACAAAAATAAAGTCACATAAAAATCAAACTTTTGGATAAATGAGACACCCTATTGATCATATCTCTGTCTGTTGTAAAAAATTACTTGGTCATGCGTTACCAAGTTACCTTGAAGCTAGACATTGCTTTTTCCTACACCGGATCATCTATATACGTGGTCCTACATATCTTTTTTAAAAGTTGAAATTTTGCAGATCAAGTTGAAATATGAACCTCATGATCCCTAGATACAATTTCCTTAACTCCAGCAGATTGTTTTTCGTCAGCGTTATTAGGTCGTGGAAGTCATGATCTAATAGTATTAATAGCGTTTCTGATAAAAATCACTTTAAGCATTTACGGCCGTATTCATTACGTTTGTTATGCATTCGTTAAAAACTGTTTTAGTTAGAACACAAACTATCCCTTAAAATGCTGTTTATGCATAAACGTATTTTAAGAGCATTTTAAGCAATATGGGAATTTTTTAAAAACAGTAAGCAACACTTCATCAGCTGACAGCTTGACGAAAGAACTTGACGAAAAACAAACTTTTTTATGCCGTACAGCTGATTTGACAAATAATATTAGGTATTAAAAAAGCAAAAAAAGTGAAGTGAAAAGTAAACACAAATATAAAAACAATGGACATGTTCAATATTTTGATTATCTGCGCTTTAGTGGAAGAAGAGGATCCTCCTCCGAAGTGGCGAAAAATGTATAGAGCAAGGATCAACCCCTTTGAACAAAACAACGACGAGGAGTTCCGGAAAAATACAGACTCAGCAAAGACAGTATGTGATAAATAATAAATATGCTTGCAGAATATGTCAATGGAGGCAAAAGGGGTGGAAAGAGACCACCGGAGTTGGAAGTTCTCTCTGCAATTAGCTGTTCGAATAGAAACGACGTCCAGGATGATTTTAACGATCGTTAAAATACTCTTAGAACGATGATGCTAATATACGTTTATGAATAACAAAAACTTTTTCACTGTATAACTATCGCTAAAACAGGTTTATGAATACGGGGGTTAATTTTCAAACACTTCTCTTAGCTCCCAGTTTACTTTTTATTCTCACTTTTTCTTCTCTCACTCTCTTATTATTTTTTAAGGAATACTTTTTCATTGTCTAATTTTTATTAGTCTTTTAAAGTACTATTATTATTGATAGCAGTCTGTAATATTTATTTGCATTTTGTATCTTAAATATTGTTGTATCCATGGTAAATTCGGCATGCAAAAGAATTTTTCTTATCTGCCAAAAATTGCTTAAAATAATAACTAATAAGTCAAATATTGCAATGTTTTGTCAAATATTATAACATCTTGCAGTCTTTTAATATCAATTGTTACTAAATAAAGAGATTTAGTGAAAATAAACAAGTTTTCAAAGTAATACCAATAAAAGTTAACCATCGAGTGTTAAAAATATATATATACTTTTTCGCACCGAACACGACAACACTTGTTTCTTTAATACTTCTTAGACTTAACGCAACCTACACATAAAACTGTTTTTTTTTTAACACATTAACTGCTTCCGGATTTTTTTCTGCAAAAGTTTGTCGTGCAGTCATTTTCATGCTATTTACAGAAATTACCTTAAATAATAAAAATAACAGCACCACCTTCACGAGCGTCTGATCTCACTCCAACTCCATCAAATCTCTAGATGTGCAAAGTTTTCATTTTAAGCACACAAAAAAAAAATTCATTATTTGAAAAGTTTTACTTACCATAACCGCGTCAAGACGACACCCTCTGAGCGAATCCACTCGAAAAACACTTTTCAACTAGGCAAATAAAAAATTGTCTGAATAAAGAAAAAATAAAAAAATTGCAAGAAAGTGAAAAGTTTATTGCTTTTGCAACAAATGCTCGCGAATTGTTAGGTGAATTGAGCAAATAATACAAGATAAAAACCACGGTTAAAAAAAAAAACAATAACAAATTATCATGCTGGCAAAAATAGGTGGAAACGTTATAACGTTACTGTGTTACACCGCTACACAGACTTTTCTAACTTTTTTGCTTATAAAATTTGTAATGAGCATAACGAAATTACAGAAGTGACTATAAAATCTGCGATCTTTCATTAGCTAAAGAATCTGCTGAAGATGTTAAATTATCATAGGTCTAGAAAAATACTTCAAATCTTTTTTAAAATTCTAACCATCCAGCTTTAAGTGCAGTTCATGGTGAAAATAAATCATCACAGCTATATTTGGAAAGAAGTGAATAGTAAGCAAATACTAAATGCAATAGAATTATTAAGAAAAATTAAACGCAAACCGAACCAAGCAACACAAAAGGATGTGGAGGCTACCGCCTGCAACACAGGGACATATAAAAAGGAAAATAAGAAAAAAAGGACAGCAGCAAAAATTCAACACTGCGTATTGTTTTTCCAAGCTCGGGCGCCATTTACTTTGTTTACTGAACAATGCAAGTATCATGTGTAACGTGCTAACAAAGCAAAACAATGAACTAACAATTTTGATATGCATGCGTGAGCAAAAAAATGTTCAGTCCAAAGGCTAGCTTTTCTTGCTGATACCTTGTTGACAGAAAATAAAAATAAAAAAAAATACCTTAAAAAATATATATTTGGTCAGTCGAAGTAATAAAATCCCGTTTTTACGCTCTGAATGTGTCCATAAATCACACTCATTTAAAAAGCCATGTTAAATACGAGCAAGTTAATAATTTTATACACTTGCTATAAGAAAAAAGTTATTGTTATGTGTTTTTTTTTTATGGGAGTAGGGTAAGGAACATTTTTTCTAAATTACTTTTTTACTCTTAATTTTTTCGAGTACGGTCAAATCATACCAAGTAAGAAAGTTACATAAAGTATTTGTTACAATATTGTTAAAAATCTAGGACAAGTTTTTTTTAGTCGTTAAACAACCTTTTTGTAAAGTCTGTAATTTTTAAATTTGTTTAACTACTTATGTTGTTGAATTTTTTGGCCAATTTGTAGTATGTTAAATGTTTATAATGGGCAATTCCACAGTCCCGGGCGTTACATTCGTACGACTTCAAGCACAGATATTATTGCAATTACAAGAGCTACCACATATTTTGCTGTCGAAAACAATATCATTTTAGCTGGTCTATCGATACATAAAAAAAAAATCAAATCCATGGTCTTTTCTTGTGGTTATTTCAAAAATATTGCAAGGACGGGCGTTACGAGCACAAGAAAAGAATTCCTGCAATGCTCTAAAAAATTGCAAAGTTTAGCCAAACTATATAATTTCAAATAGACAGTTTAATCACATTCGCTAGGAAAATTATTGGTTGAAAGCACTGTGTCGAAAAACAAATGGTCAAATAAAAATTAAGCTTATTATTAAATACTTAGAACTGGGCCGGGCGTTACATGAATTAGGACGGGCGTTACGTGTACTAAATAATATATAAAATAGCACAGAAATCCGTTTTGTACTAAGTTACTGAGGCCATTTAGTGAAATAAAAAGAGTACACTAAAGTTTTGGTTGGTTTTTATAACAGTTCTTCAGTTTTTTGTTAAAGCAAAATAGTTTGCTTCACATAAAATCTTTTAATAAATCAGAAAAAGCAGTGAAAAAATTTTCTGCAGTCGATTGCAAAATGTCACGTTTAAAAGAGTTGACAGAGCGTGAAAAAGGTAAAATCTAAGCATATTTTTCAGAAAAAAGTCTTTTGTTAAATAAGTTGCTTGATCGGGAGAAGTGATCGAGTAGAGTAGTGCGAAATTTTGTAAAACATAATAAAAATTATGGTTCGAAAAACAATCAGCGTGGACGCAAAAAAGTTTCGGCAATTATGAAATTCGTCGTGTTTTACGAACAGCTAGCAACAGCACAAAAAGCCTGCGAGAAATAAAGGCAGAATGCTACTTAATTAGAACCTGGTACGATTTTCGAACAAAATGTATCTTTTTGTACATTTATCATTTCTCGAAATTTTCTTTTAAGATAATCATTTCTGATGAAAATAAGTTTAATTTGGATGGACTAGATGACTACAATGGATACTGACGGGATATACGACGAAAACTCCGATATTTTTCAAAAATATATTTGAAACACATCGAACGCTATTTTACGTTAGTTTCGAACCCATCAAATTTCCGTTCTTGAGTGGCCATCATTTTCTCCTGATCTCAATATCATGAAAAATATGTGGGGTGGGGTGCTTTAGTTCGCGTTGTTTATAGAGAAAATACCCAATACTCCACGAAGGAACAGCTGCAACAAGCTATTCTACAAGCCTGGGACGACTTCAGCCAGCAACGTTCAGAATTTATTTGACTCAATACCAAATCGGATTTTAGAGGTTATAGAAAAAAAAATAGAAACATAACCCATTACTAAAATAAACAATATAAATATGTCTGGGAAAAAACCCTTTATGAAATGCGATCCTAATTTTGCGATAGCGGCCTTTTTCGTATTTAATATTTTCTCATTTAATGTTATTGTTGGTGTTTGTTATATATTTACAAAAATTGGTCTCAACACACTTGTCTAACGGTAAAAGTAGAAAAATGTTATCATACCCACAACAAAAGATGTAAGTAAAAATCTAGTGGGATTATAATTTTGAGACGTGGTGTATTTTACCTTAACTCATCTTCTGAGGATTGCTTCGAAAAAAAATGTTGGGACGGGCGTTACATCTTTTCAACTCGCTATAAAGGGCAAATGCGAAAACAAAAATTAGAAAATACCACGGAAATCTTTGAGCGCTATGCCTAAGATAACTATCACAAAAATGGACAATAACTGATATTATAATTCCGGACTTAAATAACTTTTTTCTTTTTTATGGGGACGGGCCTTACAGTTAGTTAGTGTTTTTTCAACCTCCAAAAAGTGGCTCACGCAGGATAAGTATTTAATTTTCCCGAGCATCATTAAATTTTCATACTCTGTCTTTTAGCTTTCTGAGTTTTAGTTTTTCACTGACAGTGTTTTGACACTTGGAGCACAAGCTTGCAAGATATCTACTCCAAAAAATTTATAAAATGTACTTGATACACTTGACTTTAAAGTTAAAAATATCCCAAAGTATCATTAATTCGGAATTTTAGCGACATTACATGAAAGACAGACCATTTCTTCATATAGAAATACGGCGATTTAAATAATATCTTCAACTTTAATTTTTTTAGTTCGTTATCGATTAGCTTGGAATTGTCCTAATACAAAATATATAAAAATTCAATGTTTTCCGACGCACTGAGGGGCAGGGCAGTTTTTTATAAGAAACTTTGCTTAACAAAGCTTTATATCTCGGGCATCAGAAGTGGTACCAAAGAAAATTTTCTTATTTCGGACTCTTCAAATATTTTTGAACGAAATTCTGTCTTAAAATATTTATTTAAAACACAAAAAAAAATACCAAGATTTTTTTCCGATTTTTTTATTTAAAACTTAAGATTTTAATTTTTTTCAATGCTGAGTTGAGGTTCTTCATGCTAAGAAGTAAACATTTTTTAAAAGATCGATTAGGAAAAAAAAAAAATTGTGGTCTTTACCTGGTGTTTTGAATAGATACTCTTAAACAGGGAGTTCTTCAGAAATATTTGAAGAATCCAAATTGAGAAAATTATTTCCGTATCACTTCTGATGCTAATGATATACAAAAGCTTATATTCACTTTTTTGAAAAAGTTGAAAAATTGCATTCAAGTATACATTTCTCCAAAACAAGAAAATGCATGTGCGAAAAATATGCAAATTATTTGTACGCAAAATTCAAAGAAAACTCTAAATATAAAATTAAAATAATCAGATAACAACTAAAAGTTCTGTGCTATCTCGGGTGTACTAACAAAATCGAGTATCCTGCTCACAGGACACTGTTTGTAAAAATTGAGATTGGCATCGTGTTTGGAAAAATATTGGTAGTTAAAGTCTATATTCGCTTTTGCTTTATGACATGTAGTTTTTCTTATAAAAAATCTAAGCATTTTGAGATCGTTATTTTTTTACTCTTTATATCAAAAAACAACTTTGTCTTTACGGGAGAGGAAGACATCCTTTACTTTTCCAGAATTTTTTTTGGAAAAAAATGCAACTTTTGAGGCCTCTAAAAATATGAAACTCGAAAAAAATTGTAATTCGAGCTCTAATTATTCATGGTTTAGTTTTTCTGAAGCCAATCTTTTTACGCCTCGTTTTGTGATTTGCTTGAGTGAAATCTGAAAGACGACGCTTTGTTCCATACATCTTTTTCTTAGAATTGTTGTTGTTTTTTTACTTGCGTCTATTTCAACAAGAGGATATAAAATTAAGAATATTTCTTTGTAAGCGTGAGGATCGAACTCGCGGCTTACGATCGAGAGATCGACACACTAACCACTACTTCAAACCAACCATTTTTGACATGGTGTGATTCATTCAATATTAACTGAAGCTATGTAGATGACAGAAATTTATTAAAGGGATTGTTAATTAGCTGCCCTACATATTCTATTGTGAATGCGTGAAGCTTTAATGCAGCAGACAAGGTTGCCAGTAATGCGGGAAAAATCCCATTCGTGGTAGTTGGGAATTTTTTTTTTTTGGAAATTCCCATGGTATTTTTTAATCCAGCGTGGTATTTTTTAATTGGCGTGGGAATTCAGCGTAGTATTTTTTAATTGCATGGGAATTCGGGAATCTTCTTCTTAAAAATTCTTTTTCACTTTTATTAAAATTTAATAATGTTATTGGATGAACAACGTAAGCGTAAAGCTAAAAGTTTACGCTGTACATTTCCTCGAACCTACCTTTAAGAAAAACGATTAAATTACTTATTTGTTTTAATAACAACCCAGCAGCGGATTTGCCAGTGGCTACCATAGAACTAATACAGAATAAATTATTAGGTAAGGAAGCATTACTTTTTTCAAAAAGTAATGCGTCTGCATATAGCAGAAGTAATTAACTCATACCTCATTACCTGTAATGTAGCATACAAGAAAAGTAATGCAGTGATTTTTATAACTTAATACAAGTAGTATGTTACTCCATAACTTCTAGGTAATGCTGAAGGGAGGCGATCACTTACCTCCTGTCTCATTCAATGTTAATTGTAAGGAATTATATGCATAGTAAGGTAATATAGTCGGAAGTAGTGGTCATTACAAGGTAATTGATGTATATGTATATATATATTCCATCCGCTACTGGGAAGTTTCCATCACAAAATTGCATGAAAACTTAGCAGACATTTTTTGACATATAGCAATACTATCCTGATTATTATTTTTTTGCAAGCGTAAAGTTTAAAAAAATTATTTTAAAATGCCTAAAATAAGTGAAAAATAAAATTACTAAAAAAACAATAATAAAAAATATTTGCAAGTTTGCTTATCGATTCCATTGGTTTTCAATTATCTTTTAAAATGAAAATGAAATCACATACGCATTATACGCTCTGCTTATTATGTTATGTTATGTTATGTTATGTTATTTCTATTTTTTTTTTAAATTTTTTATTTATATTTTAATTCGTATGGGATTTTTTGTGGGATATTTGAATGCATATGGGATTTTTGGTGGTATTTTAAGAAAGAGTGGTATTTTCATGGTAATTTTTAATGGTCATGATATTTTTTTTGGTATTTTTTATTTGCGGTGGGACTTTTTTTGTTTATCTTTACCATGGGAATTTGGGTGGTATTTAATTTATGTTACTGAGGGAAAAAGGTTATTTTCGTGGAAATTGTTCCGAATTTTGACTGGCAGCCTTGGCAGCAGATCACAATTATCGATCAAATACAACGTTTCCATGGCGAGTTAAGTCGAGGTTGACTCGGGATTAACTTACCATGAAAACGCAAGTTGAGTTGGATTTCGTCATATCCACAAAACTCCATGAAACTTCTTAAATTTCACTGAGTTATATTGGATGCGTTCAGAATATGATACAGTTGCTCAACTGTTGAGTAAGGTTTTATTGATGAGTTTTTTTATTTTATTTCTGCCACTGCGCTGACATAAAATGTAATAAACCTTTCAGCAGGCACACAAAGTAGCGGAAACTAATACTGATCAAATTTACACTAAGAAAAAATGGCGAATAGAATGGCAGAAGTCCAACTCGACTCAATGTTGTGCATGGAAGCACTATCGAGCTAGAAACGCCATTATGTCAACTTGAAGAAAACCTAACCTAGGATCAACTCGCCATGGAAACGTAGCAAAAAGCATTTTGCATTAGCTATCCAAACAACAAAAGCATCAAGGTTCCATTGAACGAGTGGATTTTAATTGCGAATTCAGACATGAATGTTCATAGGCACTTAAGGCAAGGATGGTGGTCTAGCGCTTGAAAATTTTAGGTATTTTTAGGAATTTTTTAAAAAGTTAAAATATTGAACAACGATATTTAAACTTTTAAGGTGTAATGCAACTCTCACTCATCATAAAAAAATATTTTTTTTTAATTTAAAAAAGTGTTAATCTTGTTCGAAATGGCGTTCAATGAGACGCTCTCAATGAAAAGAGGCATGGACGGTGTTGTAGATTTTGACTTTTCTATTTATCTGAAAAGTAAAAACCTAGAATATTATTAATCATCATGAGTGCAGCTATGGCTGGCACTAGAAAAAAAGATATGAAAAATTGACAGAATGACGCGCTTTTGAATATTAAGTTCTTAAATAAGCATGTTTTCTACCGGTTATTAAGTGAAAAATATACGATGTTTTTTAAATAAAACTTTGATTCTAGTTCCACCGTTGTTATGAATAGCAATTTTAAATTTCAGATGATTCGGCTAAAAAGTTTTTGTTTTTTCTTCAACACCATGCCGAAAAAAGTAGTTTCGAGATAAATGAGTATAAAGAGAATGAATGTAAATGAAACACTGTGGCTCGACACCTACTAAAACGGCTGGAGAAGTGAAAATACAATGTTCAGTTGCTTTTTGACAAGACCTAATGTAAAATAACATAGAAATCTAAAATCCACGGATCTATACGTCTCGTCACGTTGCGTTTATTATAACCACTTGTATGAGAAAGCATTGTTTCAAACTATAAGTGAAAGAATGCTCTGCTCAACTAACATAAGATCACATTACGTTACTTCTATTATAATTGGACATTAACATCAGAAAGACTATACTTTTGAAATATAAAAAAAAATCAGTCTCATAAAAATTCTAAGCCTTACACAATGCTGTTTTGATAAATATAATCTGCGAATGACAAGCGATCCAAATATTTGCACAACAAGATTAGGACAACTATGATGTAATATTTGCTAGAAATATCGATGACATTACTTCTATATAATATACGTTTGATATTTTAGGTATTAAAACCCAATTATTTCATTAATATTTACAAAAATAATTCAAAATTAATGTAAAATAATAATGTAAGGTGATAAAATTTACTGGTGGAAATTATTTATTTTTTAGTTAACATTAGGTATTTAAAAATTTTCAATTTCAAAATTTTTTATTAAAAAAACCATTAAGTTATGAAACATATAAAACTGCGAAAAAGCTTCGCTTCTCTCGTGTGTCCAGCGTAGCATCTGTTTTTTTTTAACGCAAGATGAATTTAATTATGAATTATTTAATGAAGTGAAGGTTTAATTGATTCCTTTGAGATTTGCATTGGATCTAAAATTGATATTTCTTTTAAGAAGTCTACACTCTATGTTTTTATTTATGAGGGATTTTTTTATCACAAGTTTTCCAAAATTTTTCGCATATATTTTACTTTCGAAATTTGTAAAACAGTTTGTATTATTGTGTACAGAGGCTCTAACATCAGGCAATACTCTAAAATACAAGATTAACGAAAAAACTTTTTACAGGGTGTTTAATTTTTTATTTTAGTGTGAGAATGTATAAGTAAAAGTTATTGTTAATTTTTAACGAACTGACCGATTTGACCAATCTAAGCACCAAATGCAAGGCAGTTGATTTTATTTTCAACTCCTTTATTAGAATTAAAGAAAGTAGGCATTTTTATTGAAAGTTTTTTTTGTCTAAAAAAATAATTTTAAAAAAAAATTTATAAAAAATACCACTCCTTCGATTTTTTTAGAATAATTTTTAAAAAATGATTACTTAACTACCTTCAAAATGAGATAATATCCAGAATGGTGCCTTTTATGGCTTAGAAGTTATGATCATTAATTCTAGGCAAACTTCGATCAAATACTCCAAGTTTGACTACGTCAAATTTCCTATCATCAAACAAAAATATAGCTTAAAGTAACTCAGCTAGCATTTCGAATTGAGTTAGAATCTTCCGCATCAACACTGATCTCAATGTATGTGAGTGCTTTCTCTCATCAGTGGAAACACCCAGTAGAAAACAAAACAGCATGGATTCTCAGCATATATCTGAACGAAATAGCATTATAATGTTGCGATGTACTGAAGCGATGTTGTTCTTATAGGCCTTGATTTGTCTAAATGTAACGATAATGAGGTAATAACACAGCCAATCTTTCGGGCTTGGGGATCAAACCAAATATTTATACCATATGGGCATTTCCATAGTGGAGCATGTAACGCTCGTATGCCTTTCATATTGCAAAAAATGAAGAATAGCAAGGAAAATTTAAACTTTGTCCTCTTTAATTTTTTGGATAGTACTCTACTATTTAGTGTAAAAGATGGAAGCGATCGAAATAATGGTCAGAAAATTTAAGAAAGTAAAAACAGACGTTACGTTATGTTACAGAAAATAGAAGTGGTTTTTCATCATTTAATCAGCTCCTAATGCTCTCACAGTTTAAAATTTTAGAATTTTTGTATGGCTGTGTAATGAATTATAATAAAGAAATTTTATGTTATGGTGGCTTGCGTTTTAATTTTATTTGAATTTTTGTTGCTAAATTTATTTGAACCTCTTCAATTTCGATATTACATGTTTTGGGAATATGTTTCCATTTATTATTGGGTTAAAATGCTTACAACACTCATGAGTCATGACTTATAGCTGATCACAGTTAAATTATTTTGTATACACGTATTTAATTTATCCACTCGTATCTGCATGTTTGACATACTAAATGATGCGTTCAAGGTTAACTTTAAAATGAGTAGAATACCGTTACATCAGCTCAGTTTTTTCTGAACAGAGCTGCCATGTTTCATTTGAAGCACTGCTTTTTAACTTACGAATGCATTCAAGATTTTACTCATCTGTAAGTTTTTCCTGTTATTTGGAAAATTGAGAACTTGACATTTTAAAGAAATTAATTTCAGTGAAAGTGGCATAGAGTGAATGTGGTTCAAGTTTGTTATAGTATATTTTTATATAGTTTAACAATGGCAGAGTCAAGCAGTGAAATCAGTTTGATGAATTTAGAAAATACCAATTAGGTCCATGAAAATCGAAACGATCGTGACTCATTCACGGCCATCTCTGATACCACTAACGGTCTCTCTCTCTCTCTCTCATTCTTTTGACTACTTGAATTAATAGAATTCTAGGGATGAACAAGTTTCCTTTAACAAAACTTATCTCAACAAAATAATAAGTATTCTTAGAGAATTGCCAACCCTGTTTAGAGTTAAGTTGAGAACATGTAAAAAAAACTAACATTCAGTAAAAAAATACTCAAACATATGAACACATACGAGTGCTACTCGAACTTGTTGCTACACGCACAGGCCTATTAAATACTACAACTTTGCCTTGATTAAATGTTCATAACTTCCAAACCATAAGTGACACCATTCTGAATAATATCTCATTTTAAAGGTAATTAATTGGTTATTAATTAAAAATTTAAAAAAAAATGAGGAAGGGTATTCTTTATAAAAAAAATTAATTTTATTTGACAAAAAAAAATTTTCAATAAAAATTCCTATTTTCTTAAATTCTTATAAAGGAGTTGAAAATAAAATCAATTTGCTTTAATTTAGCGTTTATTTTGGTAAAATCGTAAAAAGTTTTTTCGTAAATCTAGGCCAAAAAAATGTACGCTAGGAGTGTATACTGCAAGCTCTATACATGGTACAAAGCACTATACATGGTACAAATTTTATCAAAATTGGATTACTTTTACATTTTAGGTGGATCACTTCAAAAATAATGTCCCATATGGGCGTTTTCGCCAAAAGGTCAACCACGACTGAAAAATGAAATGTTACTTAAAATTCGTTAAAGCCTCCATAACAGAGAAAAAAATTTTTTAAATTTATATTGGGAGAGTACTGAGAGCTGATCTCAATTTAAATTTAAAAAATGGCAGCAAACATGATGAATGGCAAGTTGAAAAATTTTAACAAAAGTGGAATTTTTATAAGTATAATAAATACTCGTATAATACAAAGTTTAATTAAACTTTTTTCAGTTTTCGATTCTAATGGTCCTGACTTACACTTTACATGTTTTTCTAGTTCAATTAAATAAATAAGACTATAAAATATTTACATTTCTTTGAAGGAAAAAATTTATCATATAACGTATATCACGTAACGTACCATATTATGGTTTGTATAAAAATAATTAAAAAAGATTTTTCAACGAAACAATTATGCGTGTGTAGCAATATTATTCTAGATCAGCGTTTCTTAACCTGGGGTCCACGAGTATATATGTATATAGAGGTCCGCCGTCTAATCTATGGACATTTGAATTGATAATTTTTTTTTTTTTTTAATTAATGATCATAACAGAAATGTGCATACAGTAAACCCACGACACTTCAGGTCAAAAATAAATTACACATCAACGAAGACTGCGCTGCATTCATCGCACAGTATGCGAGCAGCGATTGCAAACATGTGATGAGAGCTAACCCAGTAAGTGTATTATTGCTCTCAGTATTTGTAGTTTCGCAATCGACTCTCTTCTTTACGTATTGTATTTTATTGTTGTGTTTGAACAAAAACAACATTTACTTATACATAACAGTGGGACACTTTAATATTTTTTACCATAAATTTATTTCATAGGGAAAAATTGAACAAATTTTTATATATTAAGTAATGGTTTTATTGAATTTGTTTTTTTTGGTATAATTATTTTTGGAAATATCTGAATTTAATATTCTTAGCCTAAATAAAGTACAATCTGCATTCATAGAGAGACATTAGCTGCTAAGAATATGCCAAAAAAATTAAAAACCGTTTTGGACGATATAGTTCAGGTCGTGAGTTTGATTAAAGCCAGGCCGAATTTCATTAAATTCCCGTATTTTTGGTATGATATGTGGAGAAATGGGTAGCATTCACATGCAGTTGTTATTGCATGCTGAGGTGCGTTGGTTGCCTCGTGGCAAAGTCGTGTCGCGTGTTTTTGAGCTGTGAGATGAGATCAGAATGTTTTTTTTAATAATTCTGTTGGCAGCGCCAATAAACATGCTAATAATTTCAATAACTTTGAATGGCTTACAATGGTGGCATATTTGGCTGATATCTTTAGTGCCCTGAACTAGCTGAACTTAAGTCTATAAGGAAAAGATAACAACATCTTCCAAGTAGAAGATAAAATAGAAACTATGATAAAGAACTTGACCTTTGGACTAATCGTACAATTAAAAAAAACTATAATAATTTTCCTACACTAGTAGCGTTTTTGGAATCCTTTGGTGGAGAAATGTTGCCAACGCAAGTAGAAGAGGAAATGATTAAACACCTCCGCGGTTTGACATCTTCTTTTCGGGATTATTTTCCAGAACCCAACAGAAATAAAAACTGGATGGCAGACCCTTTCAGAGCAGATGTTTTAGATATAATCGGCATGACAACGGTAAAGGAAAATCAATAAATATAAATATCATGTGATTCAGCTTTAAAACGTAATGTGATAGAATAGTCTTTATCAAGTTTTTGGGTAAATTTAAAAAATGTTTATAAAGAAATATCAGAAGAAGCACTTAAATATTTACTGCTTTTCTCGTCCACATACCTCTGTGAAAAGGCATTCTCTGCTCTTGTATACACCAAAAGCAAATACAGAAACAGATTACAATTGGAATCAGATTTGAGATTACAAGTAAGTAAAAACATCACCCCAAATATTACTAATTTAGTTTCAAAAAAGCAGCACCAACCTTCGCATTAATAGAGAATTTTTAATTTTTATAAAAATGTAATATATTTTCAGTACTAAAATAATTTGTCCAAAATTTATTCCTGTGTTTTTACTAAGGGGGTCCTTGAACTGTCGAGATTTTCTAGGGGTCCACGGAGTAAAAACGGTTAAGAATCGCTGTTCTAGATTATATCAAAAAACTTTCATAAAAAGACTCGTGCACACTTCGCAAATTTTTTCGTTTATATTGATGCCGGTAAAAACCACTTCTATTTTATGTCACGTAACGTATCATTTTTGGTGGCTTCTATGTATCTGAGAGCCGAACTTTTGTCAATTCTTAGCTTTTACACCTTGTATAGTGCTCTTAGTAAACTATTGAATAATCATAATAAGAAAACTGTAAGTTTAATTTTTTTTTTTTTTTCTACTCATTAAAGTCGTACGACTGCCACGTGCGTAGCTACGGAAATGCCCATATGTGAAATTCTTCTTTAAATCTTGTGGTAAAAAAATTCAATACGAATTGAAAACTTCTTTCCTTTCCTTTTCCCACAGCAATTAAAATATACCCTAAAATGGATTGCTTAAATGACGTTGCTTTCGACATTTGGAAGTTAAAATTCCACCTCTCACTACTTCTACATCATTAGATTTGATATTTATTTGACCTCTAAGTTATCTTAAAATTCTTCTTCATTTCATGGTGTCCATTTCGCATATGCAACACTTATTAAAATTGTTTTTGGGCCGCCTCATTACCTATATATAAGTCTCTACTCATAAATACTCGCATAAAAACACACACGAGACAAAACATGCACACACACACACACACACACACACACACACACACACACACACACACACACACACACACACATACACACACACACATTCAAACCAAAATACATAGAAACTTATCATCGTGTTTTGGACATACATCTATCTGACTATGCAAAAAGTATTCTGTATATTCTTCTTACCGCAACCGTTGTTGGTTATTTTTTGCTTATTTTTCTTGTGTTATCAGCAAAGACTTTATTATTATTATGATTCTCTTTATCGTCAGCATCATCACAGCTTCATTTAGTTTGCACGTATTCTCAATTAAGTGAAACCATCCACAAACAGCAAAAACTGTCCCACCCAAAGACTGCTTCCGCTAACCCCCCCTTCACAGGCTGACCTCAATTAAGAAAGTGTCAAAGTGTTTTGCTTTCTTCGCGTTTTTTTTTTTGCTTCTCGGATATCCTTGTTGTTGTCGTTGCTGTCGTTGTCTAAGCATGAATTCTCTGTAGTGGGTAGGCTTACAACAGCAACAACTGTAAGTCAGGGTGACATTCGCGCTTATCAAATTTGTGATAAAATTTAATTTCATACTTTAACACTAAGCCATTTTACTGTCATTAGAAGGGAAATTGTTGAACATTGTTAGTTGCTTTAATTTTGTTATGGAAGTATTTTTGTACGCACTCTCTTGGGGGAATCCTATCCTCGGATAACCATGAATGTACCATGAGATATATAATAAATTCATAAAATTCAAAGATATCTTGCAATTCATGCTTAAAGATTATGAAAATTGAATGATAGAAGCAGTTTAGCCTTAAACTGTTAAATAAAATTAGTTCAATAAGTTATTTAAGATAAAAAATATTTACTTAACGCTTAAAATGGAATATATCAAGCGATTTGTAAAAAGAAATATTAAAAACAAGGCATATGTCTAATTTTTAAAAACGCCTGTATCGAAAAGTATGTCCCCACTTTGTATGTAAGTTTTTTTCAAGTGTATTTTTTTGTTAACTTTTTCATAACAGCCTTGTCTTAGAGTATGCTTTTAGCTGTTTCAAACATTTGATGTTTGTTTTATTATAATTTCAAACTCGAAGATGTTACGTGTTTCATTACATACTCAAAAAAAAGTTTTGCACAATTTTTGTACAGAAAAAAAAGGTTTCTTACCGAACTTTAGCTAAACGCTTTAATATTACTCATAAAACAGTAAAGCGCATAGTGGAAAAGTTTGGTGAGACTGCATCTTTGGAAGACTTGTCAAGAACAGGCCCAAAAAAGGAGAAAGCAATCCTCAGTCGGAAAAAAGGTCGTAGCTCTTATTAAGTGGAACCCTTCAATGTCTATTCGAGATTTAGCAAAAAAAAGGAGGAACTAAAAGTGCGATCGTAACAATTTACAGACTTGCAAAAAGCAGAAGCGACCGAAGAATTCAGAAAAACAACTGGTTGTTGGAAAATCAAGAGTGCGCAAGTTGTACGAGCGTTTGAACAAAGAAAAAATCAGCTGCATAGTAATGGATGACAAAACATACATCAAATTCGACTCCAACACACTTCCGGGTCCAAAATTCTATACAAAGGAGAAAGGTAGTGTAGTAAGTGAAACCCTTAGTACTGTGCAATTGGAAAAGTTTGGTGAGAAAGCTCTTGTATGGCAAGCCATTTGCACATGTGGTTTGAAATCGTCCTTTTTTGTAACTAAAGGCAAAATAAATGCCGAATGATATCAGAAAGAGTGTCTGAAGAAGCGGCTTATACCATTTTTTAAGAAGCATAATGCTTACGCAATATTCTGGCCAGATTTAGCAACCGCTCATTACTCCAAGTCCACATTAAATCTGCTTGAAAGCAATGGCGTAAGATTTGTAGCCAAATATGAAAATCCACCAAACGCCCCAGAACTCAGACCGATTGAACGCTATTGGGCATTGGCTAAACACTACCTTAAGAAGAAATGTTCAATTGCAAGGGAAATTGATCACTTCAGGAAAAACTGGCGTCTAGCGGCTTATTCCATCACGAAATAAGTTGTGCAAAATCTTATCAAGGGCGTTAAAATGAAACTACGACAAAAGTTGAGAAATTAATTTCTATTTGCATTTCAATATTCAGATGTCTTGTCAATACATGTTAAATTAATGCACTGCACAATAAAACTATTATAAAATTACTGTTTTAAATGTATTAAATTATTTAAGTGGAGACATACTTTTCGATACAGTCCTTGTTTGCGTAGTTATTAAGTAACACTTTATTAAGTAAAAATAATGACAACAATTGACCCTTAGGATAGGCAAAAATATATGCTGGCGTTACGTTACAAAAAACGGAAGTGATTTTTGACTTGAAATAGAAAATTTGCAAAACTCTCTGAATTAGACAAGACTTTTTGTTTAAAACAGTTTTTTAGATGAATTTAAAATAACATAACTTGATTTATGCAGTGATCAAATTTATAAATCTTCTGTGGTTTTTTTATTAGGTCATTAGGTTTACTTAAATTGCCATTGTTGTTCCATTGCGTAATAAAGTATTAGTATGTTAAGTAATTATGCAATTCAGTAATTTAAAAAAAATTTACTATATTTTTCTTTGCTTGCCATTTCCAGTTTTTCATTACACTGAACAACAAAATCATTTTTTTCTAAAATAACAAGGTTTCGCCAACGGATTCTGATGGAGGAAACCAAAAAAAGCATTCGTGTATCGGCGTTTTGAAAGTTTACGTCTGAGTTTAAGTTTAGCCCTCTAAACTGTGGGGTGGTTTATTTTATCCCCCTTTTAAACATTCTTACAGTGAATCGGCAAACGAAACCATGTGACCCTTACGTTTTTGGTATAGGATGTGTTCAGCACATTTATGTAACATATTACGAAGACTATTTTCGTGGAAAATTTTAACCCTCTAACT
Source organism: Dichetophora obliterata (assembly GCA_963920525.1). Taxonomy (NCBI): domain Eukaryota; kingdom Metazoa; phylum Arthropoda; class Insecta; order Diptera; family Sciomyzidae; genus Dichetophora; species Dichetophora obliterata. The sequence goes on along the minus strand of OY986435.1, from coordinate 34,439,164 downwards.
CTTCAATGTATGGGTCTTTTTTAACCTGTTTTTGATAAAGGGCAAGTGAGATCTATAAAACATGGATACAACGGGTTAAAATATTCAACAAAAATATTTGCCATAAAATTCTACTATAAGTCTCTGATTACACCAAAGCTCAAAAACCAACTTGAATGCCAAAAAAAGTGAAAACTTAAAATGTGTTTAAGGGTTAATTTCTCACTTATTTAGAATTGGTGTTAAAATGTCCCACAAAACTCAGTGTTAACAAAACTCCTATAACAAAAATGTTATACGTAAAATGTCACTCTAAATCGACTCTTGGCAGAGTCGTTTAGATTGCAACAATGTTACTGCATCGTTTAAAATTTTTGTAAGTGTTGTGACTGAGATTTTAAATAAGCATGTACCGAGATTTCGTAAAAGGAACTTTAAGAGACCTTGGTACACTAAAGGACTTATGAAACTAAGAAATTTACGTAATAAATTTTGCAAAAAATTTAAAGCAACTAATAATTTGGTTTTTGAGTCAAAGTATAAACATTACATGCGAGAATTTAATTTTCTCCATAAATTTTTATATAATCAATATATAATGGGTTTCAAAGTGAACATTAAGTCAAATCCTAAAGCCTTTTGGAGTTTTATTGAATCTAAAAAAGCATGTTCTTCTATACCATCTACAATGTCCTTTAATGGAACGACATCAAATGTTATTCCAGATATTGTAAACCTGTTTGCTGATTTCTTTAGCTCGGCTTATGAAACTCTAATAGAAGTTGGTCAGATGCTGAAACTTTAAATAATATAACACCTTGTACTAATTTTGGAAATCTTGCGATCACGATGGAAGATGTTTTAAATGGTATAATGTCCCTAAAAAATTCTTATAAGCCAGAAATAAATTGTTTTTCTCCTTTTTTATTTAAAAAATGTGTTTATTCTCTAATTAATCCACTAACTTTTATTTTTAACCAATCTTTAATCGCGGGTATTTTTATTGATGAATGGAAATACGCTTTTATTACGCCTGTTTTTAAATCTGGGCCAAAAAATAACGTAGAAAACTATCCAGCTATCTCAAAGCTTTCAACGGTATCGAAACTTTTTGAAATTATTGTAAAAAATAAACTTTATTTTGCAGTAAAAAATATAATAAGCCCTTTTCAACATGGATTTGTTACTGGTGGGTCAACAGTCACGATCTTAGCAGTTTTTTCTGAATATTGTATCTCTTCCTTTGAGACTGGAAATCAGGTAGATGTCATATACACAGATTTTTCCAAAGCTTTTGACAAAGTTTGCCACAATGCGTTAGTTGGTAAACTAAAAAAGTTAGGTTTTTATTCTAATTTTCTTGATTGGATTAACTCTTATCTAATGAATCGCCGATGTGTGGTCTCCATTGATAATGTAAATTCCTACACTTTTTATGCTACATCGGTGTACCGCAAGGAAGTATTCTTGGGCCACTTTTATTTCTCTTATTTGTAAATGATATAGGAATGTGTTTTGATAGTTGTAATTATTTGCTTTTTGCCGACGATTTAAAGCTTTACCGTAGAATCTGTCGAATCTTGTTGATTGGTGTGCTAGAAATTATTTTGCCTTAAACTTAACAAAATGCTTCCACGTCACTTTTTCTAAGCGTTGCAATAATATATTATCTTCCTATACAATTCATAACAATGTGTTAAATTCCAGTGACCAAGTTTGTGATTTGGGTGTTTTATTCGATGCAAAGTTTTCATTTAGTAAGCATTTGGATTTCATTATTCTAAAGACTTATTCGGTTTTAGCTTTTATAAAACGTAACAGTTATGATTTTAAAGACCCATATACGCGTTTGTTTCTTTTTTCTGCTTATGTTAGGTCTAGGCTTGAATACTGCTCTTTCATCTGGAATCCGTTTTATGAAGTTCATTCTAATCGTCTTGAGTGTGTTCTAAGACTATTCCTAAAATTTGCGCTGAAGCCTTTGAATTTAACTGAGCCGATACCGCCTTACAGTGTGCGCTGTAAACTGATGCATCTAAATTCACTCAAAGATAGAAGAACTATTCAGTCTCTTCAAATTATTTGTGGATTAGTAAGTAGTACTATTGATTGTGCATCTCTGCTGGAACGTATAAATTTTTATACTCCATCAAGACCATTGCATTCATTTAATCCTTTTTATCTCAGAGCTTATAAGTCTAATTATGCGGGCAATGTGCCTATCACTAGAGTTTTAAATAATTTTAACAATTTGTGTTCACTTATTCCATTAGATTTCTCTATGTCTAGGGAAGTATTTAAGAATATTGTGGCAGACTTTTTTGTTAACTTAAGTTAAGAGTTTCTTTTTTTTTGTTGTAAAAGGTATATTGAACTTACTTTGTATACTTAATTAACTATAATTATGCCTAAAATGATTTTGTTATCACCTGGCAGTAAATTAATAAATAAATAAATAAATAAATCACCATACAAAAGAAACCTCTACATATAATATCTATAAATACAAAGAACAGAGCAAATTATGTAATTTTTCCACCACTGAACTAATTTGGCGCATCATACTTAGCAATAGCAATGAACCTGATCAGCTGCACTTTGTCTGATAAGATCCGTTACGATAAAAAAAAAAACAAACAATGAAAAGCAAAATCAAAACAAAAATTAAAGTCAATTCCCTTCACCGCTCCACATTCTTTTTATTGTAACGAAGTGTGTTACTGTGTTATTTCTTATTGTGTACACAACTTTTGTTGCGTTTTAAAAGAATTTCAGATTTTAAAACAAAGCCGGAATAATAACTTAATCAAAACAACATCAAGTTTAAGTAAGGAATTTAAATTGATTTGTGAAATACTTGGTTTTTGAGCAGTGAATAATGAAATTTCAGTTTTAGCGAAAATGTCTGATTTTTTAGAAATACTTGTTCGGTAATACAAGTTCTTTTGAAAAACTAGGTGTTCATATGACAACAAAAATAAATTTTTTGAATTCTCATATGGATAACTTCGAATATCAGTTGGCAGCAGAATCTGATGAAAATTTCATGAACGAATTCATCAGACATGTGCACCAATTGAAGAACGCTATAAAGGCAAGAGAATTCATTCTCCCATAGCTTAAATATGCTGGAAATTGCTTGATAATGGTATAGAATTGCTTGGAGCTAAAATACATGTAATAAATGAATGCTTCCTTAAATAACCAAATTTGATCTCTTCTTTGTATTTATATATATTTTATGTAGAGGGGTCTTTTGTATGGTGATTTAGAGTGGAATTTTTTATTATAACATTTTTTGATATAGGAACTAACACCCTAGCACTGAGTTTTGTGGGACATTTTAACACCTATTCTAAGTAAATGAGAAATTTAGAACACTTTTTAAGTTTTCACTTTTTTTTGGCATTCAAGTTGGTTTTTGAGCTTTGGTGTAATCAGAGACTTATAGTAGAATTTTATGGCAAATATTTTTGTGGAATATTTTAACCCATTATATCCCTGTTTTATGGGTCTTATTTGCTCATTATCAAAAACAGGTCAGAAAAGAGGGTTAAAATGTTCCACGAAAATGTTCCTCGTAGTATTTTACATAAGTGTGCTGAACACATCCTATACCAAAAACGTAAGGGTCACATGGTTTCGTTTGCCAATTCACTATGAGAATGTTCAAAAGGGAGATAAGTAAAACCCCTCTAAAATAAAACTCAGATGTAAGCTTTCAAAATGCCGATACACGTATATTTTTTTTTGATCCCCTCTATCAGAATCCGTTGGCGGAACCTTGTTATTTTTCTTTGTGTTGAACAGTGTTATCTTTAACCAATCCTTTCCATTTTTACTAAAAGAAAAGACTCTATAAAACCTTTACTAAACATTTACGAAAAAGAACAACTACATTTGTGATACAGTGCAGATGATTTGATCAGAATGGTAAATAAATTTATGTATAAATTTCTTAAATTTCTAAAATTAAAATGTTTCTCTTAGATTATATCATTAAATAATCGGTTTTTAATAAGTTTTAATATTTTGGTCACGGTAGACTTTTCTGCAGAAATGCCCATAAACATATTTTCAAGAATTTTAAATAAAATAATATTGCTATTCATATATATTTTGAACTTATTAAACTCTTAATGAAATAGAACGTTTTCATAAGGTGTATGTTAGAGTACTACAATTCTATTTCCTCATCATTTATTGTATTAATAAAGGCGACTCCAGGCCACTCATTTTCAGGCATAAAACTAACATTTTGTTTACACTGTAAGTGAATTGATACTAGTTTATTTTGAAAAAAAAAAAACCAAATAACAATTATTTCTAGTTCCAAACAGCTTCCAATAAATTATGCACAAACATTTAATAACTTCACATATTTTTCTCTTTATTCTCATATTTCCAATGATATTTTTATTAAAAAAGAAAATTCTAAAGTGTTTTAAGCCAAAGAAGCAGTAAAGCGAACAAACGGCAGATGCTGCCTTTCGTTGCCAGCATTTTCTTGAAGCTGCAGAAACAGCGGGGATGGCATTGAAATGCAATAAAGCTTTTTTAAGCAACGGACTTGAATGACATAGTATCACACACACGCACACACCTACACACACATACAAACACACTTGCTCGGCAAACACAGAAATGCAGTAAACAATTTTTATATGAGAAACATGCCTCGAAAGCATATCCTGGCACTTGCTAGCATATCATGCAATATCCTGGCACATCCTGGTATAATGATGACGTGCCAGTGGCATTGTTTTGAGAGGAAATTGAAAATACTTTCAATACGTTGTCAATACGATAGCAAAACAGTTAAAAAATTGCTAAAGTAAGTAGTTTTGAATTGTTCTTGTTCAATCAGAATTGTTTAATCAGGACACAAAAAAAAGTTCATATTCTCATAATCACTTCACACTTAATAGCTTAAAATTTGTTCATGTCTAGCAAGACCTTAATCATGTTTATAATTGGTATTGAGGTTTTTTCATAAAACTATTTGCTCACCCTCGGCCTTTAAGAAGCCCAGAAATAGTTTTTAGTGGCACGCTTGTTTTAATTAAGTTAACGCAAACATTAATTACGAGCTTGTTGTTTGTTGTAGTAAAATTAATAAACGTGTGAAATTGGGTGGAAGTAAATAAGGTATAGTTGGGACAGTAAGTACGATTAAAACCACAACAATAGATAATTATTTGAAATTATAAATTTTTTTTTAGAATTACAATAATATAAGATTGAACTTTATTTAATTTAATAAATTGTTTATTTTTTGTTCAAACTAATTTGAGCAAAATGCTTTTTTATTTTTACCTAAACCTAACTTTTACATAATTACAAAAATTATCTCCTCAGATGTTTCTTATTAAACAAAGATTCTTAAAAATGCCTTAAAAACTGTATCTTTGTGTAAAACGAAACGAAGGCTGAACGTCGTGAGAGAAACGAGCAGCAATAATTTTTGATATGAAAAAATGTATTACTTACCGTGTCTCGCACCAAGTTCAGCCTACCTTTCGTTATACATAAAGATGCAGTAAATGTCTTTTGAAAAAATTACTTTCTTCACACACACGAATTCCATGTTACTCATACGCCCTGTAGTATATTTGCCTTAAGAGTTATGAAATATGTATATTTTTATGGCATTGCACTACAAAATATCTCATTTTATTTAAGGTCAAGTTCTCATCTAGAAATCCAAAAACACGGTGATTTGCTTGATTTTTTTTTAATTGATTCTTAAAGTGCAGGAAAATATTTTTTGTTGCATAAAAGTGTAATGTGAAGTGTCAATACGCAGTCAAACGTCAAGTTGAAAAAAGGTACCCACCCAAACGGTTTCCATTCCACAGTACTTTCATGTCATCTGATATAAAAAAAAACAAAACATTTTATAAATTATATTATATTTATTGGAGCCTTAACCCATAATAGGTTTGTTTCCGTACTCGATTCAAGTAACTTGAAGTTGCTTGAAAGCGTTATTTTACAAATTTTTGAAGCTCGAGACAAGAGTAACATGCAAAATGTCACTATCTATTTTATTACAATTACTTGAAGTTAGTACGGAAACAGACCTATTACACTGGTCAACAGTGGTTATGCCACACGAACTTTGATAGCTAATATTGTTTAAGCACTATTCCCACGTTATGAAACTGAAATTATTTTTTTTTTGTTTGGCCTCAGATTTTATGTGATGTTGGACTTTGTGTTTTTACGACTTTGATCCTGTTTTTATGCTCTGGAATCCAAACAACTTAACGCAAAGCAAAAAAAAAAGCACCATCCTATAGAAAATTAAACAAGCTTTTTAGTGAGGTATTTTTTATTTTTCTGTCATATTTAGTCTGTCAGATTTTTCAGGTTCAAAATAAAATTTAGGATTTTTTTGTTAAAAATTTTGACTTTTACATGTATTTTTTTTTTATATTTGGAGCCATATTTACAAAAAAATTTGGTTTTATCGTATATAATTTAATTTCCTTAATTCTGATACCAAAAACATAAACATTATCCGAGAGAAAAAATTAAAATAAAACAAAATAAGCTTTCTGAACTGTTGGGATCTCGATTACACAGCTAGGATGGAATTTGCTACATCATGACACTAAAATAAGCTTTTTTCGGAATCGTGATCAAATTTTCCAAACATACTTTTCTCACAGTACTTGGTGTACTGCAATAATATAAATGGGATTATGCAGATGTTAGAAATCGATTTTGACCCCTCCGACTGGCGTTTATTCATTGACGCTTCAAAAGCAAGTTTAAAAGCAGTTTTACTGCATAATGGTAATATCCTTCCTTCTGTACCTCTGGCCCATTCTGCGAATATGAAAGAAACGTATGAAGACATGAAGCTTTCACTTGAAAAAATCAGTTACAGCACATATTCTTTCAAGTAAAAACTTCATGTTTTCATACGTTATTCATGTTCACACGTTGCGATTTAAAAGTTGTTGCCCTATTACTCGGACTTCAGCTGGGTTATACCAAATAATAGCAAAGATAAAAGAGGGTATTTTTGTAGGACCCCAAATCAGACATTTAATAAAAGATGCACTATTTCAAGAAAAATTGAGCGATTTAGAAAAACCGGCATGGAGTTCTTTAAGGATGTTGTTGCAAATTTTTTGGGTAACTATAAGAGTGACAGTTACAGAGAGATAGTTAGCGAGCTGTTGTTGGCTTATCAAGCATTGGGCTACAACATGTCACTAAAGATTCATTTTTTACACTCACACCTCGATTTTTTTAATGAAAACTTGGGGTCTGTGAGCGATGAGCACGGAGAAAGGTTTCACCAAGATATTTTGAAGATGGAAAAGCGTTACCAGGGCAAATGGAGCCCATGTATGTTGACAGATTACTGCTGGACAATCAATAGGGACCAACCAGGAGCTAAGTTTGCTAGAAAATGTTAGATGGTGAGTTTATAATAACATTTATTAAAATTTTTACATTGAATGTCATTTAGATACAAGTGGATTACTAAGAGTGCTTAATGCTTCATATGACTATATGGCTAGTTCGCTTATTTTATTTTATTTTAATTGTTCCTCTAGGATAATGTTTATGTTTTTGGTATCAGAATTAAGGAAATTAAATATGAAATACGATATAACTAAATTTTTTTGTAAATATGGCTCTAAATATAAAAAAAAGTACTTGTAAAAGTCAAAATTTTTAACAAAAAAATCCTAAATTTTATTTTGAACCTGAAAATCTGACAGTCTAAATATGGCAGAAAAAGAAAAATTCCTCACTAAAAAGCTTGTTTAATTTTCTATAGGATGGTGCTTTTTTTTTGCTTTGCGTTAAGTTGTTTGGATTCCAGAGCATAAAAACGGGATCAAAGTCGTAAAAACACAAAGTCCAAAATCACAAAAAATCTGAGGCCAAATAAAAAATAGAAAATTCAGTTTCATAACGTGAGAATATAGCTTAAACAGTATTAGCTATCAAAGTTCGTGTGGCACGAAAAAGTTGCTAAATTGTTGACCAGTGTTATCAATAAATAGTTAACAATAGCAAAAATAGCAGACATTTGAATTTACAGTAGCGTTTTTTCACATTTTTTAAAGTTCTCTAAAAAAAAATAACTAGCCATTATTATCAGAATTTAGGTTTGGGAACCAATAAATTTTATAAACTTTAAAATAATAAAAAAATCTAAGTCAATCCATAGAGATATCGTTCTTGCGATATCTTAGAGACCAATTTGTAAAACATGATTTTTCAGAAAACTCGTCTTAAGATTTGGTTAACGATTGTTTCGAGTGCCTTAATGAAAATATGGATTAATTTTGTATGCGATAACTTTTTTATGCAATTTTTATTGGCAAAACCGCTTTGGGAACATATGCTACACATCGTAAGCTATCGTAAAATAAAAATTCAGTTTTCTGGCCGAGCTTCATTAGAACCTGCCTTTAATTATATTTGGATGAATTCTTTGAAAAGACCACGTGGCTTCTTTTAAATAAACTTTAAAACCAACATTTTGGCTAATATCAATATTTTGTTTGCTTTAGAAAGTTAGCAGAAAATGTAGAAGCGTAGCATATTTTGTTTTAACCCTTAATAGCCTATTGGTACCGCTAGGAACCAACCACAAAAAATGATAACTTTGTTAGCAATTTGTTTTTAAATTTCCCGCTGGGTCTTTAAAAATGTTTATTGGTGTAGGCGCCACCATTTGAGAAGATCGCCACTTGCAGCCAACTTCATTTGACACGTGTCTGGTTAGTAGTGTAACACAACCTCGAGAAAAAGCACTTTTGTGAAATCGCGAACTTTACAAAAATTATTTTTGTGTTAAATTCGTTTAAATCGAAGCTGAAAAAAATATTTCCGTGATCGTTATAGTGTCTAAAAGGTATTGTGAACGTTTGAAGTGATTTAATTTTTATATTTTACTAGATTTTGTACCAATTTTTAGTTGGTTCTTTGCGGAACCGTCAGGCTCCGGGACTTCGAAAGTATGCTTATATGAAGTTATACAGAATTGCTTATGTTGTGTTTTTTTTAGTTTATTAGGCAAAAATGGCGCGAAGAATTCGTGATTTTCGAACAGATGAACAACTTTCCGAGTACGTCAATTCAATTGCGTGGTCGGAAAGCGAAGATGATGGTGATTTTTCTGCTGACGATATGGATGACCCAGATTTCGACTTTCAGTCTGCTTTTCGTAATGAAAATTTAGGATATGTACATGGACACAGTGAAGTGTTGGAAGATATTCAAGACAATTCTGCAGTAGACGTGAGCGATGTCGAAATGGCTAATGCCGATTCAGGCAATTTAAGTATTGAAGCGAACACTGTATCAAATCAAGGTGATAATTTACAACAAAACCTATTTTTGGTCTGTATTGACATATATTTGTTATAGCTATTGTAGAAGACCCAGTTATTGTTGGTGATCGTTCCCGATGGCGAGAATATGCGATAATGTTTGAAGGCGTATCGATTGACAAAGAGTCTAATGTTTTTAAAAAACCATTGTGGCGAAAAACAAATCTTCAGTTGTATTCGAATTGTGTTAAATTTCAAGGAAATGATGACTTGACACCAGAAATATTAGCATTGAACTCACCGATTCAGTTTTTTTCTTTTTTCATGACGGATGATATTATTTCAAATATCGTCGAACAGAGCAACTTGTACGCGATGTAAAAAAACGTTGATAAACCACTGAATACCACGCCAGATGAGATCAAACGATTTATGGGAATAAATTACTATATGTCGGTTTTTAAGTACCCGAGCGTTCGATCGTATTGGGGTGAATATGGTTTTAAGCCTATTATAGATTGCATGACACGAAATCGTCATGAAAAAATTCGCCAATTCTTACACTTCAATAACAACGACACAATGCCGCGAAGTCATCGTGTGCAAGAGCCATCAACATCTGATCAACAGCCATCGCTGTCTGATCACCAGCCATCGACATCATCTAACGGTGCACGCAAACGCAGACGTAATCGTGTGTCCGAAGCAGTTCAAACATATGGACCCATACCCCAGCACGATTTGGGCTATGATCGACTATACAAAATTCGTCCGATCATCACCGCACTGAACAAACATTTTTAAAAAGTGCCGAAGAGAGCAAGATTGTGTGTTGACGAGCAAATCTGTGCTACGAAGATTAAGCACTATCTGAAACAGTACATGCCAGACAAACCTCATCCTTGGGGAGACAAATTGTTTCTTATGTGTGATGATTCTGGATTTTACTATGCATTTGAAATTTATTCTGGCGACGACGACCATCGTGAGGAAAACGAGCCCAATTTGGGTGCGTCTGCGAATATTGTGGTACGATTGGCGCGTTCGGTTCCTCGATTTGTAAATCACGTCATCTATTTTGATAACTATTACACATCGATTCCGTTGATGGTGTATTTGCGGACACAAGGGATATATACGCTTGGAACGGTTCGACGCCCACGACTTCCGTCATGCAAATTACCGCAGAAATTTAACAATCGAGGTGATTGGGAAGAGTATGTTGGAACGTTTCATGGAATCGACGTCTCAACAGTGGCATGGAATGACAATAAGGTTGTAAATATGGCATCAACAATGGCCGGAGTGAAACCATATATTTCGCCAGATGGTAAAAATCCTGAAAATGCACCAACTATTGAGCGATATAACAAAAAGAAAAAGGTAATGGAAACCATTCCGTGTCCAGCCATTGTTCATGAATATAACAAATACATGGGCGGTGTTGATCTTCTGGATTCATCACTAGGCCGCAGTCATATCCGCATAAAGTCTCGCAAGTGGACAAACCGTTTGTTCTACCATATGTGTGATATGGCAATGATTAATGCCTGGATTTTATATAAGCGACATCATGCAGCAACTAATCAAACGGAACCGATGAAAACTTTGCATGAATTTGTGTGCGAAGTTGCCCATTGCTTGATAAAATCTGGAACTGAGATGCGAGTAGGAAAAGGGTGGCCAAGTAATGTTGAAGTTGAAATTATTGCAAAACGTCATCGCCCAATGTCTGCTCCGCTGCCACCGCGTGATATTCGCCTGGATAACGTTGGGCATTTGCCAGAATTTATAAAGGAAGGGAAGCCACGATGCAAACTTCCAAAATGTACATCCCGTACAAAGGTCCGGTGCCAAAAATGTGGGATACATTTGTGCTTTTCAGCTGAAAAAAACTGCTTCGCTGAGTTTCATCAAAACTAATTGGCTTAATAACACTATTATATACATAAACAATTTTAAATTTCCTTTTCACTTTTTAATGTTTCTTAATAAAATTGGTTAATGTTTATAAAACAAAAAATTTCGGTACTATAAACTTTCTTTTATAATTTTTGATGCCTGGGAGCCTAGTGGTTCCGCAAAGAACCAACCAGGTATTCTTTATCTAGCTCAGGTAAATTTCACCTATCAAAAAAATCGTAGAACAAATATTGTTTAGAATAACAACATTTATAACGTCAATTTTTTTCAGCTCAAAATAAAAAATCGGGCTATTAAGGGTTAATCAAACAAAACACGTATTATAGAAAAAAAATAAATAGAATGAAATAAAATTAATGCTTTTAAAAATGCATGTTTTATTGAAAAAATATCAAAACAATTTGAAGCAGCTCATTTTTAAATTATTCAACTTAGTTTCTAATTTAAAATTGGTTTTTGCACAAGAGTGGAGTAGCTTTTTTCTCCATTAAATATTTATTCGGGAATTTTTTTTTTTTTTGCTTTACAAGCTCAATTTTGATTGTGTCAATACTTAAAAAGGGAGAAGAAGAAGAAGCAAAAAATGAAAGAATTCTAAATAGGTTTGCTGCGTCAGCAAAGAAATATAAAATGAAATAAACGCAATCTTCATTTTCTAGTTGATTTCCGTTGTCAATCTTGCAACTGTTGTTGCTGCTGATGTTGTATTGTCGTTGGTTATGTTGTCATCAGCGTTGAAATGTTGAAGTACTCTGCGAATGAATACAATCATCAAGAGATGCATAGTCATTGAGACAGACACAATCATCACGATGTATGACAACAACGACAACATCAACATTCAATAGTAGGCACTAATGACGTATTCAATTTAACAGACAAGTTGATCAGTCAATTTTTACGTGAAGTATAGATTTTTCCTTTATTTTGTGCTCATGTTTTTATGAGAATTTAATGTTTGATACATGTTGATATCAGCCTTAAATAAAGCTATTTGAGCATTGACTGTTAGGAGTTTTATAAAATTAAATACTCGATTTTATAACTCTTTCGATTAGAAATAGTTTTTTCATTAAAAGCTTTGAATAGTTTGAAAGTAAAATGAACTACAAACAACTAGCTTGATTTTTACCTTACAAAATTAAATGTATTCAATAGAATTAGCTAGTTTTTGATGAACTTAACGCTATTAATTATTAAAACAGGTATTTTTAGTGAGTAAATGCGATTAGGTTTTTGACTCGAGTATTTTAAAAAAATTGTTTCGACAACAATAAGGTAATTTTTGCAAGTTAAACAATTAAATAAGAGTTAAAAAGTCATCCCTTTAAATTTAAATTTTAAATTCTTATAACTGATCACAATTAAAGGAAGTTTATACCCCCTGCCAAAAAAAAAACGCAACACCGGATATGTTTTTTTAGAAAGGCTCAAAAATCAACCAAAATTAGGATGTGTTGGTTGATATCTTAATTTTTGCCCTGCCACAAAGATTTTAACAGCTGGGTCAAATGAAATTCAGTGTGTTGCTTTACATAAAAAGAGGCAAAAAGTAATAATATTTTAACGCAGGATTTTTTCATCAAAAAATGTAAAAAAAATTATGCAAACATAACATTTTCGAGAATTTTTTGAGAATGCAGAATATTTTTTAAAGTTAAAATATTTACAAAATGTTTTGTTTTCAAAAATAATGGCGGTCCATTTAAAAAGAGCATACATTTTTTCTTAAATTTCAATTTTTATCTTTTGTAAAGAGTCGCAGAATTATTACTATGTTTTGAGTACCACCCTTTTTTAGCATTTACCGTTTATTAGACAAATTTAGAGATTACTTTAATTTTTGGTCTTAAATGAGAAAGAAATTGTAAAAAAAACATTGAAATATTTTCATTATTCTAATAAAATGGGTCATTTAATGACGGGCTTGAGTCATGCTCACCATCGGATAAAAATTTGTATACATATATCTTATAGTTAGCATGGAAATATGGCAGACTTCTGAGAATAAAGACTTTAATAAAATAAAAACTATAAATTCTTCTGAACAGAATTCAATTAAAAATTAATCAAGGCCAAGAAGTTGAATGAAAGTTTAGTAGCATTTTAGCATATGAATGATTCTGTGATGGCAAACGTATAAAAAAAGAAGGTAAAAGTCGGAAGAGGTGTCTAAACATTTCTCTAGTTTCTAGAAACATAGATTTTTAAGTAAAGGGTGTTTTTTAAAGAGTGATACAAGTTTAAACGATAATAAAATATAATAATTTATTTTAAATATCCATGAAACTTAATTGGATAGAAAATTTTATGACATTAATGTTTAAATATGATTTTGGCCATGTAGCCACCACAACTGACGCGTACAAGGCACAATCTAGAACACCAATTTTCACAAACTTTTTGCAGCATTTGCGGCCGTATCTCGCCGATAACTCTTCGAATGTTGATTTCCAGGTGTTCAATTGTTTGTGGTTTTTCGACGTAGACAAGTGACTTTACATAACCCCGCATTATCAGTAACGGTAAATGTGGTCCGAAAACGATCTGTTGTTCTTTGAATTAGCAGCTCTGAAGGACGATTATTTACGCCATAAAATGGACGAAGTGCACGATAAGTTTGACGAACAGAACCGTTATTTTTATTAAAAATTTCCACAATTTGCACGCGCTGCTCTAGTGTAAGTCAATTTATAATAAAATGTCTAAGTAAAATAAACAAAAAACAACTATCAGCTGTTAAATAAATCACCAAATAAAGCAATGATGTCAACTCAAAGTTGTATCACTCTATAAAAAACACCCTTTATAATCTTTGCAATTTCTTACTTTTAATATCCCTCTGCAACAAAATCCAATTTTTTTAAAAAGCATTTAACTGAACTCTAACCACTTAATTATATAAATTTTAATGATTATCCAAACAAAGATGAAACCTTCATACAATCCTTTGGTTCACCAGGAAGTTGTTTTTAATCACATAGGTTTTTTACTTTTTTATTTTTACTTGTTAGACTATTTAATTAGAGCTAAAAAAGAGTGGAACAAAAGAAAGTGGCATAATTTATAACATTTAATTTCATTTATATCATTTACATTTGCGATTATGTGTCAGATTTTCGAGATGCAACCGAGAAGTTAGAAGAATTAATCAAGTTCGGTTATAAGACTCAAAATAATTTGTTTTTTGTAACGTCCGAGGGAGCAATCAAAAAGTTAAAATGTGGGTAAAGCAATTTAATGACATGATTTATAAATTAAATTCAATCATACTAATGGAAAGTTTTTTTACCCATAATCGTCTCAATTAAAAATTAAATAAAAACAGTTTGGGGTATAAAAGAAATACGCGTCCATACGCTAGGATGAATTCATACAAATCATGATCAGAGACCATTAATATTTAAATCGTAAAAATTAAAGTTTTTAAATTTTACCTCTACAACGACGATTTATACAGGATGGCCGATGAATATATCTAGATTAAGAAGCTCAAATAACCTTTTTTGTTAAATTCATGTAATTTTTTTTTCTTTATTCATTTGAAAAATAATATATTTTTTTAAGTTAATTGGTTTTGAAAATAATTGAATTTAAATTGCCTCAACTATATGCAAAATCTTAAGAAAGGCCTGACAATGAACTTTCATGAAACCACACTGTGATGCAAAGTGGATATAATTCCATCTCATGGAGTATCTGTGGGTGAGAGACACTCTATACTATAATCGACAATTTTGATAATTAATAATTAATTAATTGGACAATTAACAAGTCCAAATTCAAATTTATTTTCACCATTTGGAAGATCTTTTCGCAAAACTTGCAAGTCAATCGGCAAATCTTCTTTGTCTAGTTTGCTTTTAAGTTTAATTTCATGTGGCAATAAGTTTAAGGCTGTATTCTAATGTAGAAAATTTAAAAAATTGTAAGGGGTTTTCTTCAAAGGCTGGGGCATGGTCAGCTGCTCTAGGATCAGACGAAATACCCTCAAATTTTCGCCAATAAAAGAAAATACATGATGGTTTTCAATTCTTCGATTATAATCGTTGTTTTATTTATAACGATGTAATTTTGATCAGTGTAAGAGTATTTCAAGATTTATATATATTTTCTCTTAGTGTACAATCTTATTAGTAAGTCTTTCTTTATACAATACACTATATTAATAATGCAAAATAATACTCAAGCGGTCGTGGGTTGACTCTGCCTGAAGTGTTCTCGTATGTAAGTTCGGTGATTTTCGGTGTTCGGTGAACTTCGGTGTCTCGATGTGGTGCGGTGCTGGTTTTGCTTCGGTGAGAATGACTAAGATGAGGCCCAACTATGCTGCTTTTATATAGACATTACGTATCTTTATGTTCAAAATTTGTAGTAGTAGTAATATATATATGGCATGAATTGCCCTAATAAGCAAGTAAATTAATATGGCGTGAATCACCCTAGTATTTTTACATACTCTTAGTAATATCCAGAATACAAAATTAATATGGCGTGAATCGCCCTGATATTTTTATGCGTGAAAGAAAGAAACAATTCGGATGTTCGACTGACCAAAGCTGATGAGAGGTCTAAAAGAAAAGAACAATTCGGATGTTCGACCTACCAAAGCCGATGAAAAGTCCAACTAACTATTTCAGATCTATAGACAAGCGCCAACCTTTGGGATCGTATGGCTGGCCGAAGGTACTAAATAAACAAGGAATGTCTTTGCAATAGCAGACATTGTCTTTCTTCGTAAAGTGTAAGAAAAATGGTTTAACACGATGTCTGTAGTATGTCACCTTAACATCGGGCCCCAAAAAGTTGAATTGTTGCATAAGAGAAGCATGCAATTCCGATTTTTCCTTTGACAGTTCCAAATCTCTTATCCAGTCATTCAGTTGCGCTTGCGATAAAACGTGAGTTTTGCTTTCAATTGTAAATACACTTCCTCCAGTGGTTCCTCCCGGCTCCACTGAATCGAAGGATTTGCGATTATTTTCACGTATTGAATCGGGACAAGTAGAATATGGAACAGCGTCAGAATGAGAAACTGGCAATGAAATGACCGAACATGTAGCAGAAAATATTTGGATCGCTCTTACACTAGAATTCTCGCAGTCTTTTACTCATTTTATTTTGTAGTTTATTTTAATTTCTATTATTTTCTTTCTTTCGTTACGAATTTTGCGCTTCTCTTGTTTGCCACTTTTTTGCTAGAATGCTAGAATTTTCTTGCTTTTATTTCTTTTATACAACTCGCCGGCGTACAATAAAAACAGGTAGGGTTACGACTGACTGTGTTCTGCTTCTCATAACCATTAGTAAAAAATCAGGCGTTTTGCTTTGACGGTTCCAGCAGTCGTGCTCTCAGTAGTGATCCTACCTGATTTTATTGTAGCATGCAAACGAATGTATTTCTCATGGTAGAATAATACAGGTAGTCTCGTGGCTAATCGTAATCTCTTTGACAATACTACCAGAATTGTCAAAATCAGTTTTTTTAAAGATAATAGAGAAAAATTAAATTACTCCAATTGGATATTTTTGTGTTGTGTTCAAAAACTTGAATAAAAGTGAATTACTTATTTTTTTTTAATTAAAACGAAGTGCGTGTTGTGCGAAAAACATTTGAGCAAGGAAAATGGGCAGAGTTTTCGTGTTCCAGCTGACGAGCCTAGAAGACAACGATGACATGGCATGCACCAAAAATTTTAAAAAATATGCTCGTGTTTGCCATAGACACTTCCACGGAAATGGTGTTTTGGAACCTCAAATAAATTACTTCAACAGCTGCACAAAATCCCATTTTAATTGATTGATCAATAAAAAATTTAAAAAGCAAAATAGTTTCAGCCATGACAGATTCTTATTAATTTTTTTCTTTCTCATCGCATTCTCATCGGTTGCAGATTTGGTATGAGCTGTCAGTTGCCTTTTGACAGTTATGGTAGTTCACTCTCAGCCGTGCGACTACCTCTATTCTTC
This sequence comes from Dichetophora obliterata, assembly GCA_963920525.1. Classification (NCBI taxonomy): domain Eukaryota; kingdom Metazoa; phylum Arthropoda; class Insecta; order Diptera; family Sciomyzidae; genus Dichetophora; species Dichetophora obliterata. Next base: position 34,421,987 of record OY986435.1, on the reverse strand, counting down.
TACCATGGTATTCCTTGTCGTTTTGACAGTATCGGCAGTTGCCCTCTTAGTCATGAGCCTACCTGATTTTATTGCACCATGCAAACTAATGTATTCCGTTCCGGCGGTCGCGCTCTCAGTCGTGAGCCAACCTTATTTTATTGTATCATGTTTGTTTGTATCTTTTATGTTCTTTCTCAAAACACTTAATTTGACAGTGATGCCTAATGAACAATAAAAATTTAAAAAAAGATTCGTCTACCTACAACACCATTTACTTGTTATCTATTTACATATATGACAACACAATAAGGCGAAATGCATAAATAGACAGTCACTCAATTTGGGTGCTTTCGTTCAATTAAACACAGCTTTTCCTTTTCTCAATAGATTTTCTTTAAAAATATTTCTATCAAATATCAACAATATCTTATTTTTTCGAAAAAGTGCGGGCTTTCATCAAAAAATATAAAATCTATTTTACAAAATTATATATTTTACAAAATTTTCAATTAGTTTTGTTTATTTTTGTAAATTTTTCTGAATCCTAAAAAATTTTATTTATTTCGGCGAAACTTAAAGTTGAATTAAAAAATAATGTGGACATTCTTTGTAGGAAATTTTATTAGCTCCTATTTGATTTCTTATTTGTTTGATTTTTTTTCTTGGTTCTAAAAATATATGCTATTAAGTGGAACTAACTTTTTTTGTTGTAAAATAACTACAGTGACAATATCTCAAAAACAAGTGACAGAAAAAAAAGAATGATATTATCGGAATCTCCGGTCAATTTTACATTAGAAATGTATAGTGGTATGCATTGTACATTCTGGCTGTAAGCCAGTGTAATCCAAAATATTGGAGCAATAAAATGCGTTTTGGTTGAACTGCAATGCTTTGAATTTGAGTATTTTTTAAGAAATTCTAATTTTGGACATAGCTCTTTGAGGTGATTTATACAAATAATTGCCAAAAATCCAGTTCCTAATAAAATTTAGCCAATTAAAGTTTTTAATTTTTAGAAGTCTATGTGTTGATAAAAAAATTATTTTTTTTTATTAAAAAATAAAAAAATAATAATTTTTAAGTGCTTTCGAAGTTTGATATATTTGAATAATGAAAAATTTGCATATTTTGATGGATAAAAAAAACTGAATATGCTAAAATAAGTGATTTTTTCGAATTATTAAAAAACATATATTGTACAATAAGTAACTGAAAATAACTTTTCCTACTTCGTCCTACAAATATATTTTTTTTTGTTTTAATGCTTAAAATCAAAAATGTACATTTTCATCTTCTTAATTAAAATTGATTAAAAAACCAACTTTTTTGTATAACAATTTTCCATTAGATATTTTAAGTGAAGAATTTGTTGTTTTTGTTCATTTTTATGTAGGTGAAACTTAAATGTAGTTAAAAGTTATGTTTAATAAATGGAAATAAATATTTCGGAAAAATATGAATTATTTAATTTTCCTGTAGTCAAGAGCGTATATGTATATTAGGCCGGGTCGATTTGTGGGGAGGCAAAAAATCGCCCATTGCTCAGTGGAAATCGTTATCTAGGAATCAAAATAAGAAACTTTGCCCGAGGAACTATACCTCTAAAACGAATTCTAATGCACCAACTTTTCCGTAGGGTCAAATTTTGAAAAATACCTCTTTGACCCATTTAGAGTGCCCCAATCGAGTCCAAATGTATGACCGACCCCTTCTAACTTTAGAGGGCCGATCCATCCATGCCAGTAGCACACCCCCTGAAACCCCCCTGGGGTGGGAACAACCAAATGTTTGTAGGGGGAACTTTGTTTGTATGGGTTTGGTATGGTATGGGTATGGTTACAATTTTAATTTTTTTTTTTATTATTCATTTATTTGCAATCTATCTTAATCTAGACATTAAGCAAATTTGTTTATACAATACTTAAACTAACAGAGTCCGTTGTACCACTTAGTGTACAAAGGAACAAACTACTTACAATAATTAAAGTTTAGAGCTAGAAATTAAATCTAGATGGCAAGTCTAATACATGATGTCTCTTAAGTCTACGGATTGCTTGACTGTTATCTAACAAGTTATTGGCTAGCGTATTAGGATAACTGGATAGCTTTTCCAGATATGAGCAACTAAATCTAGTAATTTCGTTTTTTACTTTTGGTATATTAAGATCCCTGTGAATGATGTTGTTTTTGAGATACCACGGAGCATTTGCAATGATTCTTAAAGTTTTTGATTGGTATCGCTGTAATATTTCAACATTGGAGTTGCATGCTGTACCCCACAATTGGATGCCGTAGGTCCACACAGGCTTTAAAATAACTTTATATAGTATGAGCTTATTTTCTAATCTCAGTTTCGAGTGCGGATTAAGAAGCCACCACATATTTTTAGTTTTTAGTTTTAAGTGTTGGTGTTTTGCTTTGATGTGACTTTTCTATGTAAGTCTTTTGTCAAGGTGCATTCCAAGGTACTTAACAGTGCTACTTTTAGGTATGGTTGTTTGGTTGATTGTTACATTTGGACATTCTGCTCTCCTTGTTGTGAATGTGATTTGTGTGGATTTGCTCGAGTTGACCTTTATATTCCACTTTTTAAGCCAAATTTCTACTTGGTCTAAATGGTTTTGCACTATATTGGTTGCTTGATCTGCAAATAATGAAGAGGCTAAGATTGCCGTATCATCAGCATAAGTTGCAACTGTTGTGTTTTCTGTTATCGGCATATCTGAGGTATATATTGTATAGAGAACTGGTCCCAGGACACTGCCCTGAGGTATACCAGCTTTTATTTCACATATTTGTGAGAGATCTTCTCGGACTTTGACATAGAAATGCCGATGGTTTAAATATGATTTAAAAAAAAGGTAGTATGGAGACGGTAAAAGTTGTTTGATTTTGTACAATAATCCTTCATGCCATACTCGGTCAAAAGCTTGTTGTACATCAAGGAATACTCCAGAGCAGTACAATTTTTTTTCTAACGCTGTACTTATAGCCTCTACAACACGATGAACTTGCTCAGGTGTCCCATGCTGGCTTCGGAACCCGAACTGATGATCTGGCAATATTTGGCGCGAGTGAAGAACTGGCAGCAATCGTTCTAAAAATATTCTCTCAAATATTTTAGAGAATGTTGCCAATAAGCTTATTGGTCTGTAAGATTTTAAACAGTTTTCTGGCTTGCCCGGCTTAGCGATCATTATTATTTCAGCACACTTCCATTGTGTTGGAAAATAATTTAGTCGCAGCATAGCATTATAAATATTTGCCAAGAAAATTACACCTTTTTTAGGAAGATTCTTTACAACTTTAGCATTAATGCAGTCGTAGCCAGGGGATTTAATGTTGTTTAGTTTTTCAATTTCTTTAGTGATTTCAGTTGGTGATATATGACGAATAGGTAGATCCATCTGGCAAGGGCAGTCAAGAAAATTAAGAATATCACTAGGATCAGTGTTAAATGAAAATGGTGTAAATGTTTCCTTTAAATGATTTGCAAACGCTTCAGCTTGCTTACCGTCCGTCTTGCACCAATTTCCGAGCTCATCTTTAAATGGAACGCTTCTCTCTTTATAGGGCGCTTTAAGTACTTTGTTGTTTTCCACAAACTGTGTTCATCATTTTTTGTAACATCTAAGTTTTGGAGAAAGTATTCGATGGAATTATTTTTCTCCTCCAAGAGTCGCAGAGTTAATTCCTTTTTCGCGCGATTAAAGTTGGTCTTATCGATAGGATTACGACTTGTTTTCCACATTTTTCTTAGACGTCGCTTCTTTTGTATTAAACTTCGAATTTCTCTGGATGACCTCAATGAGTTATTATTAACGGAAGAGTTATTTGATTCTCGCTGTGGTGGGTTTGCGTAGTAAGCAGCTTTATGTATTAGATTAGTGAAATATTCGACAGCGTCATCTATTTGACTTTCTTTATTGAGACTCGTTCTTTAATTTATATGAGAGCTAATCCATTGTTGAAATTGAAGTATATTAGTGGTTTTGGAAAAAAGAGTATATTTTTTTGACAATTTCTGGACTTCACCATTGAAGTTAAGCAAAATTGCTGAGTGGTCGGAGCTAAGATCATTAGTTTCCTCAATATTAAGTGCGCTAGATAAAATACCATGATATACCACAAAGTCCATCAGATCTGGAATTTTGTTTGGGTCAGTTGGCCAGTAGGTGGGCCTGCCAGTTGACAGAACTGAATAGTGGTTTTCTGATATACACTGATACAACTGTCTGCCCTTAGGACTACTCAACCTAGAACCCCACCAGCGATGCTTAGTGTTGTAATCTCCAGCGACAATGAATTTCTGTCCCATATTTCCTAAAAAGTCCTTGTATTCTTGTGAGCTAATTGCAAATCGTGGTGGAAAATAAATTGCACAAATTGTTATAAAACTGTTTTCTGATTTGATTTGTATACTAGCTGCTGGCATTGAGGGTTTCCTTATTGGACTTAGTTCTTTATATTTAACTTGTGATTTTATCAACAAAGCAGATCCACCATGTGCTCTATCAGTCGGATGGTTAGCAGTTATGAGATCATAACCTCTTATTTTAAAGAACGATTTACTATTTAAATGAGTTTCGGAAATCATAAAGATATCAATAAAGTTAGAGTGAAGAAAATATTCCACCTCTAATTTGTGATTGGAAATACCATTCGCATTCCATATTGCCATTCGAAGATTTAATGACATAGTCTGGATATTATAGTAGACATCATATTCATAAGCGTATTTATAAGCTCATTTTGGTTGTTTATCATTATTTCAATCTTTTTGAGATAGGAGCTTTCAATATTTTCTGTTGTAGCAGCTTTAGCAACGTTAGCGTATGACAGAGCACTTTCGAAGTTTTCATTTACTGTATTAATTCTAACGTTTTGATTTGGACTATTTCGGGAGTTTTCAAGAAACGGATTTGGTGGAAAAATTTTTTTTTGATTAGAGTTGTTTCTTTTAGCAACAAGTTCCTGATACACGCGACAGCCCTTGTAATTGGCAGTGTGATTTTGCAGGCAATGTACACATCGCGGTGGTGCATCTTTCACTTTTTGACATTCTGTTGATGGATGATCCATACCGCACTTAACACAACTAAAAGGTTTTTTGCAGTATGCCTTTGTGTGACCAAATTGCTGACAACGATGGCATTGAACTAGGTCGCTATATTTTCTCGGAGGCTCGACTTTAACAATAGCATTATTTAAATACCTGATATCGAAAGCTGCTTTATTGTTTACATTAGGCTCTAAATCAACGAAAACATACATAAACTGACTTTTGTTGTGTGGCTTTTCACATTTATTATGTTCCTAACACAATGACCTAATTCTCTTAATTCATTTTTTATATCATCAATTGGAGTAGAATAATGCAAATTTTTAATAACTATTCTATAAGGTTTTTCTTGCTTAATTTGATAAGTATGAAACCTTACATTACTACTTTCTAAGTAGCTTACTAGTTTTCTAAAACTTTCAACATTTTTAACCATAAGTTTAATCTGTCCACCTGTAGATGACTTATAAGAAAATTGATCTTTTGTTATTGTTTTTGCAATACTTGTTATCATTTTACTTATGTTTGTTACGTTTGGTATGAATATGGGTGGTGGTTTTGGCTGATTAGTGTTTTCTTCTTCTTTTCTCTCCTCGGTGAATCCGTCATTAAACGCATCTATGTCTTCATGTTCTAATTCGGAAAACCGGTTTTGGTTGGCGACAGCTTCGTAATTATTAGGTGTTCGCTTTCTGGCGAGTTCTGGCGATTCTAAATGTTTTCTTTTGACGGCATTGCAAGCGTAGACTGTCTGCCACCCAGCTGCGCTATCTTCGTCTCCCTCCGCGTGTTGAGTTAATGCAGTTATTCGTAAACACCGAATATTATTGCAATTGTTTTTGTTTTGGTTGTTTGTTTTTTTTTTCTATTTGTATTGTTTTTGCTTCGAATTGTAACACGCGATTGCTTATATCACGCAGTGACACGACTTCACTCATTAAAGATCAGTTGGCTACTGGCAATTTTAATTAAAAAATATAAATAATTCGAATTTATTACTAAATTTCAAAAATAAATAGAGTTTTACAGAGTATAGGCTCTTAAGATACACGCATCTGTATTCTCTATTGTATTTATCTAGTTGAAAATAAACAAAACCAATTACAAACGACAAAAACGAAGACAAATGATGTGTATTTATATATGTAAATTTTACATACATATTAATAACAACAACAACAACAATAAAAGCAGTACAATAGCAAACGACATGATTGCGAACCAAGCCAACATCCATAACAACAGCATAACCAGCGTCTGAAGCAGCTTGTGTATAACTTTGCTCATACGAATATATGAATTTCTTCTGCTTAGATTTTGCTATTTTGTTGCTTTATTAAAAAAGTGAAAAAATCCAAAGCTTAGCATTTATTTCACTCGTACTGTAACTGATATTTTGGCATACTTTTTTTTCATTATACGATGAATATTAAGGATGTAGGTATACCCCAAAGTGTAAACTAAAATCCTTAAATGTGCTTGAAAAAATTTGTTAAAATGACCCCATACAAACCGACGTAATTCTACGTCAATATGTATACTTAAAATACTAATGGGTTCTTTTTTATTGACCGCCAAAAGAGGCCCGAAATTCGGGCCTTTACGCTAGAATATGCCTTAAATCCTTATGTATAATTGTCTGCAGTGACTGCTCATACCCATTTGAGCAAATAAGCTCCTTGTCAAAACTATAGGATTGGCTTGTGTGGCAGCAGCTACAGCAGCGAAAGTTTCCTGTATCTGAACTGAGGGATCTCAATAAGGACTTGTTGCGATTGTCCCACATTTGAAAAAATTATTAACGAGCCCCATTATAGTTCGTCTGCTAGGGGTAGTGCCGCCAAACGTACCACTATATTCCCTTTGAACGAAAACTACGGACTCATTGTCCCAATCCTCCATTTTTATGAAATTTAAAGATCAATCTATAAAATAAGAAAAACAAAATGGAACGGATCCATTACACGGAAAAAAGTTATTATGTTTTTTTTAGTAGCACCTTTCATCAGACACTCTGAACTTAATTCAATGGTAGTTGTCGATGATAATTTCCGTCACTAGAGTTTAAACATAAATTAATTGCCAGCATTATTTTTTTCATGTTGCTTTGAATAGTACAAATAAATATTTGTGACTCGCTAGCTGTTAAAGTTTAAGAAAATCATTACATAAACACCAACTCATATAAAAAAACTAACGAAATCAAGACATAATAAAATACTGTTCTGCTAGTATTTTTGCCAGTCAAAGAAATAAGGAAATTTTTTAACTCTAGGATTACTTCAAACTACTTTAAAAAAATTTATTTTCTTCACAAAAAGTTTACTTTGTGCTAGATATATTAATTAGCTAACCATTTATAACGAAAGCGTGTTCACAAAAAAGAAAACAGCTTTTTTGAAGTAACGATAAGATTTGTGGGTGTTTTTATCGATATTCATGCTATAAGACTTAAAAGGACATCCTGATGTAAATAAAGATTTATCTGCCGCATATCTCAGCTTCTTACTCACACTTGGGTTGCTCTTGTGAACCGTCATTTCCGCCGACAAACTTGCTACGTAAAAACATCAACAATAGTGTGTGAGTGTGCATATTTTATGTCATTATGTAGGTGCTGGAATGGAATTCGAAAAAAAAAATGTGAAATTTATGTGTGACATGCTTAAAAATATGACTTTGTTTTGTCGCATAAATATTTATGCGCTCCTGCTTTTCAGATTGTAAAAACATACACAAAAACAAGAGCATGTGTGGGTCAACAAACTTGGTCGCCATCTTAATTGTTAAGATTTTATGCTTTAAACTATTACAGTTTTTAGGAGTTAATAGTAATTTTATTCTTGTTACTGAGAAAACTTTTCTAAAGTAATGATGTGACTAGATTTGAAACCTCAAACTCAAAAAAAAAACTCCTTTTTTGTGCACTAGAGTTGGCATGATATTGATTTTTGAAGCAACAATAAATGGCTGTGTATTCTCAGCATAAGCTGTATCAGCTCTATCCACACAAATACTTATAACAATAGGATATGAAAAAAAAGAACAAATATTGACAAAGCAAAATCGTATTCAATCGATTTAAATAAATTCGTGCATAACTGAACTTTCCAAAACTAGAACGGATTTACTTATATCTACATATGTATGTACACATGCATAAATAAATATATTATTCTAAATATGTATGATATGCAGGGACAGTCTGACGTACGAATGACTACTTCATTGTGTTGCAGAGAATGTAGCAAATACCGGGAATGCAAAATGGCACACAGCCACATAAATACGCTTCATACAGTATGTCACACACACTCATAGCTATGCCCAGAAATAAACACACACACCTATTCATAGATCATGGTGTAACTTAAGCGCACAATTTCGCGCTTCATGTATTCGTGAATGAATTTGAAACTTTGGCTTTAACTCTCACTAGCGTCTGTAGCGGTGCGACTACAGTACCAACTCCATGGCCCAGCTTCGCGCACACATTCAACCGCTTGTTTCCGCTTACGGAAATCACAACTTAACGTTTTGGCTGAACTGCATTCAAATGGGGTTGAGTTTGGTGTCGGGCCCTATATCAGGTTAGCGCACCATAGAATCCATGGTTTTTCTGACATTTCGCTGTGAACTTTTCACATTTCAACATCTCGCACATTCTTCGAATTATTAAAATTTTTGTTTGTTTGTCTGTTTGAATGGAAAGCAAAGTTTTTTTGCTTGTGCGGCTTTAAATAAGAGAAAGATTTACGTCTATGTCTCTTTTGCCCTATCTAGTCTATGTAGCATTATTTGTTTTTTTTGTCTTGTCGATTGAAATTGTAAAAACTATCTGGCGACAGTTCAAAAAACTCTTTAGAGTCCTTTGGCAAGGAAGATAAATGCTGCTGAGTAACTTTTGCAACGAGTGGCTTCGAACTCTTTAAAATATATTTCCATGAACGTGCCAAATTCAAGTCAAGTTCCCGAACAAGAAGCTCCTTTGCCATAATGCACATTGGGATGAAAAGCATAATAAGCATGTTAAAAAAATTGTGTACAATTTGAGATCAATAGAGCATTCGTGTTATATGAGTACATTCGTGTGTCAAAGAATAAGTTTATACAGAAAATTGTAACGTTTGCGTGCAGTGGAAGAATTATAAACTAGTGTCCGACCGAAATCAGAATTTTAGCCGAAACCGAATATTTGATCATTTTCTAATATTCGGCCGAAACCGAAACTAAAACTGGTTATTAATATGAAAATTTAAGTTTTTAAAAAAATATTTTTTTTTATTAAAAGAAAACAAAACTACTTTCATACACATAAGAAAAAAATTTAATATAAAAAAAGTATTAGTTGAATATTAAAGTGTATAATAATTAATTGAAGTTTTAATCTATACTATTATATAAAAGGAGACTCACGAAATTTAATCCAGAATAAGCTCGGTAACCGCTGAACCGATTTTGATAATTCTTTTTTTATGCGATTCCTATGATAATATAGATTGTTATAGCTTACCAAGGTTTTCGAAAAATGTATTCTTTAATTATTGCAAAATCACGCATTTTATTTGATGCCTACATTCAACCAGCAGCACAATATAACAGCAAACAAAGTTTTCTTCTCTTTGTAGAGAGAGCTTCTCTCAACAGGTGTTTCCGTACTCTACACTGTGTAAGAATTGTGTAACTTCTGGTAAGCTCGAACTGAGAGAGTAAAAATGAAATTTGAGAATATTAGCAAAAGTACGGAAACAGCTTCTATCAAGTTTCGAGCACAAAACAGCTGATTCTGACAGCAGACGAGTCAAACGTAAATAGCGCCAATTGAAATTGTCGTAATTTTGTTTGTGAAGTATATTTTTTAAGCTATAAAATCTTTTAAGCTATGTTTTAAGTTATAAAATTACTTTAAATAATTTATTTATAGTTAAAAATGGAAGGTCAAAAGAAACTGAAATTTGTATATTTATTTTTAGCAGCACAATTTGTGAATATTGAGAAAAACATAAACAAACATTTGAAATTTGCTTATTCTTCTTGATGCTTCTTATTATTGATGCTTGTTCTTAATTTACTCGAAGTCTTGAGTTCTAGCCATGGCAGAATTAGAGAAGGTATATGCATTTTGGAGAGGGAGACTGACGCAACTGTCAAAACGAAGTTGACAGCTCATACAAAATCTGAAAACGATGAGAATGCGATAAGAAAGCGAAAATAGGCAAGAATAGCAAAATGCTTGAGTTTGACAATTCTGGCTATGAGAAAGAGAGCGCAGTCTGAAATGCATATACCTTCTCTAATTCTGCCATGGTTCTAGCACGCTCTGTGCACATTCTGTGCTCGAGAGAGCGATTTTATGCTTGTTCTTCTTCTCCCATTTCTTACACAAAAAGTACGGAAACAGAAAATAGCGACTCACAAGTCACACAGTGTGAGTACGGAAACCGACCTAATATAACACGACATCCATGTTGTGTAGTTAAGCTGAATTCACTGATAATCTTCAGCATGTTTTTGTGTGATTTAAAATAATGTTAATCAAGTTAAGAGCGTGCAGAAATTTTTCTCTCTGAACGAAAACTTCATATGAAAAAACTTTCAAAACATGCTGAAGGTGATCAGTGAATCCAGCTTTACTTTCTGGGAGATTCTTGCTTTCATACAGTGTTAATGAATTTTCTTTGTTAATGTTTTGAGGGGAGTTGCCAGAATTTAGTTATCTGCATTAATTATGTTTTGCAGCCTTGCCAGCCAGCTTTTCCCCACGTGAGATTGTGTTAGTCTATCTATACGAATACATAAAAGCATTGTGACACTGCACGGATGTTTGACCATCACGCAAGAACCACTGAACAGATTAACACGATATAGGTATCAAACGATTTTTTGTTATTCTAACTTTATCGTAATATGCTATGTTAGATTTGCCACGTCTACTTTCCATGCCCACTTTTTGCAAAAAATGCTATATATCCGACGATTTCGGTCGTATGAGACTAGAATTTGGAAATCTACGTTGTATGGTTACTTTCGCTAACTTTACTAAAAATGAGCATGACCCACTTTAGTTAAGTCCACTTTTCGGGGAATAAGATTAGAGTAAAGCAAAGCGCACTACGTTTAAGCTCAATTGAGCTGAAATGCTGGCATTCTATTGTTTTGAGTATGAGATGGTTTAAGTGAAAAAATTTTGCCACACCCCCATTACCGCCCAGAATTAATCAAAAATGTAATACTTCGAACGGTTTTGGTTGTTTTAGACTAAAATTTGTTAATTTAGTTCATACGGCTACTTTCGGCAACTGTACTAAAAATGGCGAATATATAAATTTTTTTTTCCGAACAGTATGAAAATTCGTATATAGCAGTAAGGTGGTCTGCGGCAGGACAACGTCTGCCGGGCAATACTATACATCAATAAGAATGCTGTATATATCAGAAAATTCTGATCGTCATGCATTGATGTTTCAAACAGAATAGCATGTGTTTTGTTCGAAGGTCAATTTACACTTCTAAAAGTTCACAAAACGATCACAAAAAATTCATTGCATTGGGTCAGGACAAATTCTACTATAACTTTAACGGTAACTATGAATATATAGATAAGGAAATAGATTAAAACATAGATTTATGTATATAAATTTGGAATAGTTTGAAATATTTTTCACAGAATTCTTTTTTAAGCTATATTTGAAAATGTTTTTCACATAAATTAGTTTTTAAGCTGTAACACATTGCAAACAATATAACAATATTTTAAGCAAATTAGTTTTCATCAAAAAATCATAGGGGGGGGGGAGGTGGCGTAGGTGGCCCATGATTTTTAATGATAGCAACTGTTTGTGTCAAAATAGAACAATTTTTGCAAGTTAATTTTGTTATATAAAATAATAAGGAAAATGAAAATTAAAAAAAAAATTAAAATTAAAAAAAATATGTACAACAAAAGCAACTCTTGGCCTATTGTTTAGTACAAGTTGGATATTTTAGAGGTTTTTTGAAAACAATATAAAACATTGCATTGTTGAGGTAACAGTAAACCTTTTCTCATGTTCCCAATATACTTAATTGAACTTTCAAACAAAGAAAATTGGATGAAAATCGATTTGAAAATGGCGGAAATGTTTGCTTGCCAAGTCAAAACATGAAATTTCAATCGTTTTTTACTCATTCTGAGGCTTATGAGTTATACTGAGAAAATCTATAGTTTTGAGATATCGCAAGAATTTTAATGTCATAATAACAGGCTTTTTAAAACATACCTAGTATCCTAACCTAAAATTATCGTTAATTTTATTAATCAACGACTGTCCATACAAAAATTCATTGAGAAAGTTTATAGTTTTTGAGATATCGCCAAAAGTTTGATGTCATTATAACGGTTTTTTTTTAATTTAAGAAGAATTGTTGTTTGGCCGAAGCCCAATAACAACAATTAATAACTGAAGAAGGCCGATTAACTACAACAATTTAAGAAGAATATATTTATTTTCAGAATATATGTAAAAAGTTACATTTTTGATTACAAATTTTAAAAATTTTTTACCAAATTTTTTTATAACGCTGTTAAGCAGGACTTTTTCAAAAGTAAAAAAGTAAAAAGTAAGGAAAAGAAAGCCAGGTAAATTTATGTCATCGTAAAAATTACCGTTTAAATAAGTTATTCAAATTAAATAAAGTAATTTCTTAAAATAAATACCATTTTTTCATAATTAAACAAAACGAACACAATAATTTTTATATTTTGAATTTGTTTTGATACAATTAAATATTTCATTTTAAGATTTAAAATTTTTACATGGTATTTAATATTTTTATCGCATGCGAAGCAGCGGGTATTTGCTAGTATAATAATAAAAGAGATAATTTTTTTATATTACTTTTTATTACAAAAGCATTGTATACTTCATATCTTCAGTACACACTAAAAATAGTATGCACCTAAAATGTACATTTTTATAGAACTACAAAACAAAGTATTTTTGTTTTTTTTAAAGGTTTAGTATTATAAAAATAGAAATACTTCGTTTTCTTTTCCTTTATTCCACACACACAAAATTCGTTCGGAAGTTTAATTATCATTTTTTGGCTTCAGTAACTATAAAATTTGAATATTAATTGCAATAGAGATGATAGAATCGAAAATGATAGTATCGAACGCATAAAATTAACCAAAATGTTTTGCGAGAAAATACGAGACATCAAATTATAGACGAATTAATAATTTTTGTGTTGTACAATGCGTTGTTAATACTTGCAGGACTAAACGTAATTAGTCCGAAAAGTAAAGTAACTTTAAGATAGTTATTCACGGAACAACTTTCATTTAGTTGAAAAGTCATCGAAAAGTAGTGAATTGAGCGGCCTCGAAGCAGAATTTCATGGTTGTAGTAACGAGCAAAACAAAAGTCTCAGCGTTGTCTAGGGTTGTAGTTTGATTTAAGAAAACGACACTGTTTCGATAGTATCGGAAGTGTAGACGCAGAATTCCTTTTTATACAAAATAAATGGAAAAAAAATGTTTTGCAAATATTTGTATAGCGTCTATTTCACATTGAAGTGTTGTATCTGTTGAACTTACCATCTCCGATTAGGCTCAACTTTTTTTAATTGATTGATTTTTATGGTCCAAATAGGGTTTATTTTGAGACAGTGGAGCTCAGTTAATTAAAATTCATTTTCCATAATTAGGATATCAATTTAAGAAGTCGAATTTGTAATGAAAATCCATTAACAATCCATTTATTTTAGGGCACTTGAAAAGCACACCTTCATTTTATATAAATAGAAAGGTTATATAAATTGAACGTGATAAAAGTTAAAATAATCTTCAATGGAATTTAAATTTTTTGAACACACTTTACTAAATATTTATCACTTTTGAACGTTATTGAAGATAGTAAATATTTATTTTTATAAAATAAATACAATATACAATGCAATAAATTTATTTATTCTTAACACACTTTACTAAATATTTATCACTTTTATAAATTGACTAGGTTATTGAAGACTGAACAACCCATGTTTTAGCATTAAATGTAAAAAAAGTATTTTTTTTGTTTATTAAAAATTTCAAACTGGCTTCAAATAGCCAGATAAAAATCAATCAGATTAACCAAAAAATATTTTGATGTTGACTTGAAACTTAGAAGCATCTTTTTTCATATTGTTTTTGTAATTTTTTTTTTAAAAAAAAGGTCACACTAGATTTTGAGTCGACTTTAAAATATTTTTTGGTATGGCTAAATATTTTCTATTTACACTAGAAGCTGTTTTATAAAAAACCATTTAAAATGTAGTCGTCTTACTCCTCACTAGTAAGTAGAATGAAAGTAACCAGATATAAGCTAACTTTCTATAGACTGTCTTCTAGTTGGTTTCAAAAGGACCATATATAAACTAGTCAATCTGTCATATCGTAGGTAGTGCGTACTGGTGATTTTGCGGCCATTTCATAGAGAAAATCACTAGTTATTTTCAAGGAAAATAGTTGACTATTCAACCACTGGTGGTTTGTTTTGAAAGTAGTTTGTAATCACATTAAAGTTGGGTGAAAGTCCTGCAGGGTATTTTTACATTTGAACTAAATGACTGATGCAAGAATTTTTTACCAAAAGTTTCGGCTAGTTTCGGCTATTCGGCCTCAATATGGCCGAAACTGACAAAAAGGGCCGAAACTGGCCGTAAACAAAACCAAAACCGAATATTCGGTCGGACACTATTATTAATCCTTCCAAAGGCTAGGTTAAACTAAGAACAAAATAATTTTTTGAGAAAATACTTCTATAATTTTGGTCCTAAAAAGATGAAAAAAAATATCTTTGATTTTTACCTGCGCTACTTACGTTTTGCACAGCTAAGAATGCACGCAACCCTATACAAAGAAAGCTAAGCGTCGACAAGCTGCTATCAAACAGACAGCCGAAGCTTTCGCTAATCGACTCTCACTCCTGCTTCAATCGATGATATATGTGCGCTGGACACACATTTCTAACTTCATGCGTGCGGCTGCTGAAAAGGTGATTGATTGGCTACCACCGCCCTCGCCGAAACCAGTGGTATGACCAGGAGTGTCGCGACGCCACTGCAGAGAAAGACGCCGCCTACAAAGCCACCCTGCAGTCGGTTTTAACGCGCGCTGCTAAAGAGCGATACAAAGAAAAGAGGAGAGAAGAGAGACGTATTTTCAGGCGGAAAAAAGAAAGGCAGACAAGCGCGAGCATGAGAAGATTGAGATTTATGGTGACAGGAGTGAGGCCCGAAAATTTTTCGAAAAAGTAAGACGCCTTGCCGATGGTTTTAAAACCGGGGCTTCTTTCTGCAAGGATGCAAACGGGAAACTAGTGACAGATAGCATGAGTACACTGACGTTATGGAGGGAGCACTTCTTTAAGCTTCTAAGTGACGTCATCCCGCCAATAGAGTTGATATTCCGAAAACCCCAATTACGGATGACAGCGTGGAGGTTCCGCTGCCGGACTATTATGAAGTACTGACAGCTTTAGCTCGGCTTAAAAAAAACAAAGCCGCGGGAGCTGATGGCTTACCTGCTGAGCTGTTTAAGAACGGAGCTGAAGCTCTATTGAAATGCATTCACGAGCTTCTATGCAGAATATGGTCGGAAGAGTGCATTCCGAACGATTGGAATCTCAGTGTGCTCTGCCCAATCCACAAGAAAGGCGATCCCACTATCTCTGCCAATTACCGTGGGATAAGCCTTCTTAATATCGCATTAAGGTCCTGTCGAGCGTTTTATGTGAAAGATTGAAGCCCATTGTAAGCGAACTGATCGGACCTTATCAGTGTGGCTTCAGACCTAGAAAGCCCACCATCGACCAGATTTTCACGCTTGGACAAATCTTGCAAAAGTCCCAAGAAAAACAAGTCAACCCCCACCATTTTTGTGTCGACTACAAAGCCGCCTTCGATAGCCCAATAAGGAAGCACCTGTACTCCACCATGTCTGAATTTGGTATTCCTGCAAAACTAATACGGCTTTGCAGGATGACACTGAGCAACACCAGCAGCGCAGCTAAACTCGGGAAGGACCTCTCCCCACCATTTGCTACCAAACGAGGTTTCAGACAAGGTGATTCCTGAGCGACTTTTTCAACTTAATGATTGAGAAGATCGTCCGAGCTGCTGATCTGAGACGTAGTGGCACAATATTCTACAAGAGTGCTATGCTGCTTGCGTATGCTGATGACATCGATATAATTGGCCATAATACGCGCGAAGTCAATGCAGTATTCTCTACATTAGAAAGAGCCAAGTCGAATGGGTCTGGCAGTAAATGCATATAAGACGAAATTCTTTGTGTCAATAAACAAACAGTCCCAGCGTCTTGGAACCCACATTACAGTTGACAATACCTCCTTCGAGGTTGTAAAGGACTTCGTTTATCTCGGATCCAGCATAAACTCAACCAACAACATCAGCATTGAGATCAAACGAAGAATAACTCTTGCCAACAGGTGTTACTTTGGGCTCAGTAGGCAATTGAGAAGCAGAGCCCTCTCTCGACGAACGAAAATCACGCTCTATAAATCAATCATCATACCCGTCCTACTTAATGCATCATAAACCTGTACGCTGATCAGTTCACATAGAAATACTTTAGGAGCCTTCGAGAGAAAGATTCTTCATAAGATCTACGGACCAATCTGCGTCAATGGCGTGTACCGAATATGGTGGAATGATGAACTTCATGAGCTGTACGCTGACATCGACATAATCAGGCGCATTAAAATCGAGCGGCTTTGCTGGCTAGGTAATGTTTAGCGCATGAAAGACGATGCTCCAGTGAACCGCATATTCGATGGAAAGAATAAGTAGAGGACAACCTGACGAAGCTTGAAAAGCTTTCCAACTGGCGCCAGCAAGCGAGATAGAGAAATGGCTGGCGCAAATTCTTAGATGAGGCCAAGACTTGCCAATACGGTTGTAGCTCCAACTAAGTAAGTAAGTTGGAAAGTACTTATGTTTTGCAAGCTTGTTTTGCATCCAATTTCGGGACGTTTTCACAAGCCCGGGACTAGACCCGGGTTTGACAAACCTTAGAAAATGAATTTTTGCGAAGACGTTATATAAAGTTCCAAAGTAGTTATGCCTTTTTTACAACACAAAACAATGCAGAAGATTTTAAGAAACTAAAAACACCGTTTCGATTAAATGTTTGGATAGTATTTACCCATCAGCGGATTTGCCAGTGGCTACCATAGAACTAATACAGAATAAATTACCAGGTAAGGAAGCATTACTTTTTTCAAAAAGTAATGCGTCTGCATATAGCAGAAGTCATTAACTCATACCTCATTACCTGTAATGTAGCATACAAGAAAAAGTAATGCAGTGATTTTTATAACTTAATACAAGTAGTATGTTACTCCATAACTTCTAGGTAATGCTGAAGGGAGGCGATCACTTACCTCCTGTCTCATTCAATGTTAAATGTAAGGCCTTTTATGCATAGTAAGGTAATATAGTCGGAAGTAGTGGTCATTACAAGGTAATTGATGCTTCATATATTCGGAATATATTCCATCTGCTACTGGGTATTGTTTATTTTTGAAAAACAAAGATAAATAATTAAACAAAAAATTAATTAAATGAGTTCATTCGGAAGGCTCATAAAATTATTTGAAAAACAATAAAATCGTATAATAGTTTTAGTAATTCTAAGTACGAATTTTGTGATATTTTGTACAGTTTGTTTAAGGAAGTTTTTTTTTTTAATTTTTTAAGGTCACATTTAAGTTTCTTTTCAGTTAGTATTTTATAATATTTTGCACACGGAAAGAAAAAATCAAGCATTCTGTGCTTGAATCAAGCAAATAGGCTATCAGTTTACCTATTTCATTTACACTCAAGCGTAAATTTCTCAATTTAATCAAGAATATTTTTTCTACATTCGAGTCTAATATTTACTTGAAATTAGAAAAATTTGCTTGATTCAAGTAAACAATTGGCTGAAAACTAGAATAATTTTTTTAGATTTGAGAAATTTATTTTTCTCGAATTGAGAACAGTTTGATTGATTCAAGTAAACAATTTGCTGAAAACGAGAATAATTTGCATGATTTGAGAAATTTATTTTTCTTGAATGGAGAACAATTTGCTTGATTCAAGTGAACAATTTACTGAAAACTGTAATAATTTACTTAATTTGAGAAATTTATTTTCCTTGAATTAAGAACAATTTGCTTGATTCAAGTAAACAATTTACTTAAAACTATAATAATATACTAAATTTGAGAAAATTATTTTCCTTTAATTGAGAACATTTTGCTTGATTCAAGTTAATAATTTACTAAAAACTAGAATAATTTGCTCGATTTGCACAAATAAACAACACTTTCGCATGATTGATTTGGCACACATTGTCGATAGTGATCTTGAAAGTAGATTTTCTTATGTAGCGACTCTTTTATAACAACTTCAAGATTTTCATGATTGTTGTAATTCGCTGATCTGTTCAAAGGCGAACACTGTGCG
The DNA here is from genome assembly GCA_963920525.1 of Dichetophora obliterata. Taxonomy (NCBI): domain Eukaryota; kingdom Metazoa; phylum Arthropoda; class Insecta; order Diptera; family Sciomyzidae; genus Dichetophora; species Dichetophora obliterata. The sequence goes on along the minus strand of OY986435.1, from coordinate 34,403,446 downwards.
TTTGCTGAAGTTAAGAAAATATTTTTTTGATTCAAGTCTTGTTACAGGTTCTATCAAGTATTTAATGTTTGTTTCAAGTTGTTGTTTATTTTGCTCAATTTCGGCAATAAATACTCATTATAATTGTTTTTTTTTCTTCTTAATTTTAGTTTTTAATGCTCGATTTGAGCAAATGAGACTTACAGCCCTATTCTGGCAAAGTAACGAATTGTTAACCAGTATTTTGAATATTTCTATGTGTTTGTTGTAATTTTTTTATTTCAAAACAAAATTTGAAGCTCAAAAATTTAAAATTTTGATAAAAATTGTCAACTGCTTTTCAGTTATTGACAATTTCATTAACAAATTTTGTTTTTTGAGCTTTAAATTTTGTATTGAAAACAACAAACATATGAAATATTCAAAATACTGGTTAACAATTTGTTAATTTGCCAGAATAGGGCTGTTCATTTTAAATTTTTTTTATATCAAGTAAAATATTTGCTTAATATAAGAATATTATTTCCCTCTGTGTAAGTTTAGTTCAAGAAAGGTTTATATTTTTATATTTTTAACATCACATTTTGTACAGACAGTTACAAAAAATTTTTATTTTTGTATTATTAAAATCACATTTTAGTTTTTCAAAGGAAGTATCATGTCTTTCTCTCATTGTGTTGTTTTGTACAGATATTTTCAGAAAGGTTTTTAAATAAAAATTTTTTAAATCACATTCAGGCTTTTCTTAGGTAGTATCATTGAACTTTTTGGTGGATTTTTTTTGGATTTTTTTTTGCAGTGAAGGCAATCTCGAGATCCTGAAAATCCCATGATTTTAGGCCTTGCAATCTTGGGACTTTCGCAAAAAATTCCGGGATCCCGTAATCCTGGGATGGGATGCCCTAGCTTGTACAAAGAAAAAATTTTTTGCTCCTGTTCGGCACAATATTTTTTAAATTCCTGGAAAGTTTTTCAACCCTTTAGATCATTGTTTTTTAAATCCCTTTTATATTATTATCATAAAAGCCATAAAAAGATAAAGGAAGATAAATTTGGTTTTTGTCCGTTTGATTTTTTCTTATAGAATCGAAAAAAAATACTGTCTGATGTGTCCAATATGTATATTGAGGGCAAATCCACTGAAAGTGTTAAGTTTTGCTAACGAACTTTGTTCTATCAGCTATAAAGAGCTACAGATAATTTCGTTTAGAGAATAAGATCTGATTCAAAACAAAAATATCATAATTTATTACATTAATTAAGGACTAAGAAAAATTAAACACAATGCATCAAAGTTACTTCGAAAACTGCAACTACATTTAGTTTCTATATTATAATTTGTCTTATTTTAAGAATTTAATAAAATTATTTAAACATCTTTCGTTCGATTTTTCTATATGGAAATACACGCTTATCAAACATCAAACCTCAGCTTATAACATTTTCACGACAAAGACCTTTTTAACCCACTGTTCTTGATTGTTCTTTTATGGCTACTTTCATAGCTACAAACAACGTCTATGGACACACATTTCCCCATAGGATATCGTAATCATGAAAATTTCAAGAATTGATTTATGCGCTTTTCTTAGGTTTACCGTAGCACAGAGTCCACTTGGGCAGCAGTATTCTTAAAGCTATTGCTAAGACTCCAAAAAACGTAAGCAGAAATAAGATATGAGCAAAAAATTGAACATAAGATGTAAAGAAATCGAACAGGATGCAGAGAAATGGCTATTCAACTGTCGGTGTAGTCGGTGTTGTTACAGGGAATCGTGTGGGTCTGTTATTATTTTTGTAAAATATTGAGTGTAGGAATGTTTAAGCTAGGAGTGATAAATAAGCTGCCGACCTGAAAAGCGAATTTAAAGTTATTTGACCAGAAAGCGTTAAGCTGTGGAAACCTCTACGAACTGAAGATACGGTTTGTTATACACTCAGTTTAAACGATGAGTGCAGCCATATACACTGAAAATAATACGTGACAAGCAAGAAGCATGTCATAGATGACAAATGTGCTTAAAAATAGGGCAAAAAAATATTGCAGAAATGAAGCAGATAGTTGTTATATGTATTTATATCAATAATATATGTGGCCACAAGGCATAACAGCTAAAGTCAGTTTTTTATACTTTTCAGTAGAGCAGTTTTAAGTTTTAAAATGTTCTGTGAAACATTGTGTAACTCTGAAAATTAAAATTTTTATGCAAAATTGAAGGAAATTGACATAATTTTTATATCCGTTAATTTGCGCATAATTTACTCAATGGAAAAGGGGCAGAAATGGCAAAAACGCGACTTAAGTTGTTTTTACCTTTTAAGAAATGATCGTTTTCGTGTCCTATTTCGAATTAAGCTTTTACGCTTTGAGAACAAAGGCAAAAATAATTATCCTAAGTCAAATTTGTCTGTTATGCCCTGAACTTATAATACAGTTCCAAGACACTTAACTTAAGTTTAGTCGTTATTCCAAATTACACTTATATAACGCGGTTTAAGATTCTGATTTTAAACATGTGATTGCCGAAACATTTTATTATGTCATCTCGTGTCAGATCGTGAATTAAAAAAGTAATTAAAATTGTTTTTACGTAAATAACACAATTTGTGAAACCAGTTAAAGGAAAAAGAAAACACATATTTAAATATATTATTCATTATTCCTTATTTGCAACATTTTCAACAAAGTCAGGGTGTACATTTCGCTCATCCTCGCTTGAATGTAAATTATCGTAAAGCGTGTGGTAATCTTGATTTATGAACTGTTTGAGGTAAAGCAGCTCTTCTTTCAATGAATATACATGGAAGCGCCCTAATAGTTTGTAAGATGTTCGCAGGAAATGATTATATACCTAAAGTATATCAAGCAAGTAGTTTTTTCTGCTCATACAAAATTTGTTCTCGACATTTTTTCCTGCATTCGTCATATCTTTGTCAAACTCTGGCTTTGTTTTCGTTGCCAGAAAGTGTTTCAAATAACTGACCACTATTGCGTTTGAAATTACCCTGTATTAAAAAACACATTTTCCTCGTCTTCTAAACTTCCTGAAATTTCCGAATTAGATGTTGAGCGAAAATCTGGATCTTTAATAGAATCTTTAATTATTAGAATCAAAATTAAATGCTTCATGATTTTCCATTTGCTGCAGCAATTCTACGTCTAACAAAAAACAATTTTATATTTTTTCGATTATGTATTAAAAAAAAAATAGTAGTTAAAATTATTTTTTACCTTTGCTAATCTACGAAACTTCAGTTGATGGCTGTCTTGCGGTTTACAATTCCGACTGTTTTCACCTGAGCTTGTTTTTTTATGAAAATTTCCTGAACTAACTAAATTAAAATTCGTATGAATTAAATTGTGAAAGAAGTTTTACTTTTCAAGTTTTTTCTAAAAAATATGTGAAATTTCAAGATGTTTGCATCTCTTTGGATACTTTTTAAAGTGCATTTGTAAAGCTGAAATTTATCCTTACGCTTAACTGGAGTTGTGACAATGCCTCAACTAATTTTTCTTCCTAAAATAATTTTGAGTAAAAACTTAAATTGACTTTGCCATGGTTTTTATTAAATTTTAGATAGGAAAAGAAGCTAAATTATAGATATGCTTTATGATATCGTTCGATGTTCAAAAATTTCTTTTGGAATAGTGACCTAACTCAAAATAGGAAGACAACTTAACTTAACCCTTACCACTCAACTCAACTTTGGAACATTTTCTAATGATTTGAGAGGATCTAATCTCTACTTTAGCTGTTTTCCCAAATAAAAATATTGAATTGGAAAATTTATTCAAAAAATTTACGAGTTAGGCTATTCTGGCAAAATACTTATTGCTAAAAATGACTTAAGTTATTTGGTTTTTTTGCTGCAGCACCCGTAAATTTTATGCAACACGCATCAAATTTTGTTGGCATATAGATACGCATGTTGTGATTCCAATCACGTCAATAACTCCATTTTGTCCTAACTCGACTTTAGCGATTAAGGCTTGTGACCACAGATATATAGTACTAGCAACCCTCCGCGGCTTTGCTCGCGATATGGATACAATTTCTTGTTTTTTATATTTGTTGTAACAATGAGTAGCGTAAATTACAGCTTTAATTGTTTTTGAAAAATTTCAGATATTAGGTCTGTTCCCGTACTCGATTCAAGTAGCTTGAAGTTGCTTGAAAGCGTTATTTTACTATTTTACAAACTTTTAAAACTCGAAAGAGAAGAATAGTAACATGCAAAATGTCACTTTCTAATCTATTACAATTACTTGAACTTAGTACGGGAACAGACATATTGTTGCGATTCCATTCTCATTAAAATAATAGTGAAATGAAAGCTGCAACAACCAAAACTATAAAAAACATGACACGAAGGAAATGTCATAAGAAAAGTCCACCCTATATTCAACAATATATATGTGTCGATAAGGAATAATCGCTAGGTCGACTTAAGAGAGAACTGAGTTTTTAATGTAGCTGTGTCTATACATAAAACAAACATAATCTGGAGCTTCTAGCATGACTTAAGCCAAAGCTATGACACAAAAACTAAACAACCTTTCATTGAACTCATATGACATTTAAATAATTTTTTAACCAAAAACTTAAAACCTTGATTGCCTTATCGCACAGGTTCGCATTGAATACTTTTTTGGTACTTGTGATACTTAAGATAACCCACAATTAATAATATTGTGAGAATTTGTGAAGAAGATTTTAACAAACTGATAGTGGTTAAGGCATGACCATAGCACTGGTCTTATATTAATAAAGAATGCTACGAATATCAAAAAATTTAATGTAACTCCAATTCACACCTAAGTGAGCATAAATCCTTGGGTTTACAAAGATTGAAAAACAAGTTTAAAGTCTAGAAAATGGTCACGTTGACTCGGATTCAAAAACTTTCTACATTTTTACAGTACATATGTAAAAACCTAAAATAATCTTCCATTTTTTGCAAATATCTTTCATCGTATTTGCATTTCAACAGTTTTTTGTTATTTCAAAAATGAAGTTTGGCTAAGCTTTTCTTTTCTATGAATAAATGATTTTTGTATAATCGCAGGAGATACCTATTGTGTATTCAATATATAAGTTGTATTGTGAGATTTTAGATGATTTTAAAAAAATTGAATTGGCTAGGAGAAGACCATAACTCGGGCCTGTAATTAATGTAGAATACAACAAATATCACAATATGAATGTAGATCCAACTCAAACCTTAGTAACTCGTAGCCTTAATTCCTTCGATACACAACGATTGGAAAAAAAGTTTGAAGACAGGAAAATGTACGCGTTGACTCGAATTCAAAACCTTTTTAATTTTTCCAGTATATGGAAAAAAAAACTTAAAACATATTATACTAAAGTACTTGGCTTGATTTCTTTTTTTTCAAAATGTCTTTTGCCGTATCTGCATTTCAGTAATTTTTTTTATTTAAAAAATAAAGCTTAGTAAGGGTTTTCTTTTCTTTGAATGAATCATCTGAAAACGTAGATAATAGCTTTATGGCGCGTTCTTTTCTGAAGAAAAATTCTGTATTTTTTCTGACCTTTTCAAGAATTTTGCATTGTTCCCGTTATTTTCTAAAAAAAAGATGTTGACCTTAAAATAAATCGTTTTCTTTTCTCGATAATGTTGACCGCAAAAGTATAACAAATGCAGAATTTTCTGACCTGTAAAATACGAAGGTTCTGCATTCTGCTCTCTAGTAATACCAACATAAAGACAAAATAAAATAAATTTGATATTAATATTTTGTGCTGTGAATATTGTGAGAAGCATAAAGTTGCAATTTTTAAAATTTTCTAAAATTGAATCCAATATTTTTGAATAAAGTAGTTAGTTTTAATAAAACTGAACTGCTCGATGAATACTTGATTGAATATTTGTTAAAAATTCCGTACAGTCGACACTAACATAACCTTAATCGTAAATACATAGTAATTAAAACAACAGTGCAGCTCAATTGACCTCAAGTCAAAAGTTCTGGTTAGTAAATTCCGGTTAGTTCTAAAAAGTTCTGCATTTTGTGAGGTCAAAATTTTTTTCAGGAAAACAGTGAGCTATTAGAATCAGCTTAAAATTTGAGGGTGCAGTTTTTTGATCATTTTATTTTATTATTATTTTACATTTAATAATACACACAAACATAATTGATCATAAGACGCTCGGGTCCTTCAAGATAAATTCTAATTATTTTGCTTATAACTTGATTACCTTTACTATGATTTTTAAAAGTTATTTTATTTCCTTCATTTAGACATGCAAATTCACCCACTTTTGTGTTATGTAAAAAAAAAAATGAATGTAATAGGTTCAATTTTAAAATAAGTTAAAAATATTTTATAATTTTTATATGAAATTTGTATGGAAATTTAAATTTTGTATTGACAACACTCAAAGAGAATATGATAAGATTGCCAAAATAGGTTCCTATTACCAACTTTATGGAATAAGATAGTATTGGTATATATATTGAGGTTGGGCTTATTAAATATTTGTACAAACAATCATAAAGCTAAAACAACACTCAATTTCTCTTTTCATCTCAACGCACAGCTGTTGTTGTAGTTACAAAGAAACACTCAACAACAACGAAACTAAAGCTGCAAGCAGTAACAGCATGAAAGTCAACCAACAAACAACCTGCTTGCAAGAAAATTATTTAATTTTTTAATAAAATGTCAATTTTATGACAAAACCATTGATTGTAGATGCATGTCACTTTATACTTTTTTATTGGAATCGGAAAGATCGTTCATATGTTCATACATAATTTTCAGATATATTTTGCTGTTAAGGCAGGAAATGGGAAAATGTGCCGAATTTAACCAAAAATTGAGATTTAAGCCAGTTTCTCAGTCAATTACTTATTCGCTATTATATACATCCAAATTTTGAGTATACATCAACCATCTATGATCAATTCTGAATCGAATAGTGAAAATTTCAGATAAAACCGTTCAGCGGTTCTTGAGTTTACCGGCTACCACAAACATGCTATCTTTTTAAAAGTTTCATTTTTATATAATTGTATAGATATCATCTAAATTTTTAACTTTGAAAATTTAAAAATTTAGCTTTGTATTAAATTTAAATTTGCTTAAAGAACTTCTCTCAAAGTCCCTTAAAAAAGTCGTTCCTTTTAATTACAGCTGTTTCAGAATTGTTTGGCATTTCGGATATTATTAGGATTATATGTTCATCTGAAATAACTATATGATGTTACATGGACATCAATTATTTCCTTGTTTCAAGAAATTGAATCTATCCTAATTAAATCCAATTTTTCGTGAATCAAACATTTTGAATTATTAATAAAAAAAAATTCTTGCTACTAGTATTTACTTTTAATATTCACTACTATTTCATGAGTCCAGAATAAATGACTATGATTCAAGTAGCTGGAGTAAAGACAATTGATAGCATCTTTGTGTTAAACGAAGCCTTTGTCTTAAGCCTTGTTTGTTTTTCGACGAAAAAATTGGCTTGATGTTTTTTTTCATTGTGTCGTCGTCTAAAATTACGTTGCCTACGTTACTAAAATTCTCTCAACTTGAGTATCTACTTGTCAAAAATTTGTCAAAACTTAAAAGTACTTGTATTATTAGATTACAAAAGTGTAGAATTTTGTGTAAATTTTCTAAAATTCTTAAAAATTGTACATTGATTGAAGCAATTTTTTGTTTTTGTACTGCTTTTTACAGAATCTGTTCGATCTATTTTGTTTATTGGATTACTGTTTTTTTTTTTACTTTTGCCGCGATGCGATTATTGTTGTTACTGCTTTAACAAATATTGCCACTGTCCGTTGACAGTGTTGCCAGAGAAGGGACAGTGAGGTTATTCAGGTAACCAGTATTCGAAAGCCAAAAAAGTATTTATATTTAAAATTATAGTGCCTTTATACATTTGCTACGCAAATCTTTTCATATTTTTACAAAATATTTAATTTAAGTGTATGTATATAAGGCTATTTTTGGACTATGAACACATCAATAATTTAGTACATACTTCCAAGAACTAATTACCAAAATATTCATCACAAAATTAAGAAGTTTGGCGTTTCCAACTTGACAAATTGACATAACAAAAGCTTGCTAAAAAAAAATCGTGCTCAGCCTGTTTACTTGTTAACTAGCTGTTAAGTTGCTATCCATACAAAGTTTTATTAGAATTAAATAAATTTATCAAGTCTAGCAGGTTAGCAGGAATTAACAAATGTGGTGATGCCTTTTGCAATTTTTGCGCAATGATAGCTTAAAGCTCAACCTATTTTGTGCTGTTGAGATAACATGCTGCTAAAGAGTTCTATTATTCATTGATTCCCTAATCTTCTGCAATGTTTCGGTCTTGTAGTGAGTGAAAATCGACAGTATAAATAAATGAATTTATTGCACTTGAGCCGACGAGTTTAGCGCGTCTACAATTTTCGTTGTTTATTCTGGTATTTTAGTGCCTGGAATACAGAATGATGAAATGTGTCTGCATTCTTATAAGCCCCAATTTATGTAGTTGGTTAATACAGTAAGATTTACTAATAGGGTAAAAGGGTAGGATTCGCCACTAGGACACATTTTCCAAAGTAATTTTTTCCGAATTTTTTTTCCGAAACGATAATATGTGATTTTATTGATCATCCTTTATTCGTTCAACTTTAAAAGATGAGCTAACAAAATGATCACGAGCATAAGTATTTTTAGGTAGGCTACGAATATATCGATATGAAAGTATATCATGTCACAAATTTCATATTGATTAAGTAAAAGAAAAATATTTTTGATAACATTCCGTTATTTTTGTATTAATCAGCAAGCAAAAGTATATTTTTACAATGGTTTAAATAAAATAAAAAATTAATAAAATTACAAAATAAAAGAGGGTATGTTTTTATAATTCTTTTAAAAAAAATGTATTTTCTAATTTTACTAATTTATATTTAATTAGTATTTTATTTATACACTAACCTGGTTCAAATAACTTTTGTTCGCAACTAGAAAAAACAAATACCGTAACCGATGAGGGCGTGAAGAGAATTCTACTTGTATTGGTAACATTTCTAGATATATTGGGCGATTAAACAAAAAGTATAAAAACCATGTTTTTACCAATTTATGATTCAGTCTAATGACTCCTTGGCGAATGAGTGAGAATAGTTTTATCAGTTTTGGAGAATTTTTAAAACCATCAAAAAATAAAAGAAATTATTAAATTACACTATCAAACAGCCGTTACGCACTAACAGATTTGATAACTTTTTTCCATGGATTTTGGCCCACTGATTCAAAAAACTATTTGAAAATCGGCGGAGCCGTTTATGAGATAGTAGCATTTGCAATTTAGGCCATTATCATTAACAGATTATTTTACCTGAACGCTAGAGTTGCTAGAGTCTGACTTATTGGTCGATTTAATAATCGCCTATAATTATACTAAAAAATAATGTTGTGTGCATACTTTAATTACAGGGTGACAAAAAATAAGTGTATACAACATTTTTCAATGAAAAATCTTTATTTTTAATAAAAATAGGGAAAGAACATAAAAAACTCAAAATTTAATCCATAAGTAATAATTTATTTAGCTGGATTCGAAGTGACCTCCTCCAGCGCGAGTACACATCTTCAAACGCTTTTCAAAATTTTGGGCTATGGGCCGCAGCTCCTCTAAGGTTATTTTGTCCCACTCCCGATGCAACGCTTGCTTCAAAGACTTCAAACTTTGGTGTCGCTTAGCACACGCCCTTGCCTCTAAAATCGACCATATGGAATAGTCCAAGGGGTTGAGGTCAGGTGAATATGGCGGCCATTCCTGAGACGTTATGAAGTCCGGAAAATTGACTCTACACCACTCTTGTGTAATTCTTGCTCTGTGGGCTGGCGCTGAGTCTTGCTGGAAAGTCCATCTTTCTTCGCCAAAGTGCAGTCGAGCCCAAGGAAGAACTACGGCTTCCAAAATGTCGCAACGGTATACTGTTTGATTAATTTTTACTCCTTGGTCCACAAAAACCAAGGGTGTCTTGCCGCTGGCACAAATTCCTCCCCAAACCATGACGGATTGCGGATTTTGGCGATGTTCGATGATAGAGGATGGCCCAGGAGCTTCTCTGGTCAGATTCGATCGTTTTGCCTATTGTGCTTTTGCTCAACAGTGAATAATTTCTCATCTGTGAACACAGTGTTTTCCCATCCCATACCTGCGGCCCGACGCAAAAGCAGACGACATCTTTGGAGCCGAACTTTCTTGTTCTTATCCGTTAACAACTGTCCTCTTTGGTGTTTGTAGGCTTTAAGTCCAAGATGTTCTTTTGCCATAAGTCGCAATGATTCACGGTTAATACCCACCTCACGAGCCATTTTTCTCATTGAAACTCCTGCATTTCGTTCAACCCGTTTTTTTATGATTTTTTGGTTGTTAGAAGTGTTTACGGATCGTTTTCTTCCTCTACCTGGTCTATCACCTTCATGGCCAAGCTCCTTAAACCGTTTAATTGCACGAGCAACCAGTGAACGGGCAATTCCAATACTCCGAGCGATTTCGCAATTTCGTTTACCTAACTGGTACAACGCTATAATGGTTGCGCGATGAGTAGACATTGTGAAATAAACTATTAAAGTGAAGCTAGAGCGTTGAAAATAAATGTAACGGTTTCTGAAATATGTCGAATAGCAACAACAACAAATAAACCGTTGTAAATATAATAATGCGTTCTACACAGGGCAAAGAAGTTTGTATACACTTATTTTTTTGTCACCCTGTACTTTATGATGAAAATCAGGTAGATAACATCGGCGCAATTTGCAAAAATGTAGCTTGCACTCTTGAATTTTATGCAAAAAAAAAAAAAAAAAAATCAAGAAAGTTTCGATTTAACTATGCGTGAGGGTATTTTCCAGAAATATATTTTTAAATTTTACTCTTTATTTGTATGAATTAAATTTTTAAACACACTTTATGATTAATTCAAATAAATCTGACGAACACATAATTTTTGGCAGTTATTTAAGTAAATTTTCCCATTTTTATTGAAATTGGATGAATTTTGGAAGTAGGCAATTTTAGTTTAACCCTTGGACAAACACATGGTTCTGGCCAGGCATATTTAATTTTTGAGCGTTAATTTAACATACTTCTAGTTTAGGTGGATACCTGCATTTCCCGGTAGCTGCCTAAAATATTGTTGGATTTCTATTTAAAAAAAAATTCTAAAACATCGTTCCAACAGAAAAATAACTGCAAAAAAAGTCCCCCTCGAACAAACACATATGCTTGGCCAGACCCCAATACAATTTGTAAGAAATAAATTATTGTCATACATATTTTGGGTTATTTTTCTGCAAATACAATGTAGATTGTTGTTTCCAGCTATTTTTTTTATATTTTGGGTTGTTTTTATGTGAATTCAATGCAGATGTTTGCTTCCAAGTAGTTTTTGTGTTAATTTTTCTCTTATTTCTCTCTTTCGTTTGTGATTTTGGTCTTGAGTTCAGTTAGTTTATTATTGAATGCTGAACATACAACATCGACAGTCCGAAATATAAATTTTTTGTGCGAAATCACACAGTGTGAAGTGCGAAATCACGCTGTAACGCTGATGATAGTTGTTGTTGGAAATTATCAGTAAAGCTGCCTGTACGCAAGCGCATATTGTACACAAATTCTAAATCCTCTGCCATAACAATAGTAATAATTTCACTTTAGTTTCCTCACAAAAAATTTTTTTACATTTAGGTAGCTACATATATCAACAAATAAAAAAAAAGTCTAAAGACAAAAAGAATAAACGAGCATACTTAGAAATTCAAAGTTATGGTACCCTTTTTGCCATACAAATGCATAAAAACGTATAGGGGTCTGGCCAGGCATATTTGTTTGCTCGAAGGTTTCGGAATATGTGTTTGACGGGGGGTTAAAGCATTGTACTCTGTTCAGTTTCATGTTAAATTCCACTCAAATCTCTGGAAGTTTTCACAACATGTTTGTCAGAGAAGTATTCTGTTCCGCTGCGTGAAATGATTGCAACATGTTTCTGAGCAGCATTTCTTCACGACAATTTAATTGTACTGCCTATTTATTTTAAAGTGAAAACCGAGAGATGATATGAAATTTCCCCGCTCATTCTTTGAGTCCCACTGAGAAACGTTGCCATTGGAACTCCTCGCAACAAACTTTAAGTCAGAAATTTCACGCAACAAATAAATTACTGTTGTCAGCGAAATTTCACGCAAGCAAATATAGTACAATGCTTAAGAATGCAGTACATAACTCAAAACTGATTTACAGTAGTAGTTATGCATCTATACGAGTCCATTTGAGTTTCCGTACATCATCGTCACCGTTGGTCCCGAAAGAAAGAATAATTTTCCCATCGCTTCATATTAACGGAGTACCATGATGTAGTTAGCCACATGAATAGTTAATTTGTCAATCATTTCAACGTTCAGAAGCGCCTTATTTTTTTTATACTCTTTAACAATAACTTCAAGACTTTTCATGATCATTTCAATTCGCCGAATCGTTCACAGGCGCAGCTGCACCGCAACAATACAGCGATGCACTTATGGGATGTACATTAAGGCGTCTCAAGAAAAAAGTTTTTCAGGTCAGTTCCTCAAAATAATTATTGGCTTATGTTATAATGATTCCCCAAATATTGCGTCACTAACGATAGCTATCCGGGAGTTTGAAAAAACCTCTAAAAATCGAGTTTTTTCTTAAAATATTGTAGATAAAACATATAATAGTAATGAAAAAGTTCTTCCAATCTGCATCAACAAATTAAAAATTTTTGCATAAGGATTAAGGATAATGAGGTTTTTTGCATTTTTATGAATTTTTTAAAGTTATTTTCACTTAAGCCTAGTACTCTGTTTTGTTTTGCGTGAAATTTCGCTAGCAACAACTTTTTATTTGTTGCGTGAAATTTCTGACTCAAAGTTTGTTGCGAGGAATTCCTATGGCAACGTTTCTCAGAGAAACTCAGAGAATAAGTTGGGAGATTTCATATGATCTCTCTATTTTCACTTCAAAATAAAAAGGCAGTATAATTAAATTGTCGTGAAAAAATGTTGCTCAGAGACATGTTGCGATAATTTCACGCAGCGGAACAGAGTACTGCTCAGATGAACATGTTGTGAAAATTTTCACGCTTGTTTCGCGGCTGTCATTTTTTGAATGGAAATTTTAGTGAAATTTCACATGAAACTGAACAGAGTACTATGCTTAAAATTCAAAAAATTTTATTATTTCAATTGTGATCCTCACTTTCAAGATATCGTTGGAAAGTTTTTGAATGCTTGCATTGATTTTTGGTAAGAATTGCTTAAATTGATGATGAAATTAGGATATGATGAGCAAAAATTAAAACTAAAATATTAATTATAAAATAAACACTTTCTGAAAAATATTGTAAGAAATTAAAAAAAAATTACAAATTATGAAGTTATTTGAATTTTGAAAGTTTTTGCATGAAAATAAAAAAATCAAAAACTTGCATGATAAGCAACATTGTCTTTAATCCGATTTCAAACATTTACAATTTTTTAATGCAGATTGGAAGCGCTTTTTTCGGCCAAAAATTCTTGACAGTTTATTTTTTTACAACTATTACACCAGCCATTATTTTTAAAAAACATTTGCATTTTAGAGGTTATTTCAAAACTTTACAGCTAACGGATGGCTATCTCTAAGGTCGAAATATTTTGGATTTAATCATCATAACATGAGCAAAGGTTTGTTTTGATTACCAGACCCTATCAATTTTTTTTTTCTATGGAGTATGAGGCGCCTTAATGTACATATGATGGGTAACTATTGTTGGTTAATCATACAAAAAACTTTAACCGACACACATTGAGGAAAAAATAATTATTTTAACTTTGTCTAAGATTAATTTTATATCTAGATCGGCATGAATAAAAATATAGTTTTTCATAAAATGGCTTATTTTCAAAATTTAACAAAAATCAGGAAAATTTGTTAAATGCCTGCCAAAAATTAATTTTCCGTCTAATCCATTTAAAATTGAATTCTAAATGAGGGATAGTCTGGATATCCCAGTAAAAAACAAAACTTGAAAAAATATTTTTTCAACGTACCGTAATGCGAAGGTAATTCGATATTTTCTTTAATTTTTTCGTATAAATTACAGGGCTGCATGCTACGTTTTTTTTTAATTGCGTAAAAGCTACCTGTCCAATCTTAACTTCTTATATGAAAGAAAGATGCATATAACCTTTTTTCGTCATTTAATGAAACTATCACTCAAATCGGTTTAAAAAGAAACCTTCTAAGGTCACTAAGGCTGGATCATCTCTTCGTGAAAACCAAAAAATTTCAAAATGTAACTTTCTCGAAAGCGGCTCCATAGATTTAAAAACAGTTTAAGCTTTTGGAATTAGCAGTCCAAAAAACATTAAAAATGGTTTTGAAATTTAATAGTGCAAACATTTTTTACCATTTTGTGGAGTATTTTTATTAATGATTTATAACTAGTAAGAAAGTATATTCGACGTGGCTGAAGTTAAAATACCCCAACAATAAGTTTATATTAAATTAAGCATGTTTTAAAAGTTTATCGCCGTTAATTCGTATGGATGTATTAATTAATTGAAGGCGTGGTTTTCATCCAATTTTTATTAGAGTTGTACAAAATTGCATTCATGCAATAAAAAACTGTATCTGAAGGCCAAGGAAATAATTAAAGTCATTCTTGTGCTTCTTGGAGCCATTGATTGCATTAAAATTTTATCTATTTGAACTCAATGAAAGCATTAAGAGACAGTTGAATTCATGTTGTAAATAATTGAAAACGATAGAGGAACTTTTTCAAAGGGATTTGTTAAAAACACAAAAAATCACACAAAAGATTACTGTCCTTAGAAACGTCAGATAAAAAGCTGGGTTTTAATCAGCATCAAAACGGCCATGAAATGACCTAAAATAAACAAATTGGGTTGCAAATTAACAAAATAGGGGAGTTTATTCAAAAATTTACCATTTTTTCCCCAAAAAATCTGTTGTAACTCAAAAAATTTATTACTGATTTTTTTCATCCACAAATCATTCTAAGCATTAACATGTGTAGATTAACGTGTTGAAATTTCAGAATGATCGGATAAATACTTTTTCTTTTAATCATGCACGACAACTTGAAAAACGTTGTTTTGAGAAAAAAGAGTTTAAAGTAAAAATGCCTTGAAAAAAATTAGCTTGAGGCGCTTCGCTAAATATGCTGAAAACATTTTTTTTTGTGAGATTTGTATTGATGCAAATCTTTTTTTGAAATAATAGTCCGGTTCCTACAACTCAATGTTTAAAAATTATTCGATCTAAAGTTACTCACGACTTGCTCTTAAATGGTCCATTCTGTGGGTCCAATTTTCAAATTTCAACAAAATTCGAGATCGGCGACGAATTGACTGTTCACGGTTTTCACGAACACTCTCTGCTGCTGCAGTAATATTCTCAAAATTACGGGCTCTATGCACTCTGGTTGAATGATGAATGTCCAATAGTATAAAATTGGTTCGAAATTTGATGATGGTTTGATGGTTTGATAGTTTGGACGCGCATAACGACCAAAATAATGTCGAAGAACTCTATAACATTCTCTAACTGATGACTGATTTTGGTAGTAAGTTTCCACAATTATTAAATGTTGTTCAGGAGTAAGTTTTTCATGATTGAGTCGTATTGAATACTTATGGACAAGCCATTTGACACATAACAGCTGTCAAAACAACCCAGTTGAAAAAGCGACCTCGTATTGGATCAAACTTTATTATTAAAATCATGTCTTTCAAGGTTAATTATAACATATTCTATAAAAAAAAAAATCATATTTGAAAAAAGTGTAGTTGCTACTGTTCCTTAAATCCGATTTTGATTAATTTAAACCTTATAGTGAACATTTTATTCTCAAGCTTATGTACGTAAGATTCCATAGTGATTATATTAATTTTTGTGGCAAATCAAGAAATTTTGCTGTTTCTATAAAGTCACTTTGTTTGGGAGGTAGGCGTGGTTTTCATCGATTTTGACATATGGACATTTCCGTGGCTACGCACAGTTTTTGTAACAGTCGTACGACTTTAATGAGTGGAAAAACAAAGAAAAATTATACTTAAATTTTTCTTGTTTTGATTTTCCAATAGTTTATTAAGCGCACTATACAAGGAATAAAAGCTAAGAGTTGTCTAAGGTTCGGCTTTTAGATCCACCAAAAATGATACGTTACGTGACAAAAAATATAATTTTTTTTATGATAGTTTCTGATATTCTGAAATAATCTTGCTACATATTAATAATTGTTTCGTTGCTACTATATATTCATAATTTTTTTCTCTATTATGGAGGTTTAAAAGAATTTTAGGTAGCATTAAATTGTTCCGGTAGACCTTTTGGTGGAAATGCCAATATATAAAATATATGGTAAATTTTGACTCCAAAGCTTATGTGCAAGATCCCAAGATATTATAGTCATTTTTGTGGCATTTCAGTTGTTGTTACCTATTTGATAAAGTCACTTTGTGTGGGATGTAAGCGTGGTTTAATCCGATTTTGTTCATTTTCAAACTTGGTCTTAGTTTATTAACCCTTTCGGGACGGAGTTTTATTTTGAAAACCGTGATATTTTTCGTGGAAGTTTTTGCATATTCTAACAGATATGTCAAAAAAAATATGTTCTGCATACTCAGAAATCCTGAAATCGCCCTTTTATCCTGGGACATATAATTCCAATAAGCATTTTTCGTGGGACATATGATCCCAATAAACATTTTCCGTGGGACATATGATCCCAATAATAATAAAAAAATAACCAAAGTATTACAATATTAGTACATTTCAATGGAAATTCATTTTTATTTGTTTTATTTATTGTTTTATATTATTGTAGTAATATAATTAGGAATTTAATTTGTGGAAGGGTCCAAAACATTGGTAGCACAAAGCGTTGTTACAGCCTGAGCATATCATCTTTGTGCGCTTCTCGATACCAAGTGAAGTACAGCGAACGCAGCGACAACGTTTTTCTTGTTCCACTGGCAAGTGATCTCCAACATTGAGACTATCAGTTTTTGGACGTTTGGGTGTTCTTCCCCCCTGGCGACGTGGCATTTTCTCTCGTCTTTTAATTCCTTAGGAAATCATGCCTTCAGCAAGAGGGACCAGGAAATCTTTCAACGATATTTTTTGTTTCTTATATTCGGTATACACAATCCATGAATTTACCACGCAAACCATTAGTTGTTTGTAGAAAACTTTCTTCCACCATTTTTGAGACTTGCGGTTAAAGTCATAAACGGTCGTTTTCTGGTCGGCTAAGTCGACTCCTCCCATATAAATGTTATTGTCGCTGATACTTTTAGGACACTTGATTTTCTTCTTTGATCCGTCTTTTTGCTTTCTTTCAATGTCTACAAGCGATGGCGCATGGCAATTGGAAACTAAAAGAACTTCTTTCGAATCCATCCATCGAGCAGCCAGAATACCACTAGATTTAGTTTGAAGTTGGCTTTCTCCTCTCTTCAACTTTCCGATAAATTTAGGTGTATTCTTTCTGTTTTGCATGTATGTTCCAAGTGCGGGAAATGCAATGGTTTCCAATAAATTTATTGAAGTAAAGAAGCGGTCAAAGGACAAACATACATTTTTCTCACGAATAGAAGAAACCAATTTTGATACGACCCTGTCTCCAAGAGTGCTGATGTTGGACTGCACAGCATTTTCTTCCTTTCCAGTATAAACATTCAAATCGTAACTGTATCCTGTCTTCGAGTCACATCGCATCCAGAGTTTTATTCCACGTTTTATTGGTTTCATGGGCATATATTGCTTCATACTTGATCTGCCTTTGAATTTTACCGTACATTCGTCAATAGACTGGAAACAACTCTCACTGCGAGCAGCAGCAAATGTGTATTTTAGACAGTTCACAACATCGGAGATGTAATAGTCTTTGCCAACGTTAGTGGGCTTTTCACAATCATTGAAATATAGCTTTGATGCCAGTAATAAAAAGCGATCTCGTGACATACAGTTTTTTATAACTGAATTACCCATTTTTTTTTTGCTCCAATAGTCCTTCAGAGATGGCACCTTGTTATAATGCATAATCAATGAAACTCCCAGAAATACAAGGATTTCATTCGGATCGGTTAAGTTTCGCTTTGACTGCGCACGATAGTTCAAAGTTATTAGACGCTGAGTAGTGCATTCAGCAATTCGAATGCACAAACTGTAGGGAAATATCTTGGAAAACACCTTATACTCGTTGCACTCATCAGTGAGATGAAGAAGTATTTTGCAATCTCGTTCAGTAGGGAATTCGTATTTTGGATTGAAATCCTGACGGCCATCGGCGGTAAAATTCACCCACTGGACAACTGGCTGTGACTCGTCATCTTTTTCGTCGTGTTCACAGGGTACATTGGGATTATCGTCAGCTTCGGCAGATTCGGTGTCATCGGAGTTCTCAGTCAAATATTCACTTCCAGAATCATCAAAATCAACATCAGAATCCGACTCTTCGCATACAATACGCACAAGTTCCTCAAGGGTTTGCTTCTTTTTTGCCATCTAAAATGTGTATTGGGACAATTAATCCCACAAAAAAACATATAGGGACTATATATCCCACGTAAAAAACGTATTGGGACTATATATCCCAATTTTACGAAATCAGCTATAACTTACCTTATATTGTCATAAGACACCACCAACCAAGTAAGTTTAAAAAACAAACACTTTTTTTATACAAAACAATACAATTCTATGAAATTAATATTCTTTAGCAACAGCTTTCAGCTAAGTATCGATCACAACTGCTCAAATTTCACCGATGTTGTGAAATTCATTGTCAGCTGGTGTGAGTACGCTGACATGTACCGTTATGTTTTTGTTTACATTTCATAATGGACACTTAAATCTGTTTTCGGGACTATTTACATAAGCAATTGCGTTGAAAATAGAGAAAATACGGAAGTTTAACTATTGGTAGGACGTATAGTCCCAGTAGTCCCGAAAGGGTTAAATAAATACAATAAAATAACCGAATTTCATTAGGATAGCTTTAAAATTGTGAATTTAATCGTGTCGACAGGTAGATAGACATAGCCAAACCGTCTTAAGAGGTGATGCTGATCTAGAATATATTTACTTTTATTTACCTACCACGTTTTCTTAAAAGCGTTACAAACTGAGTTGAATTCATATCTCACTCGTTTTTCAACATAAAATCAGAATTTTTTTGAAAGAATACGTATAATAAATCTGAATTTATAAAAACGTATTAAAATTTTGGATACTACCTTTTTTCTTTTAACTAATAGAGTGTTAAAAAGGAGAATCGGTGTAAGCTTGAGTTCCCATGGGAAAAGCAAATATTTTTAAATGGGAACATGTGGGAACGTGTACCCCACGCGTACTACGTGGGAGTGTTAAAATGCAAAATTAAAGCTAATAAATTACTTTTCTAAATTTAAAAGACTTTTTCAAAATATATACTGGTTTATTTGAAACAGCACTTCAAACAAAAAATAAATAAACCATTGCGAATGGTGCTCTTTCTGCCCTATGATAAATATCCATGTGTAGTGTTCATAGTAAATGGTGTTAATAAGATTAGTTTAGAAAACTTTTCAATTTTAAATATAGTTCTTGTAACTTTAATCTATATATTTCCATTCACCGGCAATTATGCAATACCGCTTTAATTGAAATTGCAATTCATATATCTACTGCAACGTATAATAAGAGATTTTTTTCGATTATATTTCATTTTCCAACATAATCATTTTAATACTCCTCTACAAAAGAAAGGCATTACTAAATGAAATTCCTCAAAGTAACCGACTTAAGATCTGAGTCACTATAATTATAATATTATTGTTTTATAAGAATAATGTCAAAGCTCAAACTCTTAAAAGTTTTAAAGCACAATTTTACTTTAATAGGCCTTAAAGAATTTCATTAGCAAAAGATAAAAACAGCCGAGCATAAACAAGCACACGCACAAACTCAAATACTTACACTTACAAATTCATTCATAAACACACCCACGCACAATTGTTATAATGCTAGCACACATGTATAACGACAAAATCCCAGCAAACATTTACACTCTCTTAAGACTCTTTTTAGAATCTTATTTATGAGCCTTTATCATCATTATGAGCTCAAAAAATACTCTTTTTTGATTCTTTTTTCCTAGGTTAAGGGCACCCCAATATGAATCCTTTTAGTGGTACTTTTATGATGCAAAAATAAGATTCTTTTATGTTTAAATTAAATACTCTTTTAAGACTCATATTAAAGACTATTTATGACAATTAGAAACCCTTATTAAATAATAGTGTCCCAACGTATGTGGGTTCTTGGCCGAAGCCGAATGTTCGTCCAGATAGATATAATCGGCCTATATAAATCCGAAGCCGAATACTAACAAATTTTTTTTCAAGTAAAAAAAATAATAAAATTTAGGCCTTGTTTTCATTTCAGAACAATATCAGTACAAAAAACAGCAATCATTAAGGGTCCAGTCTGGTTAAGCAGGGCCGAAAAATATGCAATTTTTATTAGTCTTTTTTGGAAGAAGTCCAAAATTTTGAGATTATAAGCAATATTTATTTAATTCATATACTAAAGCAAGCCACGGAGTGACGTGGACCAATGCTTAAAGCACGAACTGAGATGGCGACCTTCTTCTACAAAATTCATCTGAAACAAAAAATCAAAATTTTTTCCTGTTAAGTATGAATGTGATGGTATAATCTTTGTAATTTTTACTGAAAAAGTTCGTTAATATTTTGTTGACAAGAACTCCAATATGAAATTTATCAAGGCGTCCATTGATAATTTAATTACTCAAATTTTGACAAAAACAACATAAAGATTCGTTAATAACTGAATTTCTATTTAACCTTTTAGAAAGATATTTTACACAGTAAGCTATTGAAAAATGCAAAAGAAAAAATATAAAAAAATTTTTTTGTGTTACAAAAAAGCAAAAACATTTGGCAAATATTTGGCTATTTTTGGCCGAAGCCGAAAGATAAAAAATCGGCCGAATATGCCAAATACCGAAGCCGAATATTCGGTAGGACACTATGAAATACTCTTTTGTGACTCATATAAATGATTATTTTAGGACTCTTTTAAAGACTCATATTAAATAATCTTTTAGAACTCATAACAAAGACTATTTTAGTACCCTTACATTCTTTCAGAAAAGTAGTATAGACTCTTTTATAACTTAAATAATGACTATTTTTAACACTTTCAAAGTAAAGACTGAAATGATTTTTTTCATACCTTATATGTAGCTTATTGCTTTCTAATATTTGTTTGTCCACTGCTCAATAGAGACTCCATGATTTCCAAAAAATTAGTATCAGGAGTTCGATAACTGAAAATCTCCTCATTCGCTTCCTCATATTCTTCACTTTTTTTTCTCCCATCTTTACCTATAAACGATTTTTTTTTTATTTTTTGAAAAGTTAATTATGTGCGAAGACCCTCCCTTGCACTGATTTCTTAACATTTTTATTCGTGACAATTCGTGAAAAATTTATAAGAACTTTCTTGATTATTTGTTATATTAAATTTGTTTAATAATTTTAAATGAAATCACTTCCACGCACTTCAAAGTTTAAACTTACAATGAATATTTCAATTTTGTTATTGTGCTTGCTGCGCACCAAAAATACAGCAAGCTGATAGCAGCAAGAATGGAACTCCCCTAATTTTGGCACCAGCATAGCAAGCGCCTACTTTGTAAAGCAATTAAGTTCACAAGAATCACAGGACAGCATAAAAATTAGTTGTTTTGAGTCCTTTTTATGAGCATTCATAAAATATGCATTAAAAGTATTCACTTATGAGTCCTTTTTATAAGATCTCATGAAATACGCATAAAAGGTATTCTTTTATGACTCCATTTCATGAATACGCATAAAAAGTATTCTTTTATGAGTCCTTTTTATGAGCACTCATAAAACACGCATACAAAGTATTCTTTTATCAGCCCTTTTTTTGAGCACTCATAAAACACGCATAAAAGTATTCTTTTAGGACTCCATTTTATTAACACTCATAAAACATGCAAAAAAAAGGATTCTTTTATGAGCCCTTTTTATGAGCACTCATAAAACATGCATAAAAATAATACTTTTATGAGTCCTTGTTATGAGCACTCATAAAACACGCAAAAAAAGTAATATTTTAGGACCCCATTTTATTTACACTCATAAAAGATGCATAAAAAGGATTCTTTTATGAGTCTTTTTTATGAGCACTCATAAATCACGCATAAAAAGGATTCTTTTATAACTCATTTTTATGAACACTCATAAAACACTCACGGTGCGCCTTAACCAAAATTAAATAAAAACGTCTCACA
Source organism: Dichetophora obliterata (assembly GCA_963920525.1). Taxonomy (NCBI): domain Eukaryota; kingdom Metazoa; phylum Arthropoda; class Insecta; order Diptera; family Sciomyzidae; genus Dichetophora; species Dichetophora obliterata. Next base: position 34,381,062 of record OY986435.1, on the reverse strand, counting down.
CCTAGAAAATTGAAAGAGATACTGAATTTACAACGTTCATAGATGAGTAAAATCGAAAAAGTAAAATAATTTGTGGAGAGATTTTTAAATAAACCCACATTGAACATTTTTACGCACGAAGTACGAAATTTGGCAAAATATGGCATTGTTTTATATGAAAAAAATGGAAAAAATGATAAATAAATAATTTTTAAGAGATAATTCTATTAAACTTTTATTATTTCAACATTTTAGTAATAATAAAATTTAAAAATGTAACATAACTTAATTATAATTACATCAATTTAAACATGTGAAGTATTATATCTACTAACAGCGCTCAAAAGGTGTTTAGGATAATCCGGGTGATTCGCAGCAACCTTATTCATTTCCCAGGAAGACTTTAAGAAATCAAAATGTACGGACTCCATCGCCTGCTCCCCAAAAAATGATAATCCTTCACCGTTTTTTTTACAGAACTGTTCTACGTGAAAAAAAAACTGCATGAGCCTTTGGTGTAACGCTGACACCTAATTCCATGTAGCTGTTTTTGAAAGCTTCTATACATGCTTTGTAATTTTGGTCAAGATTATTTCCGAAGCATGCAGAAACTACTTTTTTGAAGTCATCAAATACTTTAACATACTTAGGTATTGCTAGATTTTCAAACTGGCGCAGAAGGTCTACTTTATCCAAAAGTGTTTTGCATGCATTTCCGTTAAACCCAGAACATCCTCGTCTGTTTTCACGCTGAACGTGACAAGCTTTTGCCCATGACAGCGACTCATTTTCACACTCTTTCAACATATACGTGAAAACAGTGTTAACAACACCAAGCATAAGGTGTAATTCTGGAGGTGGAATAATGTCTAGGAATGTTTTGCCTCCAACAGTTGTAATTAGCGGTGGATGAATGCAGTTGAAAAAATCTTTCGCTTTATTTTTTGAACCTTTTCTTTCAGTCAGCCATTTTGTATAATGCATGAAACATTTTCGGGGATCTCAATTCGCCACAGCTGCTTAGCTCATCTTTCTTGGCATAACAATAAGTGCACGGGTATGCACTACTGTGCGACATAATACCTGCCAAGATATTCGCTAGCTTCAAATCGGTCGCAATTGTGCCGTGGAAAGAACTTATATTCAACGTTGAAAAGAGTTGCTCTACATTCTTATAATTTTCTTGTGCACTTGGAACGGCTGCTAGAATAAATAGTCGTTTAACTCCAGAATCCTTAAATTTCCTTGTTGCTATCCCCTCATCATACTTAGCACGCTTACCGCTGCATTCAAACTTCAACTCATTAGATTGAACAGAAAGACATATTTTTAAAAATCCGCCTCCTCCATCAATACCCATTTTTAAGTGAACATCCAGTACATCTCGTTTATTTTTCACATATTGAACAAAAGCAGGAACATCTTTGCAGTAAACTCCAAACGCAGGAGCGTCCGAGACTTCATCGCCTTTTACACAAACGAAAGGAAATTCCTTAAAATCAAAATAATCGTCGACAGAATGAGCTGTGTTATTAAGTTTTCATTTTAATCCTGGTTCAATTGCTTTTCTACTTCTTGTACACACACGAATGGAAGCTGTCATTTTTAAAGTTGCACGATCACTTTAATTTAAATCGCTTTTGATTTTCAGCATACCATCCACAGATAATGTAGATGAGTTTGTTGTGGAAAGGTTTTTTTTATTATTGCCTACTGCGATTTGAAGTGGTTTGCCGTGGATTTGTGACAACCGCAAAACTGAAGGCTCTTGATCACCCTTAGAATCTTCTTTTAGTTTTTCTTTAATCGCACGTGAAATGATTTGATCATTCGTTTTTAAAGATCCATCTGATATATGATTTGATAGATTTATTACTTGAGATTTCAAACCACATTTATGTGATTTGCCTTTTGTAATCTCACTGAAGCACACGTCGCACCGTTTTCGTGAGTCAAAGCTTTAGACGACATGATTCACTGAACAATTCTAAGACACGTTTTAACAGTTTTTAGATATCAAACAATTGACAGATAGCACCGGTCGACATCGATAAGAACGTTTTGAGGTTATTAATCGGTTTACGACCAGCAGTTGGTAGTACTCAGCTCAAAAGTGTATTAAAGTGCATATTTCTCCGGGGGAGCCATATAGATATATGTAATCAGAGTGCGTAACAGCTGTGTTACTAAAAGCTTAAAAGTTGAAACTTCTTCGGTGAGATTATATTTAGACACAGCTGTAACAAACGTTCACGTGGATAACAGATTTAGAAAATGGCGACAAGACAATGTTATTAAAATGTTGATTCATTAATATAAGAATTTAATACAAAATTATTTTGTTTTTTCTATTTATTATAAAAAAAAAATGATTCCAGCATTTTTGAAATATTGTACTTCGTGCTGTTCAAAAAAATGTTCAATGTGGGTTTATTTAAAAATCTCTCCACAGATTATTTTAGTTTTTTGATTTTTCTCATCTATGAACGTTGTAAATTCAGTATCTCTTTTAATTTTCTAGGTGTAAGACGTTTTTATTTAATTTTGGTTAAGGCGCACCGTGCACTCACATAAATGACGCATTTTAGAGTCATATTTTTGAGGGCTCATAAAATGTTTGCTGGGAATGTGTATAGAAGAACAGTGTAAATGAGTAGAACATGAACTGTGATGTGCAATGCTGTGAGAGAGTTAGCAATGGGGTTTCTTGTATTTGTTGCTCTTTTGATGATTCTGCATGCCTGAGGAATATTGAGTAATAAATCTGATGAGAACTTACTATGGTAACTCCTTTGTAGGCTCACTTAATGCGCCATTAAGTCAATATGTACTTAAGGGGTGAGGGACAGGGGATGTGCAAAGGAATGCGAGGGAAGATAATCTAGAGACAAGTAGAAATAAAATAATTAAAAATGTGAGGGAATCATTATTAAGGTTTAATTGGTTAAAGCTAAGCACAAAGAATACGTATGGAGTCGGTTAAAACGTAATTTGTGTTTGTTGAACTTTATTTTGATTACTTTTTTAAGAACGGAACAGAATATAATGTATAATTTTTTTTGCTCTTATCAAACGTTTTATTTACGTAAACATAATAAAGACATATTAAGGAAAACAAAACATTTTTATTAATCTGCACAATTTTTTAAACTCCACAACTTGGGAATCACAAAAAAAAGTACGGACTACATTTAATTGGTTAAAGACATAATGTTTCATAGTCTGCAAAGAAAACTAACTACGGGACGTATGAGTTACATGTAATTAGAAATTTTAAATTTTTTGATAAACACACATGTGGACAATGAAATAAATGTGTGCTGTATTTTTTACAGAAGAACATAATTTTTATGTTTTTAGTTATTTTATTTGATATCTGACTTAAGAATACAAAGTAAACATTATTAATTGTCAGAAAAAAGAAAAACTTAAAACTCGTTAATTCTAGGTACTTATCGATTTGTAGTTAGTCAGAGAAATAGGTATATATAAAGTAGTTTATAAAACCTCAGAGAATAAAATTTGCCATGTAGAGCTTCTTGGGAACATTAGCCGTTCGGAGTCGGCATAAAATACGTAGGTCCAGTTCTCGATCATTTGTGATCAAACATTTAATAACACGTACAACACAATTGATCAATAGAAGCTAGGTCAAAGTCCTTCCAAGGCTTTAAATGGCCAGTTTATTTTTTTTTTTACTTAGTAGTCGGTATATCCACCATTATTTTTAAATACTGCCTCGATTTTTCTCGGCATGGAGGTAATCAACCTACAGTAATACTCTGCTGAGGTATTATACCAGGGGTTTTTAATAATTTTACATAATTCCAGTCTATTTTTGCACACTCCTTAGAAACTTGTCGCTCAAGCTCAGTTCTCAATCAACTCTCGTTGTAAACAGATTGTTTGTTAATTTAGCTGCGAAAATTTTTAAGTTAATCCAGTGTGTTTGAATATTTAAAACTAATTTCTGTGTAAACTTGTACTTTTCGGGACATTTGAGGACGTTCTCCAGTCAGGTTTTTGTAATTTTTGTTTATTTTTTCACTTAATTCTATTAAAGAAGAAAAATAAAATTTGTTTCTGACAAATTTTTTTTCTTCATAAGCTGTGGAAGCTAAGTTTTTGAGTTTTGTGTTTACATTCATATTCGCTTGATTCTGTTGTTTGATTATTTGTCTCATTTTTACATTAGCAGTTTGTGCATCAATTGTATTTTAATTTTTGCTACTTGCTTTTGTTAATCGCTGTATACTTTTAGGCACTTTTAGTACAGGGTGGTTACAAAGCTAATTTTTCTTTTTTATTCTTTTTACTCTTATTGATAAAATTTGTTAAAATTGTTGCTTGTCATTTAAGTGCAGTGTTGTTTTTTTGCCTTATTTTCGTAATTTTATCTGCATTATTTTAATATGATTTGTGCTAAGCCTGGCTGCTCTGTAAGGGGTGAATCTGAGCGGCTTTTATCATGCTGGTTATGTGATAATGCTGTTCATACCAAATGTGCAGGCGTGACAGGCCGAGTTGCGGATTGTATTGAGGAAGGTAAAGGGTTGCGTTGGTCTTGCGAGAAATGTAGATTGGCTGACATCAACTTCTACAAGCTTTTCAAGCAGACAAAGCAAGGCTTCTCTGAAATAAGTAAGGAACTTTCTTCGCTTTCTGCAAAATTTTTCAAATATCAGTCTCTTTTCGACGATTTTAAATATATTGAAGAGTCAATTCCTTCTCCCAAAAGGAAAAAAAAAACACATGTCTTTGCGTAGTAAGCAAAAAACGGATTTAACTCCAACTCTACATTCTTCTGTACATGACATTGCTGATGACATGGACATTGGTGGTATAACAGCCCCTCCACCTATTTTAACTTCTACTTCGAATACAGCAAACATATTGATTTCTGCTTCTTTGCCAGTGCTGGCACCTCCACCTTCATTGCCAGTCATGTCTTATGCCCAAACTGTTTCTCTTTCACCAACTTTGGTCGATTCCCAGGTTGTTCCTCTTACTACTCAGGTTTCTGTTCCACCTAAGCCAATCATTGCAATTCCACCAACTAAATCAATCTTTGTTTCTCGCTTAGCTGCGGATACAACAGAGGTTGATATAGATTTTTTCATTAAATCAAAGTTGAATTGTTCATTGCATCTTTCAGTTCATAAATTCAAATATTCAAATGTAAGATCGATTACTTCTTTTAGATTAACAGTTCCTGAAAATTTATTTAATTCCATAGTTGATGTAAACTTTTGGCCGCCTAACACAATTGTACGCGAATTTGAATTTAAAAGCAATCCAAGACCGGTAAATGTTGGACATTTGCCGCGTCCCCAAAATAGCCCTGAATCTCATCCAAAAAACGATTAATAAACCACAAGTCTAAATTCGAACTTGTGTATCAAAATGTCAGGGGTCTTAATTCCAAACTTTCCGATATTGTCATAAACAGTTTTGATTTTGAATATAACATTATAATTTTTACAGAGACTTGGCTTCGCTCTAATATCTTAAATTCTGAAATAATGTGCAATAAATATCAAATTTTTCGTAAAGATCGTCATGATAAGATTGGTGGTGGTGTTTTGATAGCTGTTCAAAACTCGCTTGTATCTGAAGAATTGACAATTCTTGACACCAGTGACATTGAGTTCATTTGTGTTGCAGTTAAATTAAATAATAGTATTTTTTATGTTACCTGCTCTTACATTCCTCCTAAATGTGACTTAACAATGTATTTAAAACACTTACACGCCATCGAAAAAGTTCATAATTTGTTAAAAAATAAAGACGTTCTTATTGTGCTGGGTGATTTTAACCTACCTTTTGTGACTTGGAGATCGTCTGACGATTCTTCATTTCTTACTCCTGTTTCCAATAGTGATTGGATAAATGACTTCTTAGATAAGCTGTCTGATCTGTGTCTTCAACAAGTCAATGATATTTTAAATATAAACCACAGAACCCTAGATCTTGTATTTGTAGATAGATGCACTACTGTTAATCTCCATTGTTCGAATCCCGTATCTCTTCTAGAAGATGTACATCATCCAACTCTTGAAATAACAGTTTTACTCCCCCACGAAAAAGAAGATAAAGTAACTTCTGATGCGCGAAATAAAAAAGTTTATAATTTTAAGAAAACGGACTATGTAAAACTTAATTCCTTACTTTCGCAGACTGATTGGTCTCCAATTTTAACTAGCGGAACATCATATTCATATTATGACGTCGAATCTTTTGTACAGTTTTTCAATGATACTCTGCAACGGTGTTTCTTATTGTCCGTCCCAAAAAAAAGATGTTTCTCCAATCCTTTAAATCCACCCTGGCTAACAAATGATCTAAAGGCACTTAAAAATTTAAAAAATCGTTTATTTAAAAAATATAAAATATCTGATTCTAGTTTAGACTTTGCTTCCTATTCTTCTTGTCGTTATAGATATCAACTACTAAATAAACAATGCTATTCTGCTTATATAATTAACATAAAATCTCAATTTAAAGATGATCCAAAACTTTTCTATAGTTTTGTTAACTCAAAACGTAAAGCCTCCAGTTTTCCACCCCTTATGAAATTCAATCAGGAAGAATCATCCTGTGACAATGTGATTTCTAACATGTTTGCAAACTTCTTTAAATCAACTTACTCCGATATTCCATTTAATACTAGCACGGTGTATCCTTTTCTTCCGCCAGTTAACTCTTTTGAAACTCCTGTTATAGACCCAAATATTGTCATGTGTTATCTTCGACAAGTAAGATCTTCTTTTACGACCGGCCCTGATCAAATTCCAAGCTGTATTTTAAAGCAATGTGCTACAAACCTGTGTACTCCTCTAGCAAACATTTTTAATATTTCCTTGCATAGTGGTTATTTTCCTATTATATGGAAGGGTTCTTATATTATACCCCTTCATAAATCTGGCTCCAAGATAGATGTTTCTAACTATCGAGGAATTGCAAAATTAAGTGCAATCCCTAAGTTATTTGAGAAAATCATAACTGATCAATTAACTCACTCCGTGTCTTCCACCATTTCTGTCTTTCAACATGGTTTTCTGAAGGGTAAGTCCACTACAAGAAACCTCTTAGAGTTTACTACGCGTATTATAAATGGTTTTACTTTGGGACTGCAGACTGATGTTATTTATACGGACTTTAGCAAAGCTTTTGACAGTGTTAATCATAATCTTCTTTTGAAAAAACTCCACCTTATTGGGTTTCCTGTCACATTATTAAATTGGATAAATTCGTATTTATCTAGACGTACTCAAAAGGTTTTATATAAGAATTCTCTTTCAAAAAGTATTTCGGTCACTTCTGGCGTTCCTCAGGGCAGTCATCTTGGACCGGTTTTGTTTTTACTATTCATTAATGATCTTCCTTCGGTAATAAAACACTGTAACGTCTTAATGTACGCTGACGACGTGAAATTTTTTCTTAGTTACAAATCTACCGAAGAACGTCATCTTTGACAATCTGATCTAAATAGACTTGTGGACTGGTGTAGCTTAAATATATTAAATCTCAACTTAAAAAAATTTAAGCAAATGACATTCTCGCGAAGATCTGCTAGTAACATAAATTACACTATAAATAACACTAACTTACAAATAGTTTCCAGTTTTCTCGATCTTGGTGTTATTATGGATTCAAAACCTCGCTTCAATCTCCACGTTAATATGGTGATAAATAAGGCAAGAGGAGTCCTTGGTTTCATTAAAAGATGGGCTAAAGAATTCAGTGATCCCTTTACTACTAAATTATTATATACTTCTCTCGTAAGGCCAATTCTTGAATATGCATCAGTTGTATGGAACACATAATATAATGTCTACATCGACGCCATAGAATCCGTTCAAAAACAGTTTTTACTTTTTGCTTTACGTCATAGTCGTTGATACCCCAATATTATGCTTCCATCGTATGAAATACGCCTTAAAATTATTTTACTACCTTCCCTAAGAAGCAGAAGAATGATGCTTAATGTCATGTTTCTGTATAAATTACTTCGTGGCGAGATTAATTCGGAATATCTCATCTCAGCTCTAAATTTTAACATCCCAAGGAGAGGAACTAGACATTTTCTGTTTTTCAAGTTGAGTCAGTGCAGTTCTAATTACGCTCTTCATGAACCTTTACGATGTATGTGCAGTGATTTCAATGATAACTTCAATATGATTAATTTTTCTGATTCGGTAGATGTCTTAAAACGGAAAATTATATTACATTTAAATAATTAAATCAATTTAACTTCATCCCATTATACCTAACGCAATTTTATAACAATGTAATATTGGCAATTGAGATTGTTCTGTTTCTCTTTTTTGTCTCGATATTATGTTTATAAAGTAAGCACCATCAAATATGAATCGTTTTTAAAACTTACTTTTTAATTATTCAATATTTTAATTTTTAATCGAATTGGGATTTACGCGCTCACGTGGTTTCCTGATTTGAAATTAGACTGAACTCACACTATCACCTGGATTGGTGTGCCAGAGTATATCTCTTTTCCATACAAGTTTATGCCTGCGTTGGCCCAAATGCATATCCAACTAATTGGGATTTTGATTTGGCGGATATGAGATTTATCTCATTTCCACGTTGGTCCTTGGGTTGGACAATGGCCGCAAACCAGTTAAAATGAGTTTAGTGTTTTTGATTGTTTTTCGGGTACCTTAAATTAATAATTACTATTATTTAATTCGATGTTGCTTATTTATATAGAATCAAGTATACTTAAATGCGCGTTTATATAAATTAATAAAAATGAGATAAATTGGTTGTTATATGTTTGATCTCAGTTTTTATTCTGATGAAAATTTTTGATGTTTTTTTAAATCAAATTTGAAACAAAACAATTTAAAATAAATTTTTTTAATAACATGAAAAATAAACAGGTACAAGGATGCAGCGTAGCTGATTCGTTAATTACTCCCCCTTTCAAATTCGGGTCGTCCTCGGATCGATTTTTAATTTCTTTAGAATATCTGTGGTTCCTCAATAGAAATTATTTGAAGGGTGATTTCTTGCAACTTGAATCAAAAAAATTTCTTGTTCTTTTGTAGTTTTTTACATTAAAATTTTCAAAAAGCCGTTCTGTTTCCGTTTCAAGCCAGGCATTCTCCATTTGATAGTATTTAAATTATATAAAAAAAATGGTGAATATTCAAAATTGATTAAGTATTGTTATCAAAATTAAATTATTTAAAAAGACGTTTGATAAAATCGAAAGTGTGAAATAACAATTATTTTTTATATTTTTTTTTTTTTTTTTGCAAATGTTTTTGAAGTTGGCAAAATTCATCGAAGGTTGCTTTTATGAATTTTTTTACCATCAATCATTACCGTAGTCCCCAAATCTTTTTCAATAACTCTTTCACAAAAGATTTTGTTAAATTTGTTACCCAATCTTTTATTTCTGCGAAGAAAAACTTTTTCTCCTGGTTCGTAAATTCTAATAACTTTGTTTTTATTGACTCTTTCTAAAGTTTTTTCCTGAACTTCTAATAACCTTTTTTTAACTATATCTAATTTTTCCGGGGAAAAGTTATGAAAAACTTCAATTGGCTTTGCATTTATCACTGAGTGAATTGTGTTATTATATTTATAGGTCGCTAGTAATACGAGTTCTTTAGTATTTGTTAAATGTTGTTGTTCTTTGACACATCGCGCAATTTCCATTAACGTAGAATAAAATCTCTCGACCTGCCCATTACTTTCACTATGTAATGTTGGTATAAAAAATTGTTCAATCGAAAAATTATCTCTCAAAAGACTTTTTATTGTTTCTGAATTGAAAGATTTTTCATTATCAGAAACCACGACTTTAGTATTATTAAATTTAATTACGATTTCCAAAAGTGCATCCTTTATATCAACAGTTGATCGCGATGCAATAGGTTTAACAATAGCATACTTAGAAAAACGATCCACACATGTTAAAAAATGTTGCTTATCAGTAATGAAAATGTCAATATGAAGGACCTCTCCTGGTAGATTCGGTATTGGAGTTTTGCCAATCCCTGGATCTGGTGGCTTACGCTGATATTTATTTTCCAAACATATCTTACAGTTCGCTATAATCAACTTTAAAGATTTTCTTATGTTAGGAAAAAAATACTCGCGTGTTATCTGTTGATAATTTTCGTTCAAGCAACGATGAGCACGGTTATGCTCCGTAGCTAATGTTTCGAGTTGATCATTTTTATTGGTCAAATCAATTAGCATAACCTCAGTGTGAATGAACTTAACACCTGGAAAATTTAAAATTAGCGTATTTTGAATTTCTGCCAAAGTACCTAAATCACAGTGTATTGCATTAGTTACATGTGGATTAATTGTATCTTTTAGGCATTTAATGAGTTTTTCAATCGAATCAAAAAAAATAGAGTGACGAGTCAGTGTTTGGAAAAAATTTTTTGTAGTTTTTTTAAAAATGGTAGATTTGGATAAAATTAGTTGATTTTTGAATTGATTTACAGGATACTTTATAGTCTAAATAACAATAGTCGAGGATTCTTCACTATGACTGGCTTCGCTGGACTCGCTAGTATGATGAAGAAACTGTCTCGAAAGCGCATCCGCTACAGTATTTTCCTTGCCAGGTTTATAATGAAAATTTGGTGAGAATTCTTCTATGAATGCACGCCATCTTTTCATCTTTGTATTGGGATTTTTGTCGGATATAGCAAAAATAAGTGGCTGATGGTCTGTATAAATGTTTATATCCTTAATACCGTACAGGTAATGACGAAGTGTTTTCAACGACCAAACTATTGCAAGAAGCTCGCGCTCATTTGTTGCATAGTTTTGTTCTGCTTTCGAAAGAGTTCTAGATATCATTGTTATAGGTCTATAATTCTGTGACAAAACTGCACCTAGTGCGCTGGAAGAAGCATCCGTTGTAAGATCAAAAGGCTTACTGTAATCTGGATATTGAAGCAAAACATCTTCAGAGGCTAAAATCTTTCGAATTTTTTCAAATGCGGTCATCGCTTCTGTATCCAAAGTTATTTTGACGCTTTTAGACTTATTTGCTCCAATATGTCCATTCTCACCACGAAGATATTTTGTCAAAGGTTTTACTATAGCAGCATAATCTCTTATAAATCGACGATAATAGCCAGAAAGGCCAAGAAACGAGCGTAGCGCACGAAGTGTTTGTGGAACATTATACTTCAAAATAGCATCAACTTTGTTTGGAGATGTCTTAATGCCAGCTCGTGAAACTACAAACCCTAAGAATTCTACCTCTGTTTTGAAAAACTTGGATTTTTCTGGTGAAACTCTCATTCCTGCTTTTTCTAGTTTCCGTAGAACATTTTCGATATCCTTTAAATGTGATTGCTTATCCGGAGAATAAATGATAATATCATCGATGTAAACATGGCAAGTTTTGCCTATATCTTCCCGAAGGATATCATCGATTGCGCGTTGAAAAATACTTGGCGCATTTTTCAAGCCAAAAGGTAAGCGACAGAATTCATACTTTCCATTGTTCACATTAAACGCAGTTTTTTGTCTGTCTTTTTCACACATGATAATCTGGTGAAAACCAGATTTCAGATCTAGTGTGCTGAAATATTGAGACTTTCCCAGATTTGCAAGTATAACCGAAGTGTCGGGAATAGGATATCGATCGGAAATTGTTTTTTCATTGATTTTTCGAAAGTCTATGACCATACGAAGTTTTTGTTCGCCGTTTTCATCAAAACCTTTTTTCGTGACTACGTGTACCGGTGAATTGTAAGGTGAAAAAGACTTCCGAATAATACCATCTCTTAAAAGTGCTTCTATTTCTTTATTAATGAATTTGGACACTGAAATAGGATAAGGGTAGCTTCGAGTATAGATTGGATCACTAGTAGTTGTGCGAATTGTTGCTTTAACGAAAGTGTTAAATGGTAATTTTCTATCAGGATCTGCAAATGCGTTGATATTGTTGCTAATCATTTTATCAAACATGGGCTTGATGTGTAAGGGAACGGAATCCTGGTCTAAAGTTATAAGGTTAACTTGCTTGCATTGAAGGTATTCCAGTTTGATTTTTCCATGTTGGTAGAATAAATACCCATCCTCCGTATCAATTTTTGCATTAATCTTTCGCAGAAGATCATATCCAATAATACCATCAAACGAACTTAAATTTGAAAGCAAATAAAACGTGTCTGTGTAATCAAAAACGGTAACTAAACACTTTTTGTTAATAACATTTGTTCCGTTAATTGATTTAAGGGTAAAAGGCTGATTCATAACTGTGACTCCTCGCAAAAATGGAAAGTATTTGATGAAATTTTTTGAAGTTCCCGTGTCAATTAATAAATGAAGCTCCTAACCATTCACAGTTCTTTTTGTTATGAACGGCAGGAGCGAATCTAGTTTAAAAAATTAGATTCGTTGCTATGGTTAATAGGTAGTGTATCCTGATTGTTCTTTTGAGGATTGTCATCCGTTTGATAATGATCATCATAGTAAAAGTAATCATCTCGATAATAATTATCATCATAGTTGTCATGTTCCACTTCATGGAAGTTGGTTACTTCTGGCATATGATTGACTCTTTGCGATTTTTGGAAAACAGCATGATCTGAGTCTGTTTGTTCGCGAGGTCGTTTGAATTTCATCATACTATGATTTCTTTTATGCTCCTGTGGTTGAACATTCGAATGGGGTTGAGTGTAATTTTTGAGTGGTGATGACGGTGTTTTTTGTGGTGTTTCATGAGTGTTTTGTGGATGTGTGTATTGTGTGTAACGTCTAAAATACGATGTACTTGGGTCAATTTCCATAGGAGTTGGTATATTATTCACCGGTTGAATATTACGCTCTGTGCGTTGATATTGAGCCATTGTTGACCGAGGCTTGGCTGAATCACCTGCTGCAAATGTGCGCGCGAAATCATAGCGCCTATGATTCGTTTCTAGCTCTTGCGCAACTGAAAGTGCAGAAAGAAGGTCTCTTGGTCTTGCAGAGAATAGTATGTCACATATTGGACGACGCAAACCTGAGATAAATACACGCAAAGCATTTTCTCTCGCACGTTCATTGAGGCAATTAGTGACATCTGTATTACCACTGTGCATCATTAGTTGTTTGTTAATAATTAAGGTCAATTGTTTGTCGACTAAGTCGTAGTAATCGGTAAGAGATAAGTTTCCTTGTTTGAGAATACTCAGCTCATTTTCTAAGACATGGATAGGTCGTTTATCCGAATACGCCTGATCTAACCTTGCGATTATTGCTTTAAAATTCAAAACTGTGTTAAAGGATGCAAGAGTTGCATTGGCCGAGTTGGTAATTTTATTTCTAAATATCCCCATTGCAATGTAATATTTTTCGGAGCCTTCCTTGTAGTAATTTAGTGCAAAATGAGCTGCACTGCGCCAAGCTGGGTATGAAGTAGAATCTCCTCTGAACTCAGGAAGAGATTTAACCAAATCCAAGCTGGCACTGTCTTCAATTGAAGGATCTATAGAAACATGACAATAAGGATCTATTATTGGTGCTTCCAGTCGACTGAGAGATAGATTTAGTCTACTTATCTGTTCTAAAAGCTCTTTTTGAACTTTTTCAACCGCTACTTTTACTACTTCTTCTACTTGATCCTTATTAACAAACATTTTGTAACAACCAGGGATTAGGAACAAATTTAAATAAATTCTTTGAAAAAGCGTTTTTTGCAGATGACAGTTTTTTAAATTTTTTATTTTCTGCTAGAACAGTATTTTAGGGTAAGTAATTAAATTTCAGATAAAAAGTTTTTGCGGGTAAGTAAATTTGTACCCCTTTTTTAAAGTTTGAATTTGCAAAAATTAAACTAAATTTTCGCAATTTGTTTCTTTTTTATAAAATTAATTTAATTCGCTTAATCAATCTTGAATTTTCACTTACAGTAAAATGTTGAATTTTTTATGGTCCTTCTTATTCAGGATATAAATGTTCTGTTAGCCTGCCGTTCTTTGTCCTTTTCGTCTTTTGGAATGGTATGAACAGTGATGTTGTTCTTCTCAAGATTGAATTGCTGATAATGGTGTCCTTTTTGGAACTATATTCCTTTCAATAAGCAGGATTTCCAGTATTTTTAATGCAGCATTTAATTGTTAAGAATTTTTTTACGGCAGGCCCCACGTTGGGCGCCAATTAATAAAAATGAGATAAATTGGTTGTTATATGTTTGATCTCAGTTTTTATTCTGATGAAAATTTTTGATGTTTTTTTAAATCAAATTTGAAACAAAACAATTTAAAATAAATTTTTTTAATAACATGAAAAATAAACAGGTACAAGGATGCAGCGTAGCTGATTCGTTAATTTATATATTAAATTTTTAAATTCCGCTGAAAAGCCAATTAATGTGCTTAGTGGAAAATCCTAATTGCCAATAGGGGGTATGTTTTAGTACGTAGGTGCATTCTGTCTGTCCCGGCTGATTCGGGTAGATTTTAGAATGTGAATCGTGCATGCGTATAGGTCGGGTATACGTATCTTGGGAAGATTTCATACCTCCGGGCGAATCCAAAAAAAAAAAGCTCATCCCAAAGGTTCTCAATTGAGTTAAGATCAGGGGATTGACTTGGCCAGTCAACAATATTAACATTTTTCTGTGAACCATGCTCTTACGAAATTTGATGAATGTTTTGGATCATTATCCTGCTGAAATGTCTACAAAATGGTCATATTTTCTTCAGAGTATGGAAGCATAACACTCTCCAATAAATTCTTGTGTATAAATCTGTCCATAGCGCTTTCAATCCTAAGTATTGGACCTACCCCCGTCACGAAAAAAACCCATCACCATTATGTTACCACCTCCATGCTTCACGGTTTGTTTTGTAAATCTGACATTGAATTCTTTATTTATTCATGTCGTTTTATCGCTCCAGATAATTTTTCGCCACTTTTTCCGCCCACAGGACCACATCAGCATTTATGAGTCAATGCAAAGTTTTCCCTCTTCTTCTTCTTTCCTGCCGATCTTAGCAAAGAAACTTTTCAAGAAATCCTTCCGGGTAGTTTTGCACTCACCAACCTGCGACGTATTGTTCGGGACGACACAATATTTCTAATTTCGCCTGCAATTGCCTTGGACGATATGAAAGGATCACGTTTAGCCTAAGTTACAATGCGATTATTATTATCCCCAACTGAAGTTTTTTTTAGAAGCTGCATGCCTCCCAACTGCTTGTTCGGGCTTCAAAATATTTGTGACGAAGTTTTGAGACCATTCTTATGAAGTGGCAATGGATTTTTTAGTGTGTCCTTGTTTTCAGAGCTCCTGCACCAGTATTTTTCTTCTGCGGTCCACGACCCATATAGTATGTTTTTTTATAAAAAAAATTATCTTAAAATAATATTATTTCTTGCTTCCAGTTAGAATTAATATCTCAGTGCTGCCAGATGTAAAAA
This sequence comes from Dichetophora obliterata, assembly GCA_963920525.1. Taxonomy (NCBI): domain Eukaryota; kingdom Metazoa; phylum Arthropoda; class Insecta; order Diptera; family Sciomyzidae; genus Dichetophora; species Dichetophora obliterata. The sequence goes on along the minus strand of OY986435.1, from coordinate 34,365,672 downwards.
TAAGTAATTATTATTGTGGGCATTCATAAATTTTAATTTTATCGTTACATTGAAAATTTTAATTTTCGCACCTCTTTTATTGTCTACAAGTGTAGATTGTTCCTTTATAGTTGAAGTCGTTTTTTATCGCTTGACCTCTTAAGTTTTTTCGTATGATGTTAAGGGGATGGTACTGTTTTAATGCCGAAAAAGGCATGTTTTCATGATATTTTTTTTTGGAGACATGAATAATGTTGGCGTATTTATTTTAAATACAAGTTACAGTTTGACTTTTGAAGTATATTTGGAAAACAAATAAAAATTATCGATAAATAAATCCATGGCAGCGATTCTCCAGAGGCGCCTCGAAAAAAAGTTGTTTTACGATGAACACGATTAGAGGTTAGTGGATCATGTGAAAAAAAAAATTTTAAATTAGTTCAAAAGGTAAAATATTTCCCGAGGTAATACCGAAGAGTTTTTTTAAATGTTTTTTTTTGGTAGCGATTTGAAGTCAAAAAACGCTACCAAAATTTTTGGTTGAAAAATTTAGGTTATTTTATTATTTTTAAATAGAAAAAAAAAAGAAAAAAAACGCTTCGGCATTACCTGCTGATTTATGTGTAGAAATAGTGTAAAAAATTTCAAAACGATCGGCCAAGTAGATTTTGCGGCATCGTGTTCACCGACTTCAAAAATGTTGTTTTCCAGAAAATCGATTAAAAGATTTTTCTTATCGAAAATTAAAAATGAAAAATCAATAAAAGGATATAATTTTTATTCTTACACAGAATCATCAATGTCAGCTCCGTACAGTAAAACGTTGTCATTCAGGATGTCCAATACATTTTTTGCTCTTGTCTGCGTTGCATTCTATCCTCTTTACTGCAATCTTTATGATAATTCAACGTTGTCAGTTGTCAATTCATTCATACATGCATGCATAAAAATCGAGCATGAGGTCCGCTCACTTGAAACGCTGTATCTTCGTTAGTTTTAGAACGATTTGCTTGAAATTTTTACAAAATACTCTTGAAATGTTGTACATTTAGAAAAAAAGGACCACATATTTCTGAAATTCAAACGTGTTTAGCTCAAATGTATCGAAACTATAAAACTTTGAGCTTTGTGCCCATAGTGACTTTTAATTAAAATGCCAAGATCTACTAAATCCTGAAATATGAGAAAATTCGACCGAAACCAATTTCCATACAATTTGTGCGGGATCCTTTTTGAATTCTAGGGTTGCCAATATACCATTTTCTGATTATAGACAACTCTTTCTTACCTATTTTTAAAAGCGGCCTTTGTTGTCTAGTGTATAGTGCGCTAGACTATCAACCCAGAGGTCCCTGGTTCGAATCCGTGCTTGGGCATGGATCTTTTTACTTTCTTTGTTCTTTCCTACATTTAAAAAATATGGAAAAAAATCCACAAATAAATTGTGGAAAATGTGGAATTAAAGGACAGTAACACAACTAAGGGCTGGAAATGCTTACCGAGGTTAAGGCATAAAACACTTACCTCGGTTAAAAGCAATTAAAATTGTCTTTCACAGTTCTTTCGCTTAATCAATAATTCACGTATGGTTCCAATCAATTCCTTTAAATAGTCTATTCCTTTTCCTTTCAGGTTAAAGACCAAACCTTGTTTGTACACGTATGCTTTGGTTCTTTGATATTTTTATAAAAAAAAATTAATCTACGATTAAAAAGAGTATCTTTATAGTTCCTATATAAACCTTTTTATTGCGTTCGACCAACATAATTTGTATTGAAGGCGGATGCGTCAGTTTGCTTATCAAGCTCATTTTTTGCACTCACATTTGTTTTAGTATTACAAATATACACGTACACACCTAATTATAGTTTAGTAACTAAAATATAAACCATTTTATAGCTGCATAATTATTATTATCAACTATATTGGTTTTATGGGACGTAGGCGTTTATCAGATTTTATTACTGGAGATATTATTTCTGTTTTTTTTGTTAAGTTAAACATATCGACATACATATGCTTTTGAATGTTTACCACTTTGTAGTATATGCTATAGAACGCTATTACTACACGGAACGGAAAATGTGCATAAAATTAGTGATTTTGTGCGTGGTTTTAATGAAAATATTCCTTCTTCTTAAACCAACGCACACGCACGTTAAAATTTAATGAACGGTATTCATAAACTTGAAATTTAATGAACAAAATTAATGATAACGTATAATTTAATGAAAAATCTCATTAAAATTTAATGAATAAAATCATTAAAAGAAACGAAAAAATCATTAAAATTTATGAATATGTCCGTTAAAATTTAATGAAGAATTTCTTTAAACTAATGAAAAAGTTCAGAAAATTTAATGAAAAATTTCATTAAAATTAATGAAAAGGTCATAAAATTAATGAAAAAGTTCATTCAAATTTTTTTTAATTTTAATGGAAATATGAGTAAATTTTTTCTTTATGAAATTGTTGAAAGAAATGGTGGAATATTTACACACGTTAACTAATAAATTTAAATGAAAATGTATTGTTTTAATATTCAAAAGTATATATTTCATACATTTTTAATATTTTATTAATATGTTTACAGTCTTGAGTAAAAATGGCAAATAAAAAATCTGATTTTATTACATAAAACGAAAATAAAGTAATTAAGGATGAAATTGATTCGCAAAATTTAGAAGTATTTTAAGCTTAAAATTAAATATTTTAAATACTTAAAACGTTAAATATTTTAATCACTGGCTAATACACTTTTATTAATCTTTAATTTACTTCTAAGCACTTTTAACTTATTACTTTTCACAAACAACAATGAAGTAGAACAATTTGTGTCATTCATTACCCACCGCTACAATATAGCAAAGTTCCGTTAGACGACGAGATTGTTTGGAAATTTTAATGAAGAGTGTTCATAAAAATATTCATAAATTCATATTTCAGAGTTGCTCTGAAGAAATATTTATGAATTGCTTTCATTAAAATTTGTGAACTCGTTCATAGACTTTAATGAACATTTTCGTTAAGTTAGAGAAAAAACCATAAAAATAATGAATTTATTCATAAAATGGTCAAGTAAAATTTAATGAACAGCTTTCATTAAAAGTTTATGAATTATATATTTCCGTGTACCAATAAAAAAAAACCTTATGTCAGGAATATAAAAGAATTGAGATATTTTGACCAAATATTGCTCTTAAGGGCAGGTTCTCATGAAGTTCGACCAGAAAACGCTTTTTTATTCTTTTTTATATATTTCGATAGCTTATGATGTGAAGCATATGTTCCCAAAGATGTTTGGGCCATAACAATTGCATAAAAAAGTCGAATACGAAAGGAACCCATATTTTCTTAAACGAGTTTTCTGAAAAATCTTCTTTCAGAAACTGGCCTCAACGATACCTCAAGAACTACTAAATAGATTGATTTGGTTTTTTGTTATTTTAAAGTAGATAGAATTTTTTGGATCCTCAACCTAAATTAAGATAATATTTGGCGTTTGTTTTTTAAGGGCACTTTAAAGAGCGAAAAAATTGAAAAAAATGCTTATTAAAATTCAAATGGCCGCTATTATTGTTGTTTTTAACTATTTATTGATATTATAAGTTTAAGCTCTAATAAATATAATATAATTAATAAAATTTTTTGTTTTTTTTTTACATCAGATGACATGAACGTGCTGTAGGATGAAAACCATTTGGATATCTTTTTTAACGTGACGTTTGTTGGAGTATTAACACTTCACTTTACACTTTTATGCAACAAAAAAAATATTTTCCTACACTTCAAGAATCAATTAACTGCCAAAAAACTGAAGGTGTTAGTTTACTTCCTTATATTAAAAAAAAAATTAAGAACATCACCAAATTTTTGGACCTCTAGATGAGAACCTGCCCTTAATACTTCAATTGCTCTTGCTTCTTTTTTTTTTCTTATTTTTTTTCTTTTATCTCCAATGTCTTTGTTTTATTGGTTTTATTCTATGTTTAAGACAGACTAAACCAAACAGTAAAAGCAACAGCGAACAAGAAACTGGAATTAGTTTGTCAAAAACTTTGAGAAGCTAATGTTAATTGTTCTTATTTCACTTGCACTATTTTTAGTTGCAAGTAAGGAAAAGTTTTGCGGATAATAACATAATGGAATCAAATAATTGCATTAAAAGCAGAAGAATAAATATCATAAGTAAGATATACAGAAAAACTTTTAATGCCATTCTTAGTAAGAAAATAAGAGCATCCCAGCTGAACTTGGTAGAAGCAAACATAGAGCATTAAAAAACATGAATTTGGTAATGGATTATCAAGAGACTTAAAAAAGGCATTGACTGATGAAGGTTCACACTGGCCAGTGCTGGTCCTTAGTGGTACTGGTTACGAACAAAGGAACCTTTGCGGTTATTTGAAGTTAGTAAAAATTTGCGTTGAATTCACAAATCTAAAAATTTATAAATTTAGGGATTCGAAAGATATTTTGGTTACATCTTTTAGTGACAGAAACGTCAATGAGCCTAGGTAAGCTATAATTAGGTCTTGAGTGTTTTATGCTCTGTTTTGTTTTTTGCTTTTTTTTTTGCTAAAAATTCTGAACCAATATAAATGGATTTAAAAAGTCAAAATCATTTTTAAGAAAGAATATGGCACTGGCTGCAACAAAGTGTTTATTTTAATTATAGAAGGATATTGAAACAACAATATTTTTTTTAACATAATTTTATTGTTGTAACAACAAAAATTCTAATAAATACATCAAGTTTGGAATACTGTTGTTTTTCAGTTATAGTAGAAATTCTAAGAACTGTTGAATTTTTTTTAATTTTTAAAATATTGGAACGCAAATGTTAATTTTTTTATGAAAGCTTAGACAACACTCTACTGGGAGTGTTGAAATTACAAAAATGCAGGAAAACATGTTGACAACAGTCGCATTATTCTGATGTTTGTGTGCTTTTAACACACCAATTATTAATTTCTTTTATTTTTGCCTCATCTTATATCTGTGCAAACTCACACCGAACATGTTTAGCATAAACTAAGAATTACGAAACAAAACAGCAAAACTATTTCGTCATTTCGTCATTTATGAGTCGAAACGTTGATGAATTCTTACACCGAGAAAAAAAAAACGTAGTAAATACAATAGCTTTTTGCAATTATTGAATTCATTAGAAATTTTGTTGTTACAACAATAAACTTGTTATGTTAAGAAAAATATTGTGGTTTCAATATCCTTTTTTAAATAAAAAAAAATTTGTTATCAGCAAGGACAATATTTTTCCTCTTAAATTTTGGATAACAAAAGGGAAACTCTCGATTTTAAGACTTTTCTGTTAATTGCTCTGCTGGAGGGTGAAATAAGTGATCTTAAACGTCGCTGTGATGAGGTGGAACTCTCAAGAGATAACTCGATCAGCATCAACGCTAACAACAAAAAGGTTGCTGATTTCTCTTCTAAAGCCGTTTTGTTTGGTCTGCCAGCGTCAAATGATGAAAACTTGAAGAGCATTTTCAACCGCATTTGCCACTACATTGGCTTTCAACCTCCTCTTATAAGGGATATTTTTAGGGTAAAGTCAAGCCAGAGCACTCAGAGCTCAATTGTCATAATAAAGTACTTGTCAGCTGGTGACAGAAATCGAGTTCTCAAAGCTTTCGGCGATTTTCGGAGGCGCACAAGATCTGCTGTTAACCTGAGGGATGCCGGACTTGATTACGACATAAATATTTACCTTCATGAGAGCCTTGACATCGATACCCGCAAACTCTTGCAAGCTGCCATTACTTGCAAACGGCAGAAGAGCATATTTAATGCATTTTCCTTTCGGGGCAGCGTGTACATCAGAAAAGAGAAAAATTCTGACAGCATTTGTATCAGTAGTTTGGATGAGCTACGGAGTTATACATGTGATGTCAGCGCTGCTACCTCGTCTTCGATCAACTAAATACTCATGCTCACTTCTGTTAAAATCAATGTTTATTGTTACATTTCTACTAGTTTATTTTAAGCCATTCCTATTTTTCTCTTTAATCTTTCTAATCTCACTATTATCTTTCTTGCCTAAAATATATTCTCTCTTTGATTCTTCTTTTGCCCAACTCTAGCTTAATGCCTTCTGGCGCTGATGAAAACCAAAAAATTGTAATTCAGGTTTTATGCAAGCAACGCAGTGGACTTAATGTCGTTCACTTTAATGCTCGCAGCTTGAACATGGCTAAACTTGACTATATCAGGTATATATTTGATAACTCCTTAGTTGACATTATTTGCATTTCGGAAACCTGGTTTTGTAGCGAAATTAGTGATGTTTCTTGCAGCATTCTTGGGTATAATCCCTTTAGAAACGACCGGTATGACAAAAAGGGTGGGGGAGTTGCTATATATTGTAAAAATAGCCTTAATGCTAATGTTGTCAGTCGTTCTAGCGGATCAGGTATTGAATTTATTAATATATGTTTATCAGACAACAACAATAAAATTCTTGTGTCGTGTGTGTATAATCCTAATAAATGTTTCTCTGTTGAGCCATTGTTTTCTGTATTATCAAATAGTATTGTTGATTATGACGTTATTTTACTGTGTGGTGATTTTAACATAAATCTCATATCTAACGAACTGCCTAAGCAAATATTGTATAACAACATATCTTCGTTAGGGTTGTCTGTTGTAAATGATTCTATACCCACTCGCTTTTCCATCAACACCTCTCCCAGTCTTCTTGACTTTTTTATTGTTTCTGATCCTTCTGCTGTTTCTTTTTTCAATCAATTGTGCTTTGTCTCTGATCACGATTTGATTTTTTGCACGTTAAATATTAATTTTTCTCACTTAGTTATCCCATGTACTTTTTCTTATCGTGATTTTAAAAATATAAATTATCCATATCTTTTCCATGATGTGTCCTTGTTATCTTTTAATGACTGTTAGCTTCAACACAATATTAATAATAAGCTTAATTCCTTTTTAATACCCATTAAATTTCTGTTTGACAAACATGTTCCTGTACGTAATTGTAGAATAAAAAATGTGTCGTGTCCCTGGTTTTCCCAACATGTCTTGTCTCTTATTAAGAAAAGAAACAAGTTACGGAAAACTTGGCGGCTAAACCCTTCAGAACAGAACTGGGAAGCCTATAGAATGGCGAGGAATGAAACAGTCCTTGTTACTCGACAAGCTAAAACGCGTTTTTACTCGAACAAACTTAAGCTCTCTCTTCCAAGTAAAGTGCTTTGGAACAATATCAAAAACCTTGGGATATGCAACAAAAATAAAGTTGATAGTCAAGTAGACCCAGAGGTTTTAAACTCTTTTTTTACTAATAATGCTGCTTCAGCTTCTGCAAATAGTAATTCTTTGCCCTTGTCAAGTCCTTTAGTGTGCCAATCCTTTCATTTCTCACCGGTGGTTGAGTTTGATGTAGGTAAATGTGTGTCGCAAATCAAGTCAAATGCAATGGCTGCTGATGGTATTCCCATAAAATTTATAAAAATCTTATTGCCCCACATTATTAGCCCTCTAACTCACATCATTAACTCATGTTTCATGTCGTCATCGTTCCCTGACTTATGGAAAGTCGCCATGGTTCTTCCTATAGCAAAAAAGCAGAATCCATCTTGTGCAAATGATTTTAGGCCTATAAGCATCCTTTCACCGCTAGCAAAAATTTGCGAAAAACTAATGGCTCAGCAAATTACAAACCACTTAGTTAATAATAACTTATTATCTCCGTTTCAATCTGGTTTTCGTGCTGGGCATAGTTGTTCGTCTGCGGTTGTTAAGATAATTGATGATATACGGCCACAATATGATGATGGGTCTATGACGCTTTTGTGCTTGTTAGATTTTTCGAAAGCGTTTGATAAGGTAAATCATCAAATTTTGTGTCACATGCTTAAGTCATTGTTTGGTTTCTGTGAGAGTGCCGTTAATTTAATGTCCAGCTACCTGTGCAATAGGTGTCAAAAAGTTCAAATTGGCCAATTATCGTCGGGGTACAAACCAGTTTTAAGTGGTGTTCCTCAGGGTTCTATACTTGGCCCACTTCTGTTTTCCATGTTTTTAAATGATATTTTTTCCGTTTGTAATCATGCTGCTATTCATGCATACGCTGATGATGTTCAGTTATATCTTTCTCGTAGAACTGGCCTTATCGATGACCTTGGTTGCAAGTTGAATGAAGACCTTAATAATGTAAATGAATGGGCTACAAAAAACGATCTTATACTTAATTCTTCCAAATCATATGTTCTTCCTGTCTGTAAGGTTAAGTCTTGTTTAAATGATGTTCCTGATTTGTTTATCGGAGCCAATAAGCTCATTGTTGTGTCTAAAGTTGTGAATCTTGGCTTCCATTTAAATTCTTCCCTGTCATGTGTTGACCACGTAAATAGTGTAGTAAGTAAAGTGTATTATGTTTTGCGTAACTTAAGATTGTCAGCCAGTGTAACTCCTATTGAGATTAGGCGTAAGTTGGTAGTTCAACTTATCTTGCCTGTTATAACTTTTTCTGAAATAGTGTATAGTAAACTGGATTCTTCATCCCAACTAAAACTTCAGATTGCGTTTAATTATGCTACGCGGTATGTTTATGGTCTTCTAAAATATGATCGTCTTTCCAGTTTCCGAAATGCAATACTTGGTTGTAGCATAGTTGATTATCTTAAGGCGAGAAACTGCATATACCTACATAGGTTAATCTATGATAAAACACCTGGGTATTTGTATGATAAACTCCAGTTTGGTATGTCTAGAAGAAGCCATGTCATGATAGTTCCGAGGCATTATTCCCTAAACACGTCCCACCTGTTCTTCATCAACGCCATTAGGCTGTGGAATGCTCTACCACGTAGGCTTAGGGAGACCAGTGGGAGAGTAGCTTTTAGGCAATCAGTCTTTTCCTTCTTTTCTGCTCATTAGATTACTTCTTCTTTACTCCTTTTCTTTTACTTTTGTATTCCTTTTTCCACTCTTACTTTTCTTTACTCTCTAGCAAAATCTTTTAATTTAATTATGGCATAAATTACTTTAAGTTACTTGTTGTTTCAAAAATTGTGTATATAATTTTTTTTAATTAATTTTTTGAGTTGTTATTATTTCCTTTTATTATTAACTTATATTGTACTATAAAAGAGTTGTTATTATTTCCTTTTATTATTAACTTATATTGTACTATAAAAGAGTTTGCTCTTAGTGTACTCATGCTTGTTTCTTTTAAATAAATAAATAAATAAATAAATAAATAAATAAATAAATAAATAATACAAATAACGAAATTGTTGCTGAATGCAATTCTTCCAACACGAGTAACTTTTCAATTCATTTTGCTCTTATTTTTAAATTACCCGACAGCTCAAAGGAAGTGTGATGGTCTCAGATAACAGAAGAGGACCTGGTTCAATTATATCTAAAAAAATTTTCAAATAAAGAAAATTCTAAATTAAATCCACACTAACAAATTTTCATTTGAAACGCTTCATCATGATTTACGTCTTATTGTGTAGAATTACGCGTCTTACAGCGAGGTTTGTATAGGAGTCTTTTTACAAATTTTGCAAGTACATGTAATGGTTTTAGTGGACATTTTGGGGTATACCTACAGCCTTTAATATTCATTGTACAAATATAAAATACTAGCAAATACCCGCTGCTTCGCCTGCAATAAAAATATTAAATACCATGTACAAATTTCAAATCTTAAAATGATAGTATTTAGTTGTATTAAAACAAATTCAAAATATAAAAATTATTGTGTTTATTTTGTTTAATTATGAAAAAATGGTACATATATTAAGAAATTACTTTGTTTAATTTGAATAACTTATTTTAACGGTAATTGTTATGATGACATTAATTTACCTGGCTTTCTTTTTTTTTACTTTTGAAAAAGTCCTGCATAACAGCGTTATAAAAAATTTGGGTAAAAAAATTTTTAAAATTTGTAATCAAAAATGTAATTTTTTACAAAGATTCTGAAAATAAATATATTCTTCTAAAATTGTTGTAGTAAATCGGCCTTCTTCAGTTATTAATTGTTGTTATTGGGCTTCGGCCAAACAACAATTCTTCTTAAATTTTAAAAAAAAAACCGCTATAATGACATCAAACTTTTGGCGATATCTCAAAAACTATAGACTTTCTCAATGCATAACAATGCATTCTTGTCTGGACAGTCATTGATTAATAAAATTAACGGTAATTTTCGTTTCTTTTTGGAAATATTTTGTACGGATATTAGGTATGTTTTAAAAAACCTGTTATTATGACATTAAAACTCTTGGGATATCTCAAAACTATAGATTTTCTCAGTATTTCATAAGCCTCAGAATGAGAAAAAAACGATTGAAATTTAATGTTTTGACTTAGCAAGCAATCATTTCCGCCATTTTCAAATCGATTTTCATCCAATTTTCTTTGTTTGAAAGTTAAGTAAATTAAGAAATTAAGTAAATTGGGAAAATGAGAAAAGGTTTACCGTTACCTCACCAATGCAATGTTTTATATTGTTTTCAAATATCCAACTTATACTAAACAATAGGCCAAGAGTTGCTTTTGTTGTAGATATTTTTTTAATACTAATTTTTTTTAATTTTCATTTTTCTAATTCTTTCATATAACATAATTTACCTGCAAAAATTGTTCTATTTTGACGCAAAGTTTCTATCATTAAAAATAATGGCCATCTACCCCCTATGATTTTTTGATTAAAACTAATTTGCTTAAAATGTTGTTATATTTTTTTATATTTTGTGCTACAAAAACTTTTTATGTAAAAAAACATTTTCAAATATAGCTTAAAAAATAATTCTGTGGAAAATATTTCAAATATTTCAAACTATTCCAAAGTTATATACATAAATCTATGTTTTAATCTATTTCCTTATTTATATATTCATAGTTATCGCTATAGTTATAGTAGAATTGGTCCTGACCCAATTCAATGAATTTTTTGTGATCGTTTTGTGAAATTGTAAAAGTGTAAATTGACCTTCGAACAAAACACATGCTAGACGTTTCCGTTTCAAACATCAATGCATGACGATCAGAATTTTCTGATATATACAGCATTCTTATTGATGTATAGTATTGCCCGGCAGACGTTGTCCTGCCGCAGACCACCTTACTGCGATATACGAATTTTCATGCTGTTCGGAAAAAAAAATTATATATTCGCCATTTTTAGTACAGTTGCCGAAAGTAGCTGTATGAACTAAATTATCAAATTTTAGTCCAATACAACCACAACCGTTCGAAGTATATCATTTTTGATTAATTCTGAGCGAATCTCATACTCAAAACAATAGAGTGCCAGAATTTCAGCTCAATTGAGCTTAAACCTAGTGCGCTTTGCTTTACTCCAAGCTTATCCCTCGAAAAGTGGACTTATGTAACTTAAGTGGGTCATGCCCATTTTTAGTAAAGTTAGCGAAAGTAAAAAGATTACCAAATTCTAGTCTCATACGACCAAAATCGTCTGAAATATAGAATTTTTTGCAAAAAGTTGGCATGAAAAGTAGACGTGGCAAATCTAACATATGACGATAAAGTTGGAATAACAAATCGTTTGATACCTATATCGTGTTAATCGGTTCAGTGGTTCTTGCGTGATTGTCAAACATCCGTGCAATGTCACAACGCTTTTATATATTCTTATAACCCTCTAGCATTTTCAATCGTAGACGACTCTTCCACGATCGGACCGGGCAATTAAATAAATTGTCGACGATGTCCTATTCCGATCGCGCAAGTTCAATACAATGGGAGAAACTGTGTTAAGCCGACAATCGTCTAAATGAGTCGTCTACGATGCGCCAAAAAAAATCGTTAAAGAATCTTGAAACTGTTGCCAAAACGATCTTTAATTAATCCTAAATGCTGCAAAACAAAAAGGACAGTTCTGTTTTGTTCATTTTTTTTTATTGTAATAGTATATTACTTATATGAATATAAAATAAAATTAATTCAATTATGACACAGTATGACAAACCCAAATTTTTTTGAGTACACATTGGAAATGTTAACAGAATATGAAAATAGGCTTAAAATAAAGAAATAAGTGTTTCGGCGTTTTGCTGTAGCACGTCAGAATTTTGAAAAGAATCGATTTTTAAGCTCCGAAGGACCGTGGAGGTTCACTTGTAATGTAATACTAGTATAAAAATTTCTATAAAAACAGAATGGGTGAACCGATTTTAATGGTTGAGCCAGTTTTGAAAAGTTAATGAAATGTGGATTCTACAGTTCCGAAACAGTTTGTCTAGTCTGCTATGTGATTGACTTTTTACAAAGTTGTTTGGTATTGATGTTGCCTTCTTTCATAAAATAATTTGACCTTAACCTTCAAATTATAACTTTTTAAAATCAGCAAAGGTCACAATTAATTAAATAAATACATATCAGTTGTTTTTTTTCCTGCCATTTGTAATTTTTTTTTGTTAATTTTCAGCAATATCAATACAATAATAATACAGATGAATGAAGTGTATTACTGCTATGCAGGTTTACATATGCAGGTACTGCGGAAGGAGCTTTGAAAACTCCATTTATTTTTTTTCGATATCAAAAAAATGTGAATTATTTATTATACATATTACAATAGTATTTATTTCATATTAAAAATATATTCTGTTTGCTAAAGTTGCAATTTTGAACTTAAAAATAAATAAAAATAAATAAACTACATATAAAATATATAATTTTTTTTAACAGAAAAAATAAGAAATTACTATTTTTTCAGAAATATTTATTTCCGTTTATTAAACATAACATTAAATTACATATAATTTTTACCAACATAAAAATGAACAAGAACAACTAATTTATAATAATAAACATTTAACAAAAAATTATGATACAAAATAAAGTTGTTTTTAAATAATTTTTATTTAGACGATAAAATGTTTTCAGTATAATTTTAAAAAACATATACAAAAAAAAACAGAATTTTTTTCAATTATTGTACAAAAAGCAATTCTACGTCTGCACTTACGATGCCTTTGCAACTGTGTCTTTTTTTACAAAAATTATACAAAAATTATACTATTGAACTTATTGGCATTGTTTTTTATTAATTTCTTTTAATAATTGTATTGTAGAAATAACAATTCTCTTATTCAATTCTTACAAATGCCAGCGTTGTTAAGTTAACGATTTTTCTTCTTACTTATTTTAAGCTAGTATTAAATTCTCTCCTACGTCGGATTTTAAGCAATTAGAATAAAAAAATGACAACAAATTTATTGGATTTATACAACATTTCTAGTAAAAATCGTTTTAGAATTTTAAACCAATTCTCCTTGTCTCTTGCCCTCTATAGTACTTAATTTAACATCATCAAACCTCTTGACTCTAGACATGGTTACATAAAGTTGCCCATGACTAAACAATAGCTCTTTTAGAAAAACTCCTAACATTTTTGAGGACAGTATATGTTGGAAAAACACTATAATAATGGCAAAAAAAGTAATGACAGTTTGAGCGATATTTGGTGCGGAGCAGAATGCTTGCCTTTTATGCATTAAAATGTGCATACTTTCAGGCTGCACCTTTTTCAAGACAGTATTTGCTGTAAAAGCACTGTAATAATGGCAAAAAATAATTTCAGTTTGAGCGATATTCGGTGCGGAGCAGAATGCATGGCTTTTATACATAAAGATATGTATACTTTCAGGCTAAACCTTTTTCAGGACATTATATGTTGTAAAAGCACTTTAATAATTGAATAGAATAATTACAGTTTGAGCGATATTGAACGCTGAGCAGCGTGCTTGCTTTTTATGTACTAAGATACTATTCAAAATACTATTGTTGCTTAATTGACGACTATGGCTCTTATAATAATAGTAGAAATTGTTGGATCTATTGACAACTCAATCGCTGTGATATTAAAGAACTGGCGTTCTTGAGCACAAAACAAATGCAACAACTACTTAGAATTAAGTCATAATTTGTTGAATTTACGAGTTTTTTTCGCGATTTGAATAATAAATAATAATAATAATAATTAAATAATATAAAATAATGTACATAAATAACAATAAATAAGCACATTCAGGTGCTCTCTGACTGATTATAACTTCATAATGATATCAGATAAAGTTATTTATAAGCATAAAAAGGCAATTTATAAATAAAATGTTACATACATTACACACTTAGAAAGTATTACAACAGTGTTATGAGATGTGTTTGCTAACGAATAATTATTTTTTTTCCTCTGCATCGGTATCTTAAGTTATTTTTTTACAGCAATATACTTTTTAAGATTTATTCAACTCTTCTGCAATCTTTTAGAATTTGCTTCACAGATTTTTTTATAAGTTGTAGTATCAGTGGCGTAAGTTACTTCTGGTTGTGGAGGGGGATCCGTAAGAATTATAATATTTTCAAAATAAGTTTACTTTTGAACCTAACTACATGACTGTTGTGTGACGCAAAACCCGCCAGAGGACCTTCGGGGAATCTGCCTGTCCCAAGCCAGGAATGGAAGGGTGAGGGTTGGTTATTGGATGGGCAGTTCATGGGGCACGGCTCCATCTCATAATGAGTTCTTTCTGGAGGCACGGCTCCTGAATGTTCGTCTGATAACTGTAAAAGAAAAAGGTTTACCTAGAGCCTTGGATGTTGCTGCCAAATTCTTGGAGAAAGCATTGTTTTGATATTAAATTATCATAACACTGTCGTTGTAATATGCTTTCGATGGACGATCAATCCAACATAACTTGAAGAGCGGGGATAGTCATCCATCAATGATGAGGAGACCTGATCTATCGTTGTTCTGCGGACCTATCTTAGAATAAAGGTTATTATGTAGGAAACATTTAACCTTCGGACCGTTGTATAAGCAAATTTGTATACAACGGCTCATGCTTCTTAGTTTTCTTTTAAGGCTTTTTATTAAGTCTTAATTTAGGATAACGACGTTGCATAAGTAGAATTGAGGTTTACCCGGTTTTACTGGGAAACCTATGGTTATTTTTTAACCTAGCCAAGTACAATTCGAGTGGCTGAAGGTGTCACAGTCAGATATAAATGTTCTAAGAACTTTTGGTCTGTAGACGGGATGTTGAAGAGCCTTGTCGGGTGGAGCCTTTTGCCCGGGTATTGACTATCATTTGGGATAGGCCCACGTGGGGTATGATGCGCTCTGGCTGTGGTTAGGCCAGAAAGGCCGGTGTGAGTTACACTTTAGTTGAACTCGGGTTGGTGATTCCCTTAAATTACTAAGAGAATGATGGTAGATTGAATCTCGCCAATTTCAAACAGTAAATGTTAGGAAGGTAAGCAACTACCGGATCAATATACTGTTACCTTTGGAATTTGAGTACAGGCGATGGGGAAACCTAAATAGTCTGAGTTGTGACCATTTGAGATTGAGGAATTTGATTGCATGAGTGACAGGCCTAGTTGCCGCCTTAATTTTTCGTGTCAGAGAGTGATGACCTCTGATATGAATGGGATGATTTTGTGCGGATCAAATAAAGGGTTGTATTACTTGGTATAGTATACTGAGATGACCCATGGTTATTAAAATAACCAAGTCATGTTTTAATTAGAGTGACTGAATGAGTCACGGTCATGTATAGTGTCTTTTTGACATCAGTGCTGGGGTTCTGTGGCATGTAATTAGAGGAACCTTTCAAAAATGGTCTTTCTTGAATTCCGAAGGGGCGTTGACCGACGCTTCATATTTGTCCCAAGCATTGGAGCACCGTTGAATTAAGCCTTCGCGGCAGGGGTCAACGTTAAAAACATAGTGGCTTTCTGTTGTGTGACGCAAAATATCATGTTTCTCATCCTGACTTTTTTGGAACGTCAAATCTTGGAGTAAATTCTAGTAAATCTTGCATTGTGTATATGATGACACCAAAACTATATTAGAATTAAATCCACGCTTTATACAGGGTCCGCCATATAACGTTTTTTTTTTCAACTAGTGCTTATTTCGTGAATGGTAACACTTAGCTTATGTCTGATTTGACAAATAATTAGTTTTATCCTTCCGCTGAACGAATATGGTTGTGTATACGCTTGAACAACGCTGGGAAATATTGCGACATTACTTTGAAAATCATGATGCCGATTTTGACAAAAAAATCATCTTTTCAGATGAAGCTCATTTTGATCTTGGCGGGTATGTAAACAAGCAAAATTGTCGCATTTGGGGCACAAAAAACCCGCACGCATACATTGGAAAGCCGCTGCATCCAAAACGAGTCACTTTTTGGTGCGGATTTTGGTCCAGAGGCATAATTGGGCCATTTTTCTTCAAAAATGAGCAAGGAGTGGCCGTTACAGTCAATGGCGATCGTTATCGGGCCATGTTGAACGAATTTTTGTTCACAAAAATTGAAGAAGAGGATATTGGCAACATGTGGTTTCAACAGAATGGCGCTACGTGCCACACAGCCGAAGCTACACTCGATGTTTTGCGCCCTGTTTTTGAAGATCGCATTATCAGCCGCAGAGCTGATATCGTTTGGCCACCTTGGAGCTGCGATTTGACACCGTTGGACTATTATTTGTGGGGTGCCCTCAAAGATAAGTGTTACGTCGACAAGCCAGAGACAATTGACGCTTTAAAGGACAATATTCGTGCAGCCATTGGTGAAATACAGCTGCACACAATCGATAATGTGCTTAAAAATTGGACCGATCGTGTAGGCTACTGCATGGCCAGCCGGGGCAGCCATTTGAATGAAATTATTTTCCATTAATAACCGGAAGGATTGTTCTTTCAAACAAAAAAGAAATTAAAGAAAATATCAAGTAGTTTTTTTTATAGCATTTTCAAAAAAAAAAAGTTATATGGCGGACCCTGTATTAAAATTGATTTTAATTCCCTCATGGGACTTAATCTTAATACATGCTTGCATTAAAATATTTTCGACAAAAATAAAAAATTACGAAACCTGTGGGATTGGAACCCACTACGTTTAGGCTTTAAGTTTATGGCTTACGAACTGCTCTATGAAGTCAGATGTATAAAAAAATTATAAACATGCATCAGAACTGAACCAAGCCTTTGTAGTCTAGTGGAGAGTGCGGTGTTCACTAGAGCGCACCTCTCCACCTCTCCAGAGGTTCCTGGTTCGAATCCGGGTTCGAGCATGGTTCTTTTCACTTTCTTTGTTCTTTCCTATATTTAAGAATTGTGGAATACTACAAATCCACAGCTAAATTGTGGAAATTGTGGAAAATGTGGAATTAAAGGACAGATACAACTAAGGGTTGAAAATGCTTGCCGAGGTTAAGGCATAACACTAGCCTCGGTTAAAATAAATTCAAATTATCTTTCACGTCTGTTTCGCCTAACCAATAATTAACGTATGGTTCCAATCAACTCCTCTAAATAATCTATCACTTTCCTTTCAGGTTAAAGACTAAGCCTTGTTTGTATAACGCGCATGCCTTAGTTCTTTGATCTTAAAAAAAAAAGCCGAACGCTGTTTTAAAAGACATGTTTTAAATATTATTCCGGGTTTTATTAAAAAAATTTGTAGTAATTTGAAGAGTTTTAATTCCAATGGAACAAATATTAAAAAATTCATGATTTCAACGATTGCATTAAAAATTATTCCAAGATGTAGGTAGGTAGGTAGGTACACAATATATGGGCTTGTTAAATTGAATCTAATCAACACCGAATTTCTGAAAGCTACACATATCACTATATCTCTAGTAATTGTTAACCGATTTAGAAAAATGATGTTGAGCTAAATCAAATTTTTATAAATTTCTTGAGAAAAAAAATGTTTTTTTGGCAATACATATACATTTGGATTCGGGCCTTACTTAATAGAATCAATTCGCAATAACGTGAGATATTTAGAAATTTTTCAATGGCTCTGGGAGGGGTCCAGACCCACGGATTCCTCCTATATACACGCCACTGTGTAGCATTATTTTTTTATGTATATTAAACTACTTTTGTAAACGTAATAGCAAGAATTTTTCTTGCTGATGTGCCTTACTTTCTTGTCCACATCCTCTTCTTGCCTTGTTTTGATACAAAACTGCAGTGCAGGTTACTTCTTTTTTTTTCAATTCTATGAAATAATTCCAGTTAATTCTATTGCAACTGCAAAAAGGACCAACATAAAGAGTCAGGAACAGAAATTATTATACTGCATTCCCACTGGGTGCTATCCTTAACGCTTCAACTATCCTCAACCGCCAACATAACTTGATCTATATTTGTATAGCGTTGTATTCTTGACCGTTTGTTGTTGCTGAATGCAGCTTAAGGAAAAACTTTACGTATCTTTGTATACTTCTTGCTTTAGTTCTTAAGTGTATTCGAACGCGTGAAAGCGTAAAAAATTCTCATACCTAATTCCTCTTTTGAGCCATAAATAAAATACGCGTATAAGTTTGTTTTTGAAGTTGCAGAACTCGACAGGCTGAAGCATTAGGGAATTGTTGTATTTTTTTTTTTTTTGAAAGCTTTGATATACCGACGTAATTTGTTCGTTTCTCCTTTTAGTTTATAAGATTAAGTTATTTATATAATTTTTATTTAACAATGTAAGCAAATATGAAGATAAAACGTGGAAAAATATTAAGAACTATAATATGATAGTTAGTGAGGACATTGAAACTTTACATTTATTTTGATTTGATAGCAAAAAATCTGAAAGGTTCTATGTTTCATGAAACGAAAACTGAAAATGCATTTTATTATTTTAATGCACGTGAGCGTAGTTTGCACTCATATCAGCCTGAATATGCATTTTTTTATTTATATGTTAATTTATTTAGTCAAACGACATGCGTATATACAAATGGATCAAACAAAGTTTCATCGCTACTTTGAGACTTGATTTTAGTCAAATAAATTATATACTCTTGTTTCAATTGCTTTGAAGAACATCTGCTACAATAGTGTATTCAAAAGAGAGAATTAGATCTGTTAGGTGTTTTAAAATGCCAAACTTTCTGCATCTTTACACTCAGAAAAAAACACTCATCTTTTTGCGATAAGAAATATCTCTATTTTCGATAATAGCAATTTACTCTATTTCAAAAAAAATTTTCTTCAATTAGAATAAATTTTTGATGAAATATTTTTTCACTTGTGGAAATGGAAAACATTTCATGTCTCTAATAATGCTAAGTATTTTTCTTTCACAAAAATTCTCATTTTTAGAGAAAATGAAAAATTTTCTATGTTGTAGATAAACACTACACTATGCGAAATATTTTCTTCAATAAAAACAAATCCTTTCTCAAAAATAAAAAATTCTTCTTCTCTTAAAACGATATATTTATCTTACATTGAATTAGGTACAAAAAAATATTGACAGCATGTGAGCGAGTGAATGATGTTGAGAAAGGCAAGTGTTGCATATTCGCATATTATGACGATTGTTCCTTTAAAAGGATTTTTTTATTTAACATAGCTACACAAAGCGATGTTGCTTATTACACTGTGCGGCACGAAAATCTATACTTAATAATTTCAACGTTTTTCACTAAATTTTAATATGAGGAATCTCGTAGTAACATCCGTTTTTCCACTTTACCGAAGTCTTTTTTTTTTTAATTAGTTCAGATATGCACTCATTTGCATGTTGAGAACTCTTGAACCATAACGATTTTTATTTTGGTTTTTTCGGCAAAGTTATTCCTATTATTCCTGCCAACAACTTTGTTGAACAAATATATAACGAAAAATCATTTCAAATTGTCTTTAAACCTTTAATAAGCGACATATGTCTTGTCCGCTTTCAACGCTTCAAAGCAAAAAATGTTACTCATACGCAATGTAGTTCGAATTTTTTTCGTTTGACTTTTTGTAAGAATCACTCGATAAGACCCACTGAAAGCGATTTTTTCTTATTCATTTATTCAGCAAAGTTGCTGGCCAGAGTTATAGAAAGAACTTTGCTCAAGAAACCAAAATGAAAATCCTAATGGTTCAAGAGTTATCAACATGAAAATGAGTGCATATCTTGAGTAATTTTTGATATATCTTAGAAAAAATTTTTCTTCTATAATGCTAGGTAAAGTGGTAAAAAAAATATTACCACGAGATTCCTCATACCTAAATGAAGTGAAAAACGTTTAAACTATCAAAAAAAAGGTATAAAAAAGCGCACAGTGTTACCACTGTTTTTTTTTTTGGAAGCATTTATAAAATCGTTTTTCAGAAGAAATTTCTGGAATATTTATTAGGGGTTCCGACAAAACAATGCCACAACAGTAATTCTACCTCCACCATTTAACTAACATATTTTTAACTCATATTTTAACAATCGAATATCAATACCATATAATACTTTTACTTTGCTTACAACTAATTTAAAACAAATGTTTCACAAATATTAATTTTAAATCTTAATTCCAGATATACTTTCCTGTTTTAGAGAAAAATGTACGCAATAAAGAAATGTGTTGCACCAATATTAAAAAAATATATCTTGCCCATTCCACGCATAACGCAATACTTTTTTTCAAAAATTGACCTCATGGCTTTCGATTTGTTTTATTTTTCGGCTATAGGTTCCTATTTAAATTCTAAGAACATAAGTTCATTTATTTTTTTTATCGCCATTCGTTAAAAAGTTATGAACCTTTCAATTCTGCACATCGTCCGAAAACGCCAGAATTGGAAAATTTTTAATTAATTGTATCTACGTCAGTTTTAATCAAATTTTTATAAATGAGGTACCGTTAGAAAGGTATTAGTCTTTGGAAAGTAGTCTTTGGAAAAATTATATAATTTTAAAATTTTGGATGTTAGGGTTGCCAACATATTAAAAAAAATTATTTGCTAACTTCTCAAAAAACGCGTATTTTTGCGATTTTTTATTTTTTAAATTTAAAGAAGAATGTTGCTTTTCAGTCCAAAATAATTTTATGATGGAGCTTTTATATGTTTTTCCACAATTTCAATTTTTGTGCACATACTTTATCATTTTGAGGCAATTTATCGCCCATAAATTTTGTAACGGTAAAGATATTTCCAAAGTTTAATCTGCAAAATGGTTTGTATTATAAGGACCAACATTTTAATCATAAGTTTCGATGACCTAACACTTGACCTTGGTAGAGAAAACTGATAAATACGAAAAAAAATATTTTTATTTTTTTTTTTACTGTTATTTGTAAAAAGGTGAACAAAATTTTGTTTTAAGATTGCCGTATTGAAGATTATTAAATTTTAACTGAGTTTGTTTCAAAAAGTTTTAAAATCGGTCGCAAAACAAAAAAGTTATGATGGTTTGATCAGCTGATATATTAAAATGACCTCTTTTCTCTTGTTTGAAAAAAGTGTTCTTTTTTTGTGAGAAACTTTAAACGCAATTTAAAGTAAAGATTTATTTAAATTAAATAAATATTTCTCTGTTTTCGGCAAAAATTGACACAATAGTGAAAATGGTTGAACCTGTAATAAAGAAATATTTTTTTGTTAAAGAGAAGGTGTCTGTATTGATAAGAAAATATTTCTTTTTTTATGGAAACTTTTTGCCATTTTTAGGGAACTTTTGGGATCATATTTAGAGAAAAGCATTTTCTGGAGCAAAGTCAATACAATTTTTCTCTAAATATGATGCCTTTTTTCTCATATTCTGAGAGACTTTTTTCTAAGTGTATGTATAACGAAACGAAGGCTAAACGTGGTGCGAGATACGGTAAGCAATATATTGTTCCAAAAAGATGCATGTAATGTATATTTTTTTTTATTCTTTCAGCTAGATGGCATAAAAGTGCCTACCTTCCATAAAAAGTGACTTTACCAAAACGTAATAATTTCTTTAAATTCCACAAACATCAACCTCATGACTTCCAATTTTGCACAAATGCTTTAATATGAACTTCGAGTATGAAATTTGTAAGAATCGAATGAAAACCACGTCTAACTCCCATACAAATAGACTTCACCAAAACTGTAAAATCTCTTTAAATTTCACAAAAATTAATCTAATGACTTAAGATCTTGCATACAAGCCTTAAGCCTTAATATAAAGTTTGAGTATGAACTTTATAAAAATCGAATGAAAACCACGGCTACCTCCCATACAAAGTGATTTTATGAAATCAGTAAAATCTCCATAAATTCCTCAAAAATTAGTACAATGGCTTAAAATGTTGCAAATTAGTTGAAATATTAACTATGCATTCGATTTTTTAAACTAAAAAAAAAACTGAAAATTCCGCCCACCTCCCATACAAAGAATCGTCATTATAATAGCAAAACCGTTAAAAATTCCAAAAGCAATAATGCTAACACTTCATATTCTTTACATAAGCTTTAATAAATAAAATGGATTCTGAGCTTAAAACAACATTAAAAAAAACATACAAGACTTCTAATAAACTAAAATACGGCCATGGGGTATTTTAATTTCGGTTCAGCCGAAGATAAAATTATATGTTACGCCTATGAACAATTTTTAAGCCCAGTTTGTATTCTATGCTCTGAGTTTCAAAGGGGGTTAATATTTTTTCTGTAAAAAGTTTCTTGCAATAAATAAATATTGAACACAAAAAAAATGAATAATATACTGTACAAAATCAGAGAAAAAATATTTTCTATTACCGCAAAATAAATTCCTTTTGATTCTTACATTCCTTAGCAATTCAGTTGACAGCGCAAGTTGTAGACAAGGAAAACGTTTAGTGATGAAAAAAGTAACGGAAATTCATCAACGATTGCGACGCAGTGTTTTCCATATTTCGCAAATTGCCTATAAAGTGCTTGCGACGGAAGTCGTCGGTAGGATGTTAAATTTTTTTTATGTCTTTGCACGAATTTGCACGGAAGCCATTTTTTGGTTGCTGCTTTTAGTCAGTAGGAAATTATAAAAGTTCGTTTCCGCCAAATCTTTATCGGTGTATAAGTAAGCAGAGTTGTATACAAGCACAGGTGTCTTAAAAGCAAAACTGGAAGCACAGCAGATTCTATGAAAACTCGTAAGATGGTTGTAAAAAGCCTACTTGTTTGAATTATGATAAGAAAATGGAAAATGTCAGAAAAATCATTCGTTAAGGACATCTGTAAGGAGGGAAATGTAAAAAATATTTTAATAGAAGTTGACATGCACAGTTTTGTAAAGATTAATGTATTTGAAAGTTGATTGATTGAAATTGGTTAAATTGTATTTTTGATTTCAAAGAAATCGTTTGAATTCATATAATTACAAACATTTTAATTTACGATATAGAAATTTTTAAATGAGTTTTTTTACAGAAGATTTGTCGTGGGTATGCAAAAATAAGATATTTTTAGGCATTTTTAGGTATTAAGGTATTTTGTAAGGTATTGAAAAATCATAATCTAACTAAAAATTTCTTAGAAATATCTAAATACTCCGTCTTATGCTTTATGAGAAAGCTTGTCATATTAGTACACTCAGAAAAAAGTTTATCGGAATATGAGAAAAAAGGCATCATATTAAGTGAAAAATGGTATTGACTTTGCTCCAGAGAATGCTTTTCTCTAAATGTGATCCCAAAATTTACCTAAAAATGGAAAAAACCTTCCATGAAAATGAGAAATATTTTCTCATTAATAAAAGACACCTTCTCTTTAATAGAAAAATAATTCTTTATAATACGTTCAACCGTTATTTTATTGAGTAAATTTTTCCCAAAAACAGAGAAATATTTATTTTGTTTTAATAAATGTTTTCTTTAAGTTGCGTTTATAGTTTCTCACAAAAAATAACACTTTCTTTAAAAGAAAGATATATTTTCTTAACATTGATACAACATATTTCTTTATTGCGTACATTTTTCTTTAAAACACAGAAGTATATACACAAACTATTTCGCATAGTGAATTATTTATCAACAGTAGAGAACATTTCTCATTTTCTATAAATTTTTCTCTATAAATGAGATTTTTTCAGTGAGAGAAATATACTTATCATTATTAGAGACATGAAATCTTTTCATTTGCCACAAGGAAGGAAAAATTTCTTTGAATATGTGAAAATTTTGTTATAATTGAAGTAAATTTTTTTTGAAATAAAGAAAATTTCTATTATCGAAAATTGAGAAATTTTTTATGACAAAAAGAAAGGTGTTTTTTCTGAGTGTATGCATTTGTATTCATAAACTGTTGATTTGTTAATGCTGTAGTGATTTGACTTAATAAATCGTCAAAACGTTCTGTTTAAAAGCTGTCTAGCTCTTTAACATCTTACCTCAATCAAATTAGAATATAATAATAAAAATAGAATATAATACATTATAATACATTATTAAGAACTTGATTAAAAAATGTTAATGTTTAAAGAAGTGCTTGCATTTGAAAAGCATAGTTTTTCTCTTGTGCGCTTTAAGCTTTGATTCTTTTTTGTCTATTACTGTGAATCATTGTCTATTTTATTGTCGTTCAAATTAGCATACAGATACTTTTTCAAATCATTCGAGCCTAAAGAAAGGACAGCAACGTAGATACTTAAAAATCTATTCTGCTGAAGTAAGTTATAGTAAAGCATAGCATCACATTTCAAAAATCTTAATGTGTAGATGAACTTGAGATCATTTAAAGATACGTTTCTTAACCCTTTCGGCACAATAGTTGCCGCAAGGCAACATCTGTCGTTCTGGCTCTGTTTCACGCTTGGGACATCCTGATTTATTGCAGTAAATTCTTAAGTATTGATTGAAATGTGGTAAATAAAAAAAGGCAATCGCAAATACGAAAATATATTGTTATTGCACATGTAACAAAGTTATTCCGAGTGAAACTCGAAAAAAATAATATTAAAAAAAATATATATATTTTTAAATATCTCAGAGAACTTTATAAAGCTTAGAAAAATGTAAATGTGCAAAAGTAAAAGATTTAATATTTTTCTTTTTTTTTATGGATTGATTTGCAAATTTATTTAAGAATAAATATTGAAAAAATTAGTTGAATTTATTCAAATTGTTCATTAAACTTTGCAATATAATAAGCGGGCCAATGCTTTAATATAAAAAAAAAGACAAAATGTTGCACATCGTTGCTTTTGTCAGAAAATGAAACAAAAAAAAAGCTATTATCAATGCCATTCAAATAAGCCAAACGAATTCGAAACGAATCCGCATTCTCGGACATTTTAATCGTTAATGATTAACGTTTTCTAATCGTTTTCGAATACGCGAACGGGATAAAATCACCATTCCTTAACAAGTCCTAGAATACGATTTTTTAAGGAGTCCGAGAAAACGATTCGTTAACTAGTCGAGAATACGATTTGTTAACGAGTCCGAGAATATTATTCCTTAAGGCCCTATTCTCCTTCAGCTTGCTGTTTTTGGACCCTTTTTGAAAAAATTCTCATTTGAAAACGCAAAAAGATATTTGAATTTTGTTTTTTTTATTGAATTAGTAATGAATGAAAGAAAATAAAAAAATTTTTTTCGCCGCGATATAGGGGCTGTCCATAGATGATGGCACCGTCAAAGTTGGCCCTCAAAAAAAAAGGGCATGGTGCTGACGGCCACGATTCCGGCCCTCAGGAGCGTTTGAAAAAAAAAACAAATATAGGGTTATGATCAGCATAGATGTAATTCTAGCCCGTAGTAAAATAAAAATTTTGCGATTTTTTTGACAAAATGGCGGCCACTTGAAATTGACAAATCGAATTTGGACCCATTTTTTTGTAGTTTAGTGTAAAAAAAAAATAGTAAAAAAAATCGCAAAATTTTTATTTTACTACGAGCTAGAATGGTGACAATTCTACGTTGATTAAACTTTGTTTCATCTAAATCGGTTCAGTAAAACTGGCGGAATCGTGGCCGCCAGCTCGAAAAACGTGGTTTCGAGATAAACGCGTTCAAAGTTCAAAGCAACATAAAAACTACTCATTTTAGCGAAGACATGACCCCACAAAAATGGCCATATCTTCTAAAGTATTTCGAATTTCAAAAAACCCTTTTAGGGTTATATTCTTAAATGTCCAAGCTATAAAAAAATGCAAAAAAAAAGTCGAAAAAATTTTTTGCTGAAAGAGAATAGGGCCTTAAGGAGTCCGAGAATACGATACGAGAACGATTTGTTAATTAAAAATATCGAATCCTTCTCGAACTGCCTAAAACATAAGATATAAGAACTTTTTTGCAAAAATATACAACCAATTTTTTAAGGTTTTGAACAGCATCTTATAAGAATTATAGTTTTTATGCTGGCGAAAAACGGGAAACATTATTATTATTGTCATTTAATTATATTGAAAAATAACCGATTTAAATTATTGAAATTACGAGATTTGAACTTCGACCACGGGATTGTAAGTCCATGAGATTGTCCATTCCACCATCACAGTTGTTAAGTAATTGTCACTTAACTTGCTTCATTAAGAATGAGAGCTAGCCTATGGTCGTGTGTTCAAACCCCAACCGGGACAAACAAATTTTTTTTGTTGTGCTTTTTTAAAATATAGGTTTTTTCGTATGCAAAATTTTTTTTTTTACGAAAGTCCAAGATATTATTTTTTTATAAATTTTTTTATATACTTTTTTTATTTTAAATTTTTTTAAAAAAATTTTTGTGTACTTAAAACATGAATAATAACAGCAAACTAAAAATAACTTATTTATTTTTAAAAATGTTTTAAAAAAATGTTGTACAAGGAAATGAAAAAACGAATACGAGATCTTGGACTCGTAAATGAGCTCAAAACGAACACGAGATCTCGGATCCATACAAAATTTTATTAAAACACCTAGAATTTTTTCATATAAATTTCACAGCGAATTTTATAAAAAGACTTTCTTTATTTTTGCAAATAAAAATTATTAAATTTTTTTTTTGCTTTTAATTAAAGTATTTTTAGCAGCTAACGATGAAAAATAATTTTTATTCAAAAAATTATATATTTTCATATCAAAATGTCCGACTCGTAAACGAGCTTGAAACAAACACGAGATCTCGGATTTATACAAAATTTTGCAAAAAGACTTAGAATTTTTCCATATAAATTTCTTCAAAAAAAATATAAAGTTGGAAAATAGCCAACGAAACGTCGGGAAAAAAGTGAATGAAAACTGTGTTTTTAATTGCATATAAACCTACGATCAAAAAGCCTATAAAATAATATTAAAAATATTTTAAAATTGGAATTGATCTAACCTAAACTCAATTCTTCATAGAAAATTCTATAAAAAGATTTAAAAATTCTTCATATAGAAATTATGATTTTTTTTTTTATTTTAATTAACGTATTTTTTCATATAGCATATAATTGAGTTTTTATTTTAATGTTTATCATTTTCACTGAAAAATTTTTCAAGTTTTTTTTAGGATAAGTTACTTAGAAAAATTTATGGATCCGAGATCTCGTGTTCGTTGCGAGCTCGTTTACGAGTCCGAGATTGCAAGACCGAGTCTTATGATTTCGGTGAGAAATCCATCTTCATTTGGTGTTTATTGGAATAAGATAACAAGTCATGAGATTCACACTCAGAAGATGTGGTTCATGTTATGTTTTTTCAATGTTTGACATATAAAGAAAAGTAAATATTGTCAAATGCAATGGTTCTCAACTAGTGGGGGGCACCCACCCCCCAGGGATAGTGAGCCATTTTCAGGGGGGGGGTGCCTGAAATTTTCACCAAAAAACTTCTGATTTCTCACTTTAACTCCCTATCATTAGAAATTTATACGAGATTTAGTCACAAAACTGGAAATCTAACTTAGTTCGTGACCCATTTATTGTTGATGTTTACATTAGAACTGAAGTCTGATTCATGTGGCAAAGATCAGTTTTCTCTTAAAAGTTGTGAGGAGTTTTTGTTAAAATACCGCTTATTTTATCCTCTGCTTAGTAAAGCTAATTTACGTCTTTTAGTTCAGTTTTCTTCCACATTTTTGTTTGAGTCAAGCTTTCAGCTTTATTATATATAAAAACAAAAAAGAGGTCAAGACTAGGTCAACCTAGTCCAATTATAAAAACCTTTTTTATTTTGAAGTAAATTTCAATATAAGAATTTTATTTTAACATACTGTGGAAGTTTTTGACCATTACTGTTCAATTGCAATTTTTAAATGTAAAATAAAAAATCAAATTTTTTCCGACGCGTCGTCACTTGTTTGGCGACATATTTAGGGTAAATTTTTTTATTTTTTTCCTAAAAACACAATAATTAACAATTTATCAAAATATTTAAAAATTAAAACAATTAGCAATTAGTTAACATTTAAAAATTGCAATTCATCAGTAATGGTCAATAACCTCCAGAACATATTTAAATAAAATATAAAGAAGTATTTGATCAAAAGATTTGTCAACGAACACATTTTTTTAAAATTGTTTTTTGACGTAGAATTACGTGTTACAGCGCGGTTTGTATGGGAGTCAGTTTCACGAATTTTTTCAAAGCGATATTTGACACTTTGGGGTATACCTACAGCCTTTAATATTCATCGTACAAAGAAAAAAAAAAATGCCAAAATATCAGTTTTAGTGGGAATAAAACGAATATCTAACAAAATAGCAAAATTTAAGAAGATGAAAAATTCATATATTCGTATGAGAAATGCACAAGCTGCTTAGCTGCTTAGCTGCAGTAGCTGCTTATGCTGTTTTTAAGGTTGTTGTTGTTGTTTTGTTTACTTGTTTGGTTCGTAATCACGTCGTTCGTTGTTGTGCTGCTTTTATTGTTTTTGTTGTTGTTTTTTATTAATATATATGTAAAGCATATATATATAAATACTCATTAGTTCCTTTAATTTTTTTTTGTTTTCCAGATAGCCAATCGGCTCGGTTGAAAACGGTGTGCACTTTTCAAAGCACTGAAGAAGACCATTTCGTTGTCAGCAAACTATGCAATGTGGTTTCATATAAGCGTACCATTTATTAAGTTGTATATTAATGTTGATTTTCTATGATTTAATACAAATTCTAAATGTTTAATAGTTTAAATCATTCTTGATTTTAGATACAAATGCTAGTTGTTTGATACTTTAAAATCGTTGAAATTGCAAATAAAATTGAGCTTTAGGTCAGGTTAGAACAATAAATTGCTCTAACGAATTTTTTCCAAAGAAACAACAACAACAACATTTTAAATATGAAAAGGAAAACATCACTAGCTGATTAATTAGTTAGCTGTTTGATTAAATAGTTAGAGCAGTTAATTGTACTTACCTGACCTTAAGCTCAATAAACGATTTTAAACTATCAAACAACTAGAATTTGTAATTAAAATCAAGAACGATTTAAACTATTAAACATTTAGAATTTGTATTTATATCAGAGAAAATCAATATAATAAATAACAAGGTCATATAGAAAACTTTAAGTTGTATATTAATTTTATTTGTTGTTAAACAATTGTAACCTTTTCTTAAAATAGTTTTTATTAAGTTGCAACAATAAACTAAACAATAAACGGCAACTCAACTGATTCAATGCATATTTCAGAGTTTTTTGTGCGAACGGGTGAAAAAAAGAGGGAAAAAAGACAAAAAACAAACGACGCATCAAGCGAATATGACATAAATTTAAATTCGAATCTTGATATATATAAAAAAGGACTTTACAATTATATAGAGAAAGGTTTAAAGGTACAAAAACATGTCGTTTCCATACCACCAAATCAGACGCTGCCGTTTTAAGTACCGTTTATCTGGAACAGTCACATTCATGGCTTGTTGGGTTGTAATACAATAGAGAATACAGATGCATGTAGCTAGAGAGCCAGTATGTGGCTACAAAAAAAGACACAGTTTCGATAGTATCGTAAGTACAGACGTAGAATTCCTTTTTTTTTTTTTTTTTTAAAGATCAAAGAACCAAGGCATGCGCCTTATACAAACAAGGTTTGGTCTTTGACCTAAAAGGAAAGGGATGGATTCATTTAGAAGAATTTATTGGAACCATACGTGAATTATTGATTAGGCGAAACAACCCTGAAAGACAATTTAAGTAAATTGCTTTTAACCGAGGCTAGTGTTATGCCTTAACCTCGGCAAGCATTTTCAGTCCTTTAGTTTGTTCCATTCCTTTTAGTTCCACATTTTCCACAATTTAGCTGTGGATTTTTGGTTTTCCATAATTCTTAAATATAGGAAAGAACAAAGAAAGTGAAAAGAACCATGCCCGAGCCCGGATTCGAACCAGGGACCTCTGGGTTGAGAGTCTAGCGCACTCTCCACTAGACTACAAAGGCCGACAAATTTATACAGTAATAGAGAAAAATTCTGGTTTTTCTTATCTATATTTTTCAGAACTATTTTAAAACATTATATCTTCTAAATAAAAATTATTCAAAAACGAATTTGTTGTTGTTGTTGCCTTCTTCAAACTTACTTGATCTAAAAAGCTCACAATTAAATTCACGTTAAAATTTGTTTTGTTTTATAAAAACTTTTCGTTTGATATATATGCTCGTTACTACAGGAAAAATAAATAATTCAAATTTTTCCGATATTTATTTCATTAATTAAACGTAACTTTGAATTAAATTTAGTTGTAACCAACATAAAAAATTAACAACAAATTCACCACTAAAAATATCAAACGAAAACTTTTTATAAAACAAAACAAATTTTTACATGAATTTAATTGTGAGCTTTTTAGATCAAGTAAGTTTAAAGAAGGCAACAACAACAACAAATTTGTTTTTGAATAATTTTTATTTAGAAGATGAAATGTTTTAAAATAGTTTTGAAAAATATTAATAAAAAAAAACAGAATTTTTCTCTATTACTATATAAAAAGGAATTCTACGTCTATACTTACGATACTATCGAAACTGTGCCTTTTTTTTATGTCAAACTTTATAAAGTGTTTTTAAAATGTTCACTGAAATACGGCTTGTAAATACCAATGATCTCATTTTTTATAATTATTATTTTTTTATATGAAGTTGTATTATATAAAATTTATTTTTTAAATGGAAATGGATTATATAAAACAGGACAAATTTATTGAACTTGAAAAAATGTTGGAGGGGGCATGAGTTTAACGTGAACGTGGAAAGGAGGGCGCTACCAAAAACGATTAAGTAGCACTGGTCTAAAGGTACATTTCTGATAAGTGTTTTTACATATTACATAATAAATTATTACAATTAGAAATATAATAGTTATATACAGGGGTCGCATAGTGGGAGAACTTCATACAAGTTTTGGCAATAACTTAGAATTTGAGCTTATATTCAATATGACCTATTTACAAAAACAACTTTTTTCCAGAGAGCAAAAAACCGTTTAAATCTTTCAGTGTACAAATATTCACCAACCAAAGTACCAGAATATTGTATTAAAAGAATGACAAGCTTCCATAAATAAAGAAAAAAATTGAGAAATTTCATACTTTTCGTTTAAGTTTAAATAGGTTGTGTTGTATTTCAAATATTTTTTTCTTAATTTAAATCAGTAGATAAGTCTTTTTATTCAATAGAAAAAATAAGTTCTTCGTGAATTCATTGACGATTTTATTTAGATTTTAAGAAAAGTTTGTTGATAACAATATTAAGAAAAACAACAGAAAAATATCAAAACAGCAGTAGATATATTATCATAAAAATATTGATATTCTGATAAAACAGACTTCAATTCCTGGAAATGGTTGCACTTTTTTGCTTGATAGGCAGCGGATCAGTATGCAAATTAGAGGAATGATTTGTCTTCCTTCTGCGGATAAGGCCCATTGCCGAATTATTGTCCGAATCTGCATGCAACTAAAATTTATTAATATTCTAAGAGAATTTCATTTGATTATAAAAGCCCGGTTATTTGTCCAATATCTTCCTTCGCTGATGATGCATAATCGACTTCTATGCTTTTGAATGCATTTCCTTCTCTATTTTGCCCTGCCATTGTAGTCTAACGCAAATTAATTACAATTTTCTTGAATATTTTCGAAAAATTGTGTAGATGAGTCCTTTTGTATTCACAAAAAACTGTATTGTAGATAAGTCAAACATTTAAGGGGAAAAATTATCCAAGTACAAAAAAAAACAAGAAAAACTTTTATTAATTTTTTTTCTTGTTGAAATAAGAATTTTGTTTAAATATAAAAAAGTTTTTGAAACAATTATCAGACAAAACAATTTCGATATGTGTGTCACTACTTTCATACCACATAGCATAAAGTCGTTCATGGTTTCAATACTATAGTATCAATATGTGTGTATTCAGTATATATACCATTTTTTTATTATTTTTTCATTTAATTTTCATTCTTTTAAAAACAAAAAATGGCACACTAGCAATTACAGGTAGTTTAAGCAAGAGATATTCTCAAATTTTTTCATTAGAACAAGTTAAAATTTTAAGCTATTTTCTGACCAAACTTTAAAAGATTTCTGAGTGATTTTTTTGGTTTTACGTATCTGATGTGTGAAGTGTCGATTAGTAAAAAAGTTTTTACAATATCAAAAATTTTACTTATATTCTATTTACGGTCACGATCTCCAACTGCACAGTGGTTTAGTCGCTTTGAAGGAGCGGTCAAAAATCTTTTGCTTGGAAAGTATAGTGGATAAGGTTTTGAAGTTTAGTGGTGTTTTTCATGAAGGTAAGGTCTTTAACTAAATCAATTAAGAAGTAACTCAGAAAAATTTTAGTAACTTCTATAAGGCTAATAAGTTACACATAAAAGGTCACATTTTAAAATCTTCGGCTTGACAATTGCAGTTAGTTTATTTTATAAAATTTCATGCATAAAATTTCTTCTAAAACATAAACATTTTAAAATATTGCCATACAGGTTCGATCTCTTGCACTATTTAGTTGTTGAGTTTAAAATCACATTACCTTTAAGCATACCAATATTAATGTATAAAAAAACAACACACGCTATCAGTCCGAATAATAATTTATTTTTTCCAATTGTTCTGATTACATGTACATTAATATATATATATATATATATATAAATCATTCTATTGTTTAATCTTTAGCACATTTAACTTAAACTTAGACGTAACTAACAGCTCACCTACAAAGATTCATAGAAAATTCCAGAGGTTGGCTGCTAGACCCCAGACAGGCAGGTTAGGTTTATTTTCAATATTGTTCCCAACACTTGCAGCAAACAAACATCTTTCGCTATTTTTTCCAAGTTAGAATTAACTCATCAAATGTCTATATATATTCACGTAATCCAAATAAATAAAGAAATGTTCAATTTTACATTGAGTTTTAACATTGGTAAATGCTTTGTTTTCTGTAAACTATTTATAAACATTATTTCAATAACTCTTTCATTTTTATAAATACTATTTTCATCTACTTATATATAGGCATTAATTTTATTGTTTTATGTCAAAGTTTAACTATTGTTTTATATTGTATTTTGTCGTCATTTACTTATGTTACCAGGACTCAAAATATGTAAGTATGTTATTCCTTTGGCCTTGCAGCTTTGCATACATCACATCGCAATTCGTCTATATCTCTTATGAAGACATGTATTGCATCATACATACATAGTAATGAATACATGAATGTTGTATGTATATATTTGTATGTGCTTAAGTAATAAATACTTCCTAGACCATATTAATTATTGCAAATAGTTTTCTGTTATTTTAATTACTATAGTCATCGATGAATGTATCGATTATATAACGCTTAACTTCATTTATTGATGTTCGTACGTTGGAACATTGCTGACGTTCCTGATTTTCGGGCAGCACGAGTAGTTGTTGCAATTCTCCCTGCAGGGAAAATAATTGAAATATTAATGAATATAATAACGCTGTTGGATAGTTAAATTTTATAATCACATAATTTCGTAATCGTAATGTATTATTATTGCATTTTATTTAATTAAATAGAATACTCAATATTTTTATTCATATCAATAAGAATTTTATCATCTTACGAGCTTAGATGAAATTTTACAAAACAAATGACGATTTGAAAAAGGGAGCAATTTCCCACACAAACTTATTTTGATAATTTATACTAGTGTCAAATGTTAAAAAATAAGATAAACATGTACAAGCTGTTTATCGTTATATGAAATAAAAAAAGCCATAATTTATATTTAAATAATTTTACACGAGATGAAAAAACTTTTAAAATTTCTGAATTGCTTGCACCGAGGGCTTTTGAGAACTTTGTTAATACAAATGTTTTTTTTTAGTTGTAAGAGTGTAAAATTTGCAGGAACATGCATTTTGATACGGCACATCATAATCAATCAAAAAGTCGATTTTGAATTTACGTTACTTACGGTTACTTACGGCTTTTTTGATTTCATATGACGATATGTTTTCTTCTGAAGTTAGAAAATATCTGATGTTGATATATTAATTTGAGTTCGTCGGACTTATTTCAAATTCTAAGTTGCATTCTTAGAAAAAAGATCGTCCGAAGTGGTTAATGGGTATATTGTATATATTTGCTCCTAAATATCGTTTAAGTGGAAATTCACTTTCAAAATTTGAGAAAAATACACTTGCTTACAATTTTGAACATTAGTTACTAACGTTACTTTTTTGTGAATAGTACATATGATATCATATGATATGATTCATAAAAATGATATGATATGGTACACAGATAAGATGTCGGCGGAAGAATTTTGTCAATTTTCAAATGAATAAGGCCGTTAGTTTCTATGGCAAAAATAGTCGTTATTGTACGTTCTCTTTTGTTTCCTTTTGTTTGAAATTCGATGGTTGCAGCCTGTGAGAAAATAGGTAGCTGTCAAGGCTACCTTATAATTATTGTATCATGATTTGAATAATTTCAAAAGAAATGGAAAATTTTTACAGGACTCCAATAAAGGAAACGAAGAAAAATAAATTCATTAGGAAGATAACTCATTGACCATCGTCGTTCTGTTAAACATGGACATTTAAACAAGTCAAATGTTTAAAATACCAAATCAGGCAAAATCATACATATGATTTCACTTGGAAACAAAATACTTGTTTTTAGTTCTACATAAATTATCATTTCCATCACAAGAAAAAACCCAATACTAACAATTGCTGAAGTTTGTGTTTTGTTTTCTCAAAAGTTCGGAAGTATCGTGTACATGGTGAAAATTCTTGAACCAATTTATAATCCAATCGTTGGAATAATGCATTTTTTAATGCTTCTTTTATTTGAATTTAAATTCTCTTCAAATATTGAAAATATTTTTAATAAAACCTAGCAATATATTTAATACATGTTGGAATATTCTAAGGAACCAGTGTTGGGCTTGGTTTAGTTCTTATGTATGTTAATCTTTTTTTATGCATGTGACTTCATAGAGCAGTTGTTAGCGACATAAACGTGTAACCTAAACGTAGTGGATTCGAACCAAGCAGGTTTCGTTATTTTTTTTTTGCCAAAACTTTTTAATACAAGCATGTTTTAAGATTAAGTAACATGAGGAAATTTTAATATTTGGCGAAGATTTAATTTTAATACAGTTTCGGTGTGGTCATACATACAATACAGAATGTATTATAATTTAGTCCAAGATTTTTGACCGTATGCTTGAATCGTTTTCTTAATATAATTTGTATTTTAATTAATTTTTATGATCTATTGAATAATTACATGAATTAAGATTGTGAGCTTTAGATCAAATGAGTTTTCAAGAAGGCAACATCAACAACAACAACTCTGTATAGAGTCAATCACTTAGCTGACTGGACAGTCTGTTTCGGAAATCGCTACATATTCCTCTTCAGTAGTCTTTGAGTGATTATAAGCTGTGATCAACTCACTGTTTAAACTAGCATATGAATGTGCAAATCCTCTCATTCATTCTTATGAATTGTATGACTGCTAATCATATGACACTTCAAAGCAGTAGGCCATTTTAGATCACCACCATCGATTCTATCAAGGGTTGCCATCTGTTCTAGTTGCTTCTTCATTTATTTCAATATTCATTAGTGTTCGATTTTTTGTCAAAATGCACCATAGAAATGAAACGAGTTTTTGCTTCGCCAGAAGCTAGTGTTCTCTAACTGAAGAAATGTGGCTATTTTCACAACTAAATATGCACATATGCATGTGAAAATAGCCACATTTCTTCAGTTAGAGAACACTAGCTTCTGGCGAAGCAAAAACTCGTTTCATTTCTATGGTGCATTTCGACAAAAAATCGAACACTAATGAATATTGAAATAAATGAAGAAGCAACTAGAACAGATGGCAACCCTTGATAGAGTTGATGGTGGTGATCTAAAATGGCCTACTGCTTTGAAGTGTCATATGATTAGCAGCCATACAATTCATAAGAATGAATTAGAGGATTTGCACATTCATATGGTAGTTTAAACAGTGAGTTGATCACAGCTTATAATCACTCAAAAACTACTGAAGAGGAATATGTAGCGATTTCCGAAACAGACTGTCTAGTCAGCTAAGTGATTGACTCTATACAGAGTTGTTGTTGTTGTTGCCTTCTTGAAAACTCACTTGATCTAAAGCTCACAATCTTAATTCATGTAATTTGTATTTTATAACAATAAGTCAATAACGAATTTCTAAGAACATTCGCTATTTTACTGAAACTACACGGTTAAAAATTTTGGACTACTTTTATATCCAAACTTTGGTTTAAAGGAATTTTTAATCCAAAAAGTACTAGTTTCTTATCCTTACTTTAGTTTAATTTAAATTGAGACCCACGTTCCTGAAAGGAACTTACTTGCAATCGTAATGAGGCAAAATAAGCGAAATCTTGTTAAAAAGTAAGTTGGACAAGTGAATAAGGTGTAGGACCAGCACATCAGACGACATGTGTCAAATCACGAACTGGTCGGAAAAGTTTTTTATTTTAGATTAATTTATCTAGGTCTTGAACCGACGTTTCTGCTTGCATGCTTGCTTACTTACTGCAAGCTTACTTGCATTCGTAATCATGCAAAATAAGCGTAACTTTCTTAACAACTGAGATGAACGAGCGGATAAGGTGTTGGACCAGCACATCAGAGGACATGTGTCAAATCACGAACTGGTCGGAAAAGTTTTTTATTTTAGATTAATTTATCTGGGTCTTGAACCGACGTTTCTGATTGCTTGCTTGCTTACTTACTGCAAGCTTATTTGCATTCGTAATCATGAAAAATAAGAGTAACTTTCTTAGCAACTGAGATGAACGAGAGGATAAGGTGTTGGACCAGCACATCAGAGGACGTGTGTTCGAATCATAAATTCGTCAGAATTTTTTTTTATTTTAAGTTGATATTTATATTGCTTTTTCTTAAAACTTTTTTCGAATTAAAAACGAATCTTTTTTGAATTCGAAAATTTTAAACTTTTCCTTGGATTAAAAAGTAATCAAATTTTGGTGTTGTCCTATATGTAATCAAAAAAAAAAAAATTAAAATTTAGTCCACGATTTTTAACCGTGTAGGAGCTTTTGAAAAGACGATTGCTCAGATAGAGCAAAGATTGCTCTCATTTATCTCTGTGACACTGTTGCTTCCTTTTCATATAACTTATACAATTGGAACAATTTTTAAGAGATTTTCTTAGGGAAGAGGAATTTCTACAGAATGTAGCTAGATTAAAAAAAATTTAAATATGAGTATTTTGCTACAATTATGAAAGCAAATTTTTTTTTTTTTAAAATTTATAAAAGTTTACAGTGGCGTTCAAGTGTAATTTTATTTAAAAAATTTGCTATTACTAAAATACAAAAATAATAAAATGGCTTATCAATGGCTTCAGTTTTTAATAATTTAATTTTTTTTTAAAGTCAATTAGAATACACTAATTTAAAAATTAAAAAAATGTTTTAAAAAACTCTTTCAAATGAATTTCATATTTACAAAACTAAGCCATGTTGGTTTCTAAAGAACTCCAACGAAATTTCCAATAATTATTAATGATTCTAAGCATTTTTTATGCTTAATTTTAACCATAATATTAATAATTTCATTTAGATAAATTTTCGTGGTATTGAATTGAAACAGCTACGAACGTAAACAGGCACGAGCTCGTTTGAAAATCAAAACTTGGAAGGTGGCGACCAGCCGAATATATATTTGTACAGTAAAATTTTTACATAAGATGAAAGTCTGTGAACGCAATTTTGCTGATTTTGATGAGATTTTATTTAAAAGTGTACCGTGACGTATGAGTGTCATTTAATTTTATTTGATTTTAGTATTTGGAATTAAATGACACTCATGCGTCGTGCTGATTTTATTTTTATTTTATTTCTTATTTTTTTATTAATTTATTTCAAGTCAGTGAACAAAGATTCTACAGACTATGATAATTTATATAGTTATCTATAAGTATATGAAAAATAATGCAAATAATTTGATAATAGTTAAACTTGCGCTCAAAAAAAGCGCCGAGTTAATTATTTGATAACTAATATTATTTTTCCTAAATTATAACACAGTGTGCCAAAGCCATAAATAAACAAGCACATCCAAGTATTATAAAAATTCTTAAAGAAGGACATTTTGAGGGCCCATCGCACCTAATTTGACCTCTCAAGGTCATCACAATTTTTTCTACTGATTTTTAAAGTTGAAGTGTTCGAATTTTGTTGTGCCGACATTAATTGCATTTTTACAGCCTATTGAAAATGGTCTATTGAAAAAATAATATTAATTTAGTAAGGCTTTGTAAAAATATTTGATGAAATAGGAGCAGTTTGTATGGTAGCAAACATTAATTACATAGGAATTAGGTTTTGACTAAAAAGAAAATGTTAAAATTGCCGCCATTTAGCAAATTCTTAACTAATTTCGATATTCTTAAGTTAAGTGGAAATGCGTTTTTACGCGCAATTAATTTTTGTTAAAATGCAAATGGCATAAGTGGAATATTATTTAATTATAATTTATAGAAACACAATTTTTTTTAAGTTAAAAAAAGTACAATATTTTTCTTCGCTACACGCTTCATTTTGTATTTTATCGATAAAATTATTTTTATCTGTAAAAGTACAATTAATTTCGGCACAACAAAATTCCAACACTTTAAATTTAAAAATAAATTGAAAAACATTAAGATGACCTTGAGAGGTCAAATTAGATGCGATGGACCCTCAACATGTCCTTCTTTAAGAATTTTTATAAAAATTGGATGTGATTGTTTAGTTACGGTTTTGCCACACTGTGTTCTAATTTAAGAAAAATAATATTAGTTATCAAATTATTAACTCGGTTTTTTTTGAGCGCGAGTGTGGTGTGGCACATTTTTTAATGATTCTTTGGAATTAGAAAAATCTATATAACAGCAACGCATTGGCTAGTTAATGGCTTAGTTGGTTCAGCATCTTCCTAGATAAAACACATCAAAATGACGTAAAGTACGACAAGGAACATTAAAATTTATAAATTCAAGTAGTTTAGGGCAATCAACCGGTTCAACTACAATATCAAAATAGACAACAGATATAAAATGGCCCTTCTATTCTGAAGAGTTTTCGAATTTATGCCACTACAACGATCATTTTAAGAAGGAACAGTATTTCTTGGATTATTTATTTTAAAAACAAATCTAGGAAAAGCTTTTTGAACTCGTTCTAGGCGTAATATATGAGACGCATAGAAAGGATTCTGTATCAATGAAGTATACTCCAACTGTGAACGAATAATAATATGGAGACAGTTCTTTAATTGCCGCTGTCATGGGACGAAGTTAATCTAAGCTACTTGAAACCATTTTGCCCATTCAATGCCCAGTCGCGTCTTTGTGGTGATTTCAAAAAATGATTAAGTAGTAGAATTAAGTAGTAATGCGCACTACTTAAAATTGTAAGCTTTATAATATCAAACATTTAGAAAAAAATAATCAACTACGTCCACTATGCTTGGATTTATCCTAAGTGTCCTTATCCTACTGATGAACGAAAAGTATGAAATTCAACAAGTCGTATCAGTAAAGTGTTTAAAAGTGTCCAATAGTGTTGACAAACCTGTGTACTCCTCTAGCAAACATTTTTAATATTTCCTTGCATAGTGGTTATTTTCCTATTATATGGAAGGATTCTTATATTATACCCCTTCATAAATCTGGCTCCAAGATAGATGTTTCTAACTATCGAGGAATTGCAAAATTAAGTGCAATCCCTAAGTTATTTGAGAAAATCA
This sequence comes from Dichetophora obliterata, assembly GCA_963920525.1. Lineage (NCBI taxonomy): Eukaryota > Metazoa > Arthropoda > Insecta > Diptera > Sciomyzidae > Dichetophora > Dichetophora obliterata. The sequence goes on along the minus strand of OY986435.1, from coordinate 34,325,733 downwards.
TAACTGATCAATTAACCCACTCCGTGTCTTCCACCATTTCTGTCTTTCAACATGGTTTTCTGAAGGGTAAGTTCACTACAACAAACCTCTTAGAGTTTACTACGCGTGTTATAAATGGTTTTACTTTGGGACTGCAGACTGATGTTATTTATACGGACTTTAGCAAAGCTTTCGACAGTGTTAATCATAATCTTCTTTTGAAAAAACTCCACCTTATTGGGTTTCCTGTCACATTATTAAATTGGATAAATTCGTATTTATCTAGACGTACTCAGTAGGTTTTATATAAGAATTCTCTTTCAAAAAGTATTTCGGTCACTTCTGGCGTTCCTCAGGGCAGTCATCTTGGACCGGTTTTATTTTTACTATTCATTAATGATCTTCCTTCGGTAATAAAACACTGTAACGTCTTAATGTACGCTGACGACGTGAAACCTTTTCTTTGTTACAAATCACCCGAAGAACGACATCTTTTACAATCTGATCTAAATAGACTTGTGGACTGGTGTATCTTAAATATATTAAATCTCAACTTAAAAAAATGTAAGCAAATGACATTCTCGCGAAGATCTGCTAGTAACATAAATTACACTATAAATAACACTAACTTAGAAATAGTTTCCAGTTTTCTCGATCTTGGTGTTATTATGGATTCAAAACTTCGCTTCAATCTCCACGTTAATATGGTGATAAATAAGGCAAGAGGAGTCCTTGGTTTCATTAAAAGATGGGCTAAAGAATTCAGTGATCCCTTTACTACTAAATTATTATATACCTCTGTCGTAAGGCCAATTCTTGAATATGCATCAGTTGTATGGAACCCACAATATAATGTCTACATCGACGCCATAGAATCCGTTCAAAAACAGTTTTTACTTTTTGCTTCACGTCATAGTCGTTGGAACCCCAATATTATGCTTCCATCGTATGAAATACGCCTTAAAATTATTTTACTACACGCTCAGAAATCTTGGATTAAATTCTAATACAAACTGTATTGTATATATGACCACACCAGAATTGTATTACAATCTAATACACTACATATATTACAATTGATTTTTATTCTCTCATGGGACTTAATTTTAATACATGCTTGTATTAAAATATTTTTGACAAAAAAAAAATTAACGAAACATGTGGGATTAGAACCCAGTACGTTTAGGTTATAAGTTCTTGGCTCTACCAACTGCTCTATGAAGCCACATGTATAAAGAAATGATAAACATGCATAAGAGCCGAACCAAGCCGAACGCTGTTTTTAAAGACTAAGCCAAACTGTATTAAAAAGCATTCCAGGTTTTATTAAAAAATGTCTAGTATTTTGAAGAGATTTAATTCTAATAGAAAAAGTATTAAAAAATGCATGATTCCAACGATTGGATTAAAATTAATTCCAAGATTTCTGAGCGTGTACCTTCCCTAAAAAGCAGAAGAATGATGCTTAATGTCATGTTTCTATATAAATTACTTCGTGGCGAGATTAATTCGGAATATCTCATCTCAGCTCTAAATTTTAACATCCCAAGGAGAGGAACTAGACATTTTCTGTTTTTCAAGTTGAGTCAGTACAGTTCTAATTACGCTCTTCATGAACCTTTACGATGTATGTGCAGTGATTTCAATGATAACTTCAACATGATTAATTTTTCTGATTCGGTAGACGTCTTAAAACGGAAAATTATATTACATTTAAATAATTAAATCAATTTAACTTCATCCTATTATACCTAACTCAGTTTTATAACAATGTAATATTGGTAACTGAGATTGTTCTGTTTCTCTTTTTTGTCTCGATATTATGTTTTCTAAAGTAAGCACCATCAAATATGAATCGTTTTTAAAACTTACTTTTAATTATTCAATATTTTAATTTTAAATCGAATTGGGATTTACGTGCTCACGTGGTTTCCTGATTTGAAATTAGACTGAACTCACACTATCACCTGGATTGGTGTGCCAGAGTATATCTCTTTTCCACACAAGTTTATGCCTGCGTTGGCCCAAATGCGTATCCAACTAATTGGGATTTTGATTTGGCGGATATGAGATTTATCTCATTTCCACGAAGGTCTTTGGGTTGGACAATGGCCGAAAACCAGTTAAAATGAGTTTAGTGTTTTGGATTGTTTTTCGGGTACCTTAAATTGATAATTACTATTATTTAATTCGATGTTGCTTATTTATATAGAATCAAGTATACTTAAATACGCGTTTTATATATATTAAATTTTTAAATTCCGCTGAAAAGCCAATTAATGTGCTTAGTGGAAAATCCTAATTGCCAATAAGGGGTATGTTTTAGTACGTAGGTGCATTCTGTCTGTCCCGGCTGATTCGGGCAGATTCTAGAATGTAAATCGTGCATGCGTATAGGACGGGTATACGTATCTTTGGAAGATTTCATACCTCCGGGCGAATCCAAAAAAAAAAAAATACTGCTTGAAGCGTATTTTTTTATTTAATCTCTGTTTTGTTTTTTATATTCATTAATTTAAAAAAAAAATAAAAATTTGCTCCGTGTAATTTTTTTTACTACAATAATTTCCTTAAGGGGATGGTACTGTTTTAAAAAAAATTTGGGAAACATTTTATATTTTTTTCTGAATGTACAACATTTCAAGAGTATTTTGCCTGACAACGTTGAATTATCATAAAGATTTGCAGCTGAGCGGATTCGCTTACCTGAAATCTACTTCAAGTCTTTTTGCAATCATCAAATTATGTTATCCCAGTGGGCAAAAGCAGGGCTTTGAAGCGCTTCTAGCAGGCCATTATATGGATTTTTTAGCCCTTCCGTACTCATATCCAAGCCCATTAACTTTTCTATCTTAATGACATAGCTATCAAGATTTGAACCAACGTCCGCTCATGTGGCGGTCCGACATCTTATCCACTCGTCTACCGCAATTGTTAACAAACTTTAGCTTATTTTGCATGATTACAAATGACAGTAAGCTTTTGGGAGCGCGGTTTCGAGACCCAGCTCGGACCAAGAATTTTTTTTTTAATTTTTTTTTAAAATCTACATTTTTTACAAATTTTTCTGTTAGTTTAAAAATGTTTTGGAATTTTTTTGTAAAATTTCTTCATACAAACATAATAGAAAAGACTTCGAATTTTTCCATATACACGGTTAGAAATCTTGGACTAAATTTTAGTCCCACTAAAATATTACTGCATGTTTTTAAACCTTGCGGTTTTAAATTGAAACTTTTCAAATACTAACTCATATTTAAAACTTTTCTGTACTAGAATTGAAACCAAAAGAAATATTACAGCATCAATTTTAGCTTTTTGGTTTAAATTTTAGCTTTTTGGTTTCAATTTTAGTCTTTTTGGTTTCAATTTAAGTACAACTCTGTATTACTTTTTGTTTTTAATACAAATAATACTAAATTCTAGTACATGTAGATACTAAATTTGGATTAAGACCCGTAAAAAGTTGGCCTGGCAATGCTGCGACTCAATATTAGGCGACTCGGTTCATATGTTTGTTTATCGCGCTTTTTATGTATAAGCCAATAGAAAGTTTTGTGGTTAGAGTAGTGAGTTTACAAACTCAATGTCATGTGATCGAATCTCGCGTTGTTTGTTATTTTTTTTTAAATATTTGAATCCAAGCTTGTACTAAATTTGAAACCAAAGCTGTATTAAAACCATTTTTTAGTATTTTGTAAATACTAGATTTGAAACCAAAGCTGGTAGACTTATATGTAGTACAGAAAAGTTTCAATTTTAGTACAAGATATCTAACCGTGTATAAGTTTTCATATAATATGATATGGAGTCTGTTCTGACGTGCCTTATGATAGGCACGCATCGGATTAATTTTGACGTATGTATACAGGTAAGGTGGGAAATGGGAGGGTGACGAGTTACGTCAGGCAGCATTATCAAAAATTTTAAAAATTTTGCGATTCATTTTGACGTCTGTTACTTTGAAGTTTCATTGTTTGTCATTTTCCTCTTGGTTCTCTTATGTTTTGGCGCAAATAAATTTTGTTATGCCTTGGTTGGGCCTTCACTTTTACTCAATTCTAATTTTTTTGTTGCTGTTTAATTTCAGACCTACAAAGTGATGAATTTTCTGAAATTTAATAACAGATTGATTATTCTCGGACTTCAAAATAAGGCGGTAAGAACCAAAATAACTCTGCCTTTTTTAAGGCGAGTGAGTACAGGGCCATGTAATGTGTTATATTTCGGAGACCTTGGTTCGAGACCAAACTCGCAAAAAAATGTTATTTTTGTTTTTTTTTTAAAATTTTGATTTTCTTTTTTAATTGAGCTGATAATTTATAGTTTTTTCTAAATTTTGTTAAAAATTTGTTCATTTGTGGCGCAAAAGTAATCCTCCTATCAGAAAATGCTATAAATTTTGCGATTGGCCCCTAATGTCAGTTCTGTTTTGACATTTGTGTAGTAAACACATGCGAAATTCACGTTAATAAACAATGTTACGCTACACTGCTCCAGAACGCGGAATATTGGTGACTATTTATTTGACCAATAATCGGTCGGTGACTTTGGCACAACGTGAATTTCGTCGCAGATTTCCTGGCCGTCCAACGCCTACTGGTGAAACACTGCGACGTTTAGCCGCTCGCCTCGAAGAGACTGGCACAACACGAGATGCTCCCAGGCGTGGCAGACCCCGGAGTAGCCGTTCTGCAGAGAATATTGCTGCTGTAGCCGAGGATGTCATGGAAGCGCCGTCGACATCGACCAGACGACGTGCTACGCAAATGTGTATCAGTCGACGGTCTTTACAGCGAATTTTGGTACAAGGCTATGCTGTCTGATTTTATCGATTTTGACTTAAATTTTTTTCTATTATTTTTTATACTTTAATAAAATTATATACTTTAAGCAATTTACTAAAACTTTTTAGTTTGTTAATAATACATTATTTCATTCAAAATCATACTTTATATTTTTGAATTGTATTAAATATCTTATTTTATAATTTTAAATTTGCTATAAAACCTGTTAAGGTTTAGCAATCAAGTAAATAAATAAAAAAAAAAAAATAAAAAAAAAAGATTTCAATATGTTTCCGTACAAAGTCCAGACGGTGATTCAGCTGTTAGCTGCTGACCGCCAATCGCGTCTAACATACGCTCAAGCCATCCTTAATCACCATCAAGAGGAAGATGATTTTTCATCAAAAATAATCATGAGTGATGAGGCCCATTTCCATCTTAGCGGGTACGTAAATAAGCAAAATTTACGCTTCTGGGGCACTGAAAATCCGCGTGTAACCCACGAAGAGGCATTACACCCGCTCAAAGTCACTGTATGGTGTGCTGTTTTCGCTGGAGGAGTCATCGGACCTTTTTTCTTCGAAGACGTCGCGGGCCAAACGGTTACTGTGAATGGTGAGCGCTACAGAGCAATGATCAACGAGTTCTTTTTGCCGCAACTTGATGAATTGGGATTGGAAAACATGTGGTTCCAACAGGACGGTGCAACGGCAAACACTGCACGTGCCACAACCGATATGCTGAAGGATGCATTTCCCGGGCGCCTAATCTCCCGTTTTGGCGATTTGCACTGGCCAGCAAGATCGCCTGATTTGACCGCTCCAGACTTCTTTTTGTGGGCTTTTTGAAGTCGCGGGTTTATGTCAACAAGCCTCAGAGTCTTGCAGCTCTTAAAGACAATATCCGTCAAGAATGTGAGGACCTATCGCCGGAAGTTTTGGCCGAAGTGATGAAAAATGCCATAAAAAGGGCTCAAATGACAATCAACTGTGGCGGCGACCATTTACATGACATCATATTCTCGACTTGATGTAAAAAAAATTAAAAGACCAAATAAAAATAATCCACAAGAAGAATCAAAGTTTTTGATTTTTTTTTAAATTACAGCCAAAAAACTTCGCAAGGTTACTTTTGCGCCACCTACAATAATATAAAAATACTCCAAACCTTCAAAAGGTAGGCCTTACAGAATCACTCATCAATACAGCTAGCACGGAAGGTATATTGACGCCAACAAGAGCACTACTAGCATGCCTTCTTTTGCGTAACGTTAGCTAAAATGACCACTGGGATACTTTTATGTGTATTTGTAGGTATGTAAGCTGAAGTTGTATACTTTATATATTTAGGTTTAAATTTAAATATTTTATATACTTATACGATCTATTTGAATCAGCTACCAGGTACACTTTCTTCCGAGCGGTTGTGTTCAGAGACGCTAAAATTGTATCGGAGTTTTCCGTTTTTATTTCTTTTCAGTCTTGGGTCGTGGTATATTTTTTTATTTGCAAAAATGCTAAAAAAAAATTACAAGACAAGATCGATTAGCAGAAAATTGGTAAAATTTTGAGTCGACCGGACAAAATAAAAATCCGACAACGAGAAAATAACAGTGTGGAAGCGAAAAATTAAACTGAGTACTACAGAAAGTGTAGAGCAAGATTTGGAGAAACATTACAGAGTGTTAGACTTCCTTTTAGTGTTTTCAACTATTTCTATATTAGTGAAGTGTAGAAATTGTGATGGGGAAATGTCTTTTCGCACATGCAAATCGGAAGGGTTAGTCTTTAAAATTAAAGTGACATGTGAAAAATGCAAAAAGCCTCGATAAGTTCCGTCTAGTGAAAGACTGAAGACAGACTCAAAGCAATCACATTATGAAATAAATCAGCGTTTTGTTTTCGTCATGCGTGTATTATGCCTTGGCTTATACAGGGTCCGCCAAATAACTTTTTTTTTTGAAAATTTTATAAAAAAAAACTACTGGCTATTTTCTCAAATTTCTTTATTTATTTGAAAATACAATCCTTCCGGTTAATAAAAGAAAATAATTTTATTCAAATTGCTGCCTCGGCTGTCCATGCAGTAGCCTACACGATCGGTCCAATTTTTAAGCACATTATCGATTGTGTGCAGCTGTATTTCACCAATGGCTTCACGAATATTAAAGGGTCAATTGTCTCTGGCTTGTCGGCATAACACTTATCTTTAAGGGCACCCCACAAATAATAGTCCAACGGTGTCAAATCGCAGCTCCGAGGTGGCCAAACAACATCAGCTCTGCAGCTGATAATGCGATCTTCAAAAACAGTGCGCAAAACATCGAGTGTAGCTTCGGCTGTGTGGCACGTAGCGCCGTCCTGTTGTAACCAAATGTTGCCAATATCCTCCTCTTGATCTGATCATTAATAATTTTTTCTAAATTTTGTTAAAAATTTGTTCATATACAATAATATAAAAATACCAAATATATACCAATAATATAGAAACCAAATGTTGCCAATATCCTCCTCTTCAATTTTTGTGAACAAAAATTCGTTCAACATGACCCGATAACGATCGCCATTGACTGTAACGGCCACTCCTTGCTCATTTTCGAAGAAAAATGGCCCAATTATGCCTCTGGACCAAAATCCGCACCAAACAGTGACTTGTTTTGGGTGCAGCGGCTTTTCAATGTATGCATGCGGGTTTTCTGTGCCCCAAATGCGACAATTTTGCTTGTTTACATACCCGCCAAGATCAAAATGAGCTTCATCTGAAAAGATGATTTTTTTGGCGAAATCGGCATCTTCTGTAAGTCGATCGCAGGCCCACTTAGCGAAGCGAAAACGCATTGGATGGTCATTTGGCTTCAACTCCTGAACCAATTGGACTTTGTATGGCGTCATACCAAGGTCTTTATGCAAAATTCGTCTCAATGATGTCTCCGAAATGTTCAATTGTTGAGAACGACGGTGAATCAATGTTGATGGCGCTTCACGCATACTTTCTGCCACAGCAGCAATATTCTCGGGTGTACGCACTGCTTTTGGCTTTTCACGCTTTGGTTTATCGATGAGGATGCCAGTTTCTTTCACTTTTTTCACAAGATAAGGAACATACGGAGCTGACGGTGCTTCTCTTCTTCCAAAATCCGTACGCAATTTTAGCACACATTCTGCAACATTACCATGACTTACAAAGTAATGTCGCAATATTTCCCAGCGTTGTTCAAGCGTATACACAACCATATTCGTTTAGCGGAAGGATAAAACTAATTATTTGTCAAATCAGACATGAGCTAAGTGTTACCATTCACGAAATAAGCACTAGTTGAAAAAAAAAGTTAGATGGCGGACCCTGTATGAATGCAGTAAATTTTGCGGTTTGATGGATTTAGCGGAGTCTTTTTATCAAAAAGTAACTATTACAACCATGTTTAGAAGATGTACAGAAAGAAACGTGGATTCACTTCGCTACACGGTCGAAAATTTGGGTTTAAATTTAAAACCTTAAGGGTTTCTATATTTATCCAAACCCAAAAATGTTTTAAATTTAAATTAAAGCCCAAAGATTAAATTTAAAATCTTGAGAGATTCTATATATATTCAAACTCAAAAAGGTTTTAAATTTAAGCCAAAATTTTCGACCGTGTATTTGGTGTCTCTTCTTTGATCGGCTACTAAACGGGAAATGTTTTTGATGTGTTTGTCAAAAGTTCTTACTGGAAACCAATGCAAAACTTGGGCAAATAAGCTAGATACCGCCGAATTCGAAGAATAGCACGAAGAACACGTCAAGAGCGGAAACTGCATAGCAAATCATGTAGGTCCATCAGGCATCATGGAAGTAGACGCCATCGTACAGATGTTCAACCGCTCTTTCCAAAATTTTGGAGTGATGTATAAAAATTATATAGGAGATGGCGACTCCAAAAACTACAGTGGTTTGGTAAATGCTAAACCGTATGGTGGAGATTTCACGATAAATAAGAACAAATGCATTGCACATGTTCAGAAAAGGATGGGCACTCGTTTATTACGTGAATTAGTAAAAACAACTGAGGTTGATAGCGAAACTAAAACAGGAAAAACAATTAAAAAGAAAAGTCTCTCTGGAAAAGAAAAACTCACTGCAAAAATGATCGACAAATTGATCGGTTATTATGGACTGGTCATCCGACGCAATCACGATTGTGTAGAAAAAAAGAAAAATACAATTTCAGCTCGAAGACGAGAAACCACAGCACGACACATGCCCGAGCGGTGAGGACTCTTGGTGTGAATGGCAAAAAGCAGTGGCTGCAAACACACTGAATTCATTCAAACACAGCTAAAGTGCCCTTTCTTCAGATGTTACAGAAGCCATAAAGCCAATCTACGAAGATTTTAGCAAGGACGCACTTTTGCATCGGTGTCTTGGAGGTTTCATGTAGAATAGCAACGAGAGTTTCAATAAACTTATTTGGAAAATGTGGGTGGTACTGTGGGTGGTACTGCAATCATTGTTGAAATTGCAGCAAATGCTGCAGCATGCACTTTCAATGAAGGATCTTTTGCTTTACTGTACTTTTTGAATGCAATGGGCATCTCTACAGGTCCAAGTGCTCACCAATGGGCGCGCGCATTTGGCGAATTACGAATAATCATAGCGGAACGAACAAGCTGCAAGTACAAGTAAAGAGTGTAGAATGCAATGCAGGCAAGAGCAAAAAAATGCATTGGGCATCCTGAATGACAGCGTTTTACTGCACAGAGCTGGCATTAATGATTTTGTGTAATAATAAAAAATTATACCCTGTTATTTATTTTTTATCTTTGATTTTCGATTAAAAAAAAATTTTTAATTCGATTTTCTGGAAAACAACATTTTTTAAGTCGGTGAACACGATGCCGCAAAATCTACTTGACCGATCGTTTTAAAAATTTTTACACTATTTCTACACATAAATCCACAGTTAAAAAAAAACCAAAAAAAAAAAACATTTAAAAAAAATCTTCGGTATTATCTCGAGAAACGTATTGCATTTAAACTAATTTTGAATTTGTTTTCAGATAATCCGCAAACCTCTGATCATGTTCACCGCAAAACAACTTTTTTTCGAGGCGCCTCCTGAGAATTGCTGCCAAATATACTTAAGAAGTCAAACTCTAACATGTATAAAAAATAAATACACCAACATTATTCATGTCTCCAAAAAAAAAAAAAATCATGAAAACACGCCTTTTTTGGCTCTAAAACAATACCATCCCCTTAAGATAATGCCGCGCAGTGTATAACTGAGGGCTCATATAAAATTTTAGAAATTTAAGACTGTAAATATAGTAGCGTGGTCGCCATTAATCAAGTTTGAATACTTATAATCCAGTGTTTATCTACTGTGTCAAACAAATTATGTATTTTAAATAAATTTATAAATAATTAAGTCAATTATTGCATTATGCAGAGCAATGTAACAAATTTACTTAGAAGAAAGTTCAAAAAAATTCTAAGACTGACACCTAAAGGCGCAACCAAGTAAAGGTCTCTGCCCACTTGCGGCACGTAACGAAACGACACGAAACTACAAAATATAACTACCATGTGTTCTTATGTATATATGCTCACTAAGCGACGATGAAACGGCAACGACTGTTGACGCCGACGAAAAAGCCGGTGGTGATCGTTTCAAAGAATTCTGACCGGCTTGTCGTTCTCTTTGTTTACAAAAATTACAATGGATTCCAACAGTTTATTGTGCAAAGTAAAAATTCGACATCGATAGGTCGTTTTTAAAGCATAAAATTAATCTAAAATCTATGATTTTATCAGTTTTCTACATCGTCATCTAATAGCAAAGCTATTTAAGCTAATTGTGTACTAGAAAATTCTGCGCTTATTGTTTTGTTTAATAAAAATTTTTGTTGCCGTTTCGTTTAAGTGTGCATTGAACATTACGTTGCCTTTTCAAAGCCGATTTACAGTCGTTTCGTTACGTGCCGTAAGTGGGCAGAGACCTTAATGCTTAAGCAAAGAAAAGTTTGAGAGCAAAAGCACAGAATATAAAGTCGCCCAAGTTTTGTCCTTTCGTTCAGTTTTTCAACTTTCGTTAACTTTTTGAAACTTGAGAGAGAGCGCTTGACATTGTAGTTTGCTAAGAAGAATAGGGTTGCTAACAGTATTGAGAATTGTTTAATTAAAATTTTTCAATGAAAAAGACGGTTTTTTTTGGTTTGTGCATATTTAAGCGCAAATTATGGAAAATTTGTATCGTTTGCTGTGATATTTTATGTTTGTAAGCTGTGGCTTATAAGCCAAGCAGCACAATAAACATGTTTTTTGTGTTAGCTGATGGCAACCATTTTTAACATACAGTGGTGGTCACGAATTTAGCACACTTAAAAAATTAAAGTGAATACTTATATTTTCCATTTATTTGTTGTACATTTTTATTAATTTTTTTTTAAGAGTATATATTTTGTCTTCTTTATTTCTTATATACATTTTTTTTTATTTCAAAACTTTTTCTTATAGGGCTTAAAATCAAATAAAAATTAAAAATCAGCATTTCGACTTGGTCATGAATTTAGCACACGAGCGAAAAAATGTTTAGGATGAAAAATATAATCAAAATTGATTGCATAAAACTCAATATTTCATAGGAAATCCCTTATTCTTAATTACTGCATCTCATGTCCTTGGTAAACTTTTGACCAAAGCCTCACAACGGTACTTTGGAATATTATACCGAATCCTTTGGATTTCCCTAAACAAATATGGCAAATTTTTTGATTTTACTGTTAGTATTTGCTGCTCGACATCCCTCTATAGATTCTCAATCGGGTTTAAGTCCGATGATTGCGATGGCCACTTCAAAATATCAATATGTTTGTCTTCCAAGCAACTCTTGGTAGAACTCAATGTGAGCACTGTGCTTTGGATCATTATCCTGCATAAAACGCCAGTAAAGTGGCAAATTATCCTCTTGAAACGGTATCATGGTATTGAAAAGAACGTTTTTGTAAGCGTGCTGATCCATTTTTTGGTAAATTTTAACAATCGGACAAACTCCGTGCCAAGTAAACTCCGCTCATACCATAACATTTCAGCCACCTTGTTTAATCGTCTTGAGCGTGTACTTTGGATTGTGTTGTATGTTTTGAGGACGCCACACATATTGTTTGCTGTCAGATGCGAACCGGCAAAACTTTGATTTATCCCTCCAAAGCACATTTTTCCAAAAATTCGTTGACTTTTTAAATATTCTTTTGCAAACGCAAGACTGCATTTAATATTTTTTTGCGACACATGTGGTGTTTGTTGGGCTATAAAGCTACGGAAATTGTTTTCATTCAAGCGTCTTCTTATGCCTTTTGAGGATACATTTATGCCATATTTTGATGAAATTTCATTTGAGGTCTTAAAAGGATCACTAAGTGAAGCTCTATAAATCAAATGGCCCTCTCTTGCTATTGTTTTTCGCTCTCTTTATCGCTATTTTACATTTTAAATGCTGTAATACTGATCTACATGTTGTAATGCGTTATATAATAACTTTCACGAACATCTGGGAAGCAGAGAAATCTCTGAAACTGTGCTTCCACCATTTTTCATTTGCTGAATCAAATGCCGCTGAGCCTCTGAACATCAGAAGCCTTTCGCCATATCTTACTACAATTTTTTGTTAGAACTCAAATAAAAACTTAATAAGTTTAGTATATCTTACTAGTAAAGTTTAATTAACGAAAATAAAATACGATATGGAACAGTAATTCTAACCTGTGCTAAATTCGTGTCCAGCATTTAAACCACATTGATTCATACTACTTGAAATATGTCAGAAAATTTAAGAATAACTAAGAAACCAACTAACGGTATATAGAGTTAACTTCATAAACAATACTCAAGAAAAATATTTGATTACAGTTCTCAAGCTAAGCTGTAAAAAATTTTAAATTAGAGTTACCAACACAGTGTGTGCTAAATTCGTGACCACCACTGTACGTATACAAATTTTTTTCTGTCAATTAAAAAAAAATATGTTAATTTATTGATTCAAAATTAATGCAGATCCCAATTTTGTTGAAAAACTTTTATAAAACATAAAAAAAACATAAAAAAATATATAAAATAGCTGACAGGCACTTTTTTAACAAATTTTTCAAAGAATTTTTGAACAGTTTAAATATATTTTTGTCTAGATTTTGTTAACGTTTGACATTTTGTTAAAGCTTAGTATGCTGTAAGAACGAAAAAATTTTCATAAGAAATACATTGAGATTTTTGACAACGAACAGGCAGCGAAATTTTTTTGCCAGCTAGTACGCTGTAGAAGCGAAAATTATTGCTATGTTGCCAAATTTCCATTTGTGAGTGGAGAGTTGAAATGTCAAAATTTCGCTGTTGATTATATGCCTGTACATATAATTGGCGTGGAAATTTGGCATTCAACAATAAAAAATAAGCAGTAAGTATGTTTAAGCGTTGAATTTGTTATTAAACAAGTTTATTGTTGCATTTATATAGTTTATTAATGTGTAGTCTTGCTTTTTATAGGATTTAAAATTGCAGCAAAAAAAAACATGAATCTGTCAATCAGAACAGCAAGTGCTTTTTCTCCACACAAAAATTTTGACTCTACACCAAAATTTCACGTGTAGAGTCATATGCCCAAAAATTTTCGTTCCTACAGCATACTAAGTTTAAGCATGAAATCAGCCAACCTGGGCGACTTTTCTACTTAATCCTAGTTTTCGTCAACTTTTCTCTGAAACTTTTGTTTGCTTAAGCATAACTTGGTTGGGCCTTAAATGTTTCACAGCTACGTAGTAAAATTTTCATTAAGATATTAAAAAAAAAATTAAGAGAAGCAAAATATGATTTCATAAAAAATATATATGTGCTTATACTCACATTAAAGCCTCGCCCGATTTCCACTTCAGCATCCAGAGGCAGCGAGAATAATCGTTTTGAAACAACAAAACTATTCGACCATAAACAATCCACAAAAATAGAGATAAAATCACCATTTTGTATGCTGAAAGAAAAAAAACCCATTAATAATTCAAAAATAAACAACCAGATTAAAATTAAAAGCATGTCAAAAATATAATCATAAAAACTATAAAAAACAAAAAAGAAAAAAAACACTCTATAAAACAGCGTTAATTAAATTGTTATCATAAAAATAGGTCAATATTAATGATATAAAAAAACAATTGATTTTTGCTAGCAACACTTGTAAGCAACATATGAATGTGAAATAAAACTGGAAATTAATTCATTTGGCTGCTAGCAAGGACCTGCTTCAAACATATACAGATAGAGAAAAAACATACATGCACATACATACATACGCACAAACCATTACTAACACACTCACCTGATAGCCACTTGATGCCAACGATTATCGTATAAATTAAATTTTACCGGCAGCATTTCAGTTGTTTTATCGCGTTCTAGATACAGCCGCAATCCTTCCGTACTTGGCTCCAGGTATAGATTGTGTGTGGAATTGCGTATCGAGAAGATCCTTGCTGTGGTTTTTGTATCATTCTTTGAATGGTTTCGTAAATCGGGTGAAACAGTAGAAAGAGAGTGAGAGAGAGAGAGAGTTTGCGAGAAAGGGAAGGTGTGTAGTTAAATAAATTTATTTGCAAAACGATTGTAACAAAGTTTCTGCTGCCAAGACAAACATTTATTAAAACATTTTAACACAGGTGTAACACGTTAAACATTTTGCAGAGAGAAGTGCTATAAATAACTTATTGGATTTTTCTGTCAATTGCAATTCTTACGCATGTTTATGAGAATTAAAGTATCTTTTTAGTGATGAAAAACTTTCAAACAAAAAATGCGTTGAAAGATTACGGTTGAGTTATTCTTTGATTCTTTTCGATTTTAGTACAAGTTTGATATCGTTTCTTTTTAGTCTTTTGTGCATACTAAATGTCTATTTTATCCATTATTACACTTGACTCCGAACTCATTACACACTCACCTTCACTCTTAACGTAATCATGATGGTGAAATTAGTGTTGTTGTGCCAACTCTTAACGTAACCCATATTGGCGGGTGTCGAGGATGGAACCATGCCAACAAAACTGCCACTTGCAACACTTTGTTGAACTGTTGTTGCAGCTGGCAATGATGATGAGGATGCTGCTGATAATAATAATGTGTCTGTCGTTGTTGTTGCCATCGATGACAAAGTATTTAATTCGCTTGTCAGGGGCTGCGTGACGAAAATTGATGATGTGCTTAAATCCTCGGGCATGTTGTACTTTTTGTAGAATTTTAATAGCTCACTTATATCGTCTGCAATATTTTACACAGAAAAAAAATAATGCTTATTTCACTTAAACAAAGGTTTAAGTAGTTTAAACAGAGATATAATAATAATTTATAAAGGCATTCACATTTTTTGTTTGTTAAAACAAAAAAAGTTGTTAAAACTCTTAAACAAAGGTTTAAGTAGTTTAAACAGAGATATAATAATAATTTATAAAGGCATTCACTTTTTTTGTTTGTTTAATAGGGGATAATTGAAAAAAAATAAACCCACCACTGCATTCAAAAGTGTTGCAGTTACGTTGCTCGATGTTGTAGCCTTCGCAGAAAAGCGTAGAGAAGCTTTTTGCTGACTTTTTCTTCTTGCGTAGGTTAAGTTTGGCAACAATACCGTTCTGATTGCTAGTGCCACCTGCTGACATTGTTGTTGCTGTTGTTGATGATTCCTCACTGCTGAAATCACCCTCAAAAACTCTCATTACTTCATCGTCGTTGCTGCTGCTGCCGTTGTCGTCGTCGTTGCCGTCGTTAGCGACATCATCGTCGCCTACGTTATTGTTTATTTCTGGTTGAAAGTCCTTGGAACCATATCTGAACCATTGTTTTCGTAAATGGCGTCGCTTTTGATGAATGGCATTGGGAACAGCTAAAGTTGCAGCTGTTGACAGTAATTTTCTTGACCTCGATTTACTCATCACATATTTTTTGTCCAGTTCTTCACTTTCGACACTCCACAACTCCCGGTTGGCTGACTTCTCATTATTTTCTTTGTTGGCGTCGACGTTGTTGTTGTTGTTGTTGTAGTTGTTGTTATTAACAACATCCATATCTAGCCGGTTATCTGAAAGTACTATTCTATCCTCAGCGGCATCATTATCATCTTCATTTATCTCAGCGTTGTCCTCATCCTCGGCTTGATTTGAATGCATGTTCATGTTCAAATTCATCATCGGGTTGTCGAGTAGACAACGTCGAAAACGCTGTTGAACTCCTTTGCCGCATGTAACGCTGCAGAGCGTGAAATCACTCCAATCATCCCAACCTGTAGTGACATTGTCATCATCATTGTTACAGTGATTGTTGTTGATGAAGCCAAATGTGTAAGTAGCACAATTTTAGTTATGATGATGTCAGTGTGTGCAAAATTCGAAATTAGCAATGATACCGTTTATAAAGTCATTATGAAAGAAAACAAGAGAATTTAATTGAAATATTATATGAAACCAAAGTTGCTGAGCAATAACAAAACATAAAAGTAAAAGGATTAAGAGATAAAACCAAATAATACAAAACAGATTGAAGATACGCAGTTTAGTTCTGATTAAACTGACATGGTGTCTTATTTTAAGCGTAAGCGCAAGAAGTAGTTTATGAGAATTTATGTGTTCTGAGAATTAATCTAACAAACCGAATTAAATTTAATTTTTTCTACACATTGCTGATAACACGGTGTCGCAGTCATCCGGCACTTTTAAAGTGACCTTGTGTAGTTTGTAGCTCTGGTAAAGCACAACATGAAATGGCGCATTAACCCATTTTAGTCCGCTGGTCAATTTTTCGACCACTTACTTATAAATATATTTATAAAAAATATATCCAAGATTTTTGCTAGCTCTTTCCGTTTATAAACGGCCTGGTTAAGTTGAAATTCAGAAAAAGAAGAAATTTTTATGGTATCCTATTTTTACCTATTCAGGTAAGCGTTAAAAAACCTCTTTTTTGGTCCATTTTTGAAAAAATCGATAAAAAAAATATGTGCTATGTATTACAAAACTATTTACGTGAGCAGGTAGCCAAAAGACTAAAATATGATGAATACGGTGCGTTAAAATTGGTGGTCGATTTTTCGACCAATGGTCCTATATGTATACTTTATTTATAATATTTTCTCATGGCACGTTTATGCTTTCTTATGCAAAAAAATAGCTCAACCCTGTTGTTGCCGTTAAAAGCGGTGTTTACATTGATCAAATCGCCATCAGATCCATACCTTCTCAGTTTGTCAAATCTTTGGTCAAATCATTTGATGGCGATTTAGCGAGTGTGAACGATTTGACAAGCGATTTGATGAGCGATTTGAAATGTGAACAGCCCTATGTTCCATGCATAAAACGTAAAAAGGGGATTTCCCAAACGCTGAAAATGTAAATGCAGTAAGAAAACAAAGTCTCACCACTCGCAATTTTCATAGCAATTTTTCAGTTCACAGCCTGTATTCAGGGCTGCCAACTTTTGAAAAGCCCAGGCCCGGAGCTTTTTTTATTTAATAATTTTTTTATGGTCTGCTTGCTTTTAATTAAAAAAATAATTTTTTCTTTGGTTTTTTCATACATAGTCATGTTTAACATTCATGTTTACAACAAATGACACAACACAACTTGCATTTTCCCGTGAACTCGTTTTCTTTCAGCAACCAATCTTTGTAGCTTGGTATCGAGAGCCAATCATTGTTAAAAGATATTAAGTAATGTTTCCTCTTGCAACTAGATTCTATTATGCTGTTCTCTAAAATAGTTTTGTATCAGTTAATACACAAAACACAAATTATTGACCGAACTTACATAAATTGAACTGCAAACATTAATTAAAAATTCACCCGCAGACAAGGTTAATTTATAAGGTTGCGGCACTTGAGAGAAATACACTCTTTTTCCCGCCTTTGCTCGAACTGTCATTGTGCTTTTCTTTGTTCTAAGCATTCATTTTCATCATTTCTTTTCATCCATTCTGACAGTTCGACCGAGTTCACTCTCAAGTGCCAGAACCTTATAAATGAGCCTTGGCCGCAGAACTCAAAAGAAAAACAGAAACGAGTTCGTCAAGTTACCAAAAGAAAAGTTACGACTGGTTGCGACGTTCCTTCAAAAACGAAGTTCAAGAAATAGAAAGAGCGTCAAAGTTAAGTTAGCGTTCATTAAGACAAATGGTTCAAACATTCACAAAAAAAAGCGTAAATCAACACTAATAAATAAGTAAAACAAATTTTTTGTAAGAAAAACTTGATTTAAATATAGATTAGAGCGAAAGCCGGAGAAAATGTGCCGGGTCCGGAGCCCGGAGATCGGCCTTCAGGCCCGAAGTCTCCGGGCGAAAAGGTATGTGTTGGCAACCCTGCCTGTATTCAGTGATCGAAGTGTGCAAAAAAAACTTTAATAATAAATTTTGCTAGTGGTTTTATGTGTTACAAATAAATTGAAAATTTTCATAACATTTCGAAGATATCTTCGTGATTTTGCATAAAATTATTACTTGTGAGTACGAATAAATAAATTGTAGATTATTTACGTGTTACTAATAATTTTTTTTTGCTATTCAGTCAAAAAACATGACTACAAGACGTGCGCTTACTATGGCCGAAATGGAAGAGATGTTACAAGATTCTAACGCAGAAGAAGCTTCAAATGTAGTATATGTGCCTCCACAAACTGTCGATGCAGTTACAGGCGAAGAAAATTTAGACGAAGACGATATTTTGAACGATGCCAATATCAACATGTTGGCCGAAATTGCCGGTGAGGTTATAATTGAATACAATTCATGTACAGAAGATTTCGATCTTCCGGCGGAAGCGCAAGAGACATTAGATGATTCAACAGAAGACGAGGAATACACTCAGCCTCTGGCATCATTGGTATCTAAATCTCGCCGTACAGGCAGAAAATCTTTGTCAAAAGCGCACAGTACACAATTGAACAAAAAGAAAAAGGACTACCCCGCTTCGAAGTACACACTGCTGAAGAATTTTGGCAAGCCAGTTTGTGCAAAATACAAAGATCCGAAGTACACTAGACCCGCCCCAGATCCGTCACCTCTAAACATGGTGCAAGATGAACTTGCCGCAACCCTTGGTATGTAGTGCTTTGTTGTTGTTATTTGATGGATAATGTTTGTGTTGTTGTTTAGGTGGCAAATCTCTAACCGAATTATTCGAATTGTTCTTTGGCGACGACATATTGCAACTCATTTCCGATTACACTAACCTTTACGCAAACCAAAATAATGTTACTGAGAATATCTGTTGTGTTGTGGACATAAAACGATTCATTGGTATTCTGATTTTGTCCGGTTATCATACGCTGCCAGAAGTAAACAATTATTGGTCTACGAGTCCTGATATGGGTATTCCAATCGTGTAGCAGGCCATGAGTCGCAGCAAGTTCAAAACGATCAAAAAATATTTGCATCTTAGCGACAACACCAAGCTGGATACAACCGACAGATTTGCCAAAATACGTCCTCTTTTGGATGCGATGAATAAAAAGTACATGCAATTTGGAATATTTACGTCTGCTTTATCCATAGATGAACAAATGGTACCCTACTTTGGGAGACATTCATGCAAAATGTTCATAAGAGGCAAACCAATCCGTTTTGGATTTAAGTATTGGTGCTTGTGCTCAAGCGATGGGTACATGTTTTTCTTTATACCGTACACTGGAGCAGCAGAAGCATACGACAAGGGCATTGGCCTTGGCGCTGATGTTGTTTTGAGCCTTCTTTGCAACGTTGAGCATCCGGAAAGACACACTGTTTTCTTTGACAATTTTTTTACGTCCTACCACTTGCTCTGTTTGCTAAATGAGAGAAGGCGCTACATTGAAAAACCCAGCCAATCGTGGGGAAATGGATTACATTTTCGATAAGAAGAATCAACTCAACTTCGTGCGCTGGAACGATAACGCCCAAGTCGCAATTACTAGCAACTATGATTCTGTTGTGCCAATAAAGTCTGCTCGCCTTTATAATCAAAAAGAAAAGAAATACGTCGCCATATCTGATCTATACCGAATCTGATCCATAACTACAACGTAAATATGGGTGGAGTTGATTTACACGACAATGCGGTCGCAAATTACCGCATTGGCATTCGCAGCAAGAAATGGTGGTGGCCATTGTGGGTTAACGCTATCAGCAATTCGATAGTGAATGCATGGAAATTGCATTGCCTTGTGGCTAAAACAAACAAACAAAAGACAATGTCGCAGTTACAGTTTAGATCAGAAATAACAATTAAGTTGCTGTTGGTAGATCAAGTGGTGGACTCAGACTCTGAAATACAAGAATCGGAAAGACCGGCCGGATTGCCTCGAGTGAATATACGTCAGCATGTTGTCGAAACTCAACGAGAGAAGAAAGCTCGCAGATGCGTTGTATGCCACAAGCATACTTTATTTATGTGCAAAAAATGCAACGTGCATTTGCATACTAAATGTTTTGCACAGTATCATAATTAATAACAATTTTTATAAGTACAAATATTAAATATTGTGTGCTATTGTAATATGAAAAATAAAATTTATCAAAAGCCTTTTTTATAACTTTTTTTATCCATATATTTCATAAAATAAAAATAATAATATTTTGTTTAGAATTGTGTATACATTGGGCCATAGGTCGATTTTTCGACCACCTGATAACTGGAAAATGGAAAATCGGAAAATTCTGAAACTATGGAATTTTCTTAATTTGCTCAATAAAAACAAATCCTGAAGATTTCATTACGAAATTCCAACGCGTTCTGGTAGCGGTCCAAAATGGGTTAAAGTTGTTTTACAGCCTCAATTTTGACTAACTGTAAAAAACGAATTTTCGTTTCTGCACGCCCTTCTAACTCAGTAAATAAATCAGTTATTAACCGAATAACGATTTCACATAAATTTTAGAAAATTAAAATACAGACATTTTAAGATATAAATTTTACTTTAAAAAATGGATGTATTTACTATGTGCATTAATTATGTAAAATGTTGCCGTTTTTTCAATATTCAACTTTGTCGATGTTTTTCGACACAATTTATTGAAAAAGCTCAACGATTATGTTAAATTTAGAAAAACACGTTCTTTTACGAGTACATTGAGTGTTCGCTGTTCAAAATCGACTTGCAATTGATGAAGTAAAAGAACTTTGTCAAAAAAACTGTTTTTTTAAATTTCTCCATTTTATGAATAACTTGTTTATAATTCATTTCCATTAATTGAAAATTTGAATAGTTGAATAAAATGGGAAAAAATTCCCTTTATTTTTTAATAAAGACACTTTATAAAACAGCACTTGAAGTAGAATGGCGCTTTTTAATTTCTTTATTGCACATTCAGAGCTTTTCGTTTGTACGCTTGGAAAATGTATTTATATACCAGATTTTTAAAATCTTAAATTTAACTGAAGGGCCCATAAAAAAATTTGACCTTTTTGCTAACAAATCCTATAATTCACAAATTTTCTAAAAACTATGCTTTATTTATAAGGTCTTTTGTTCTTTTTATGTTAACTTAACCCACTTAGCGCAACTGTCCTTTTAAAAGGCCACCAAAAACGTCAACATAAATGAGAAAAAATAGTTTCCGGCGCTATGTGGGTTAAGGGGGAGGGGGTTGGGGTAAGATTTTAAAACTGTTTTTTAATTTAATTTAACTAACGAAGATACAGCGTTTCCAGCGACCGGTCCTCATACTGGGATGTTCGAGTATAAAAAACTTTAAATTAATTTTCCCAAAATATAATCTTTAAAGTCGGTGACCACCTTCCCAAAAGAACTACTAAGCCCATCGTTTTCAAATTTGTACACATATTCTACGTATAAATAGCTATCAAGTGGCGTCAAGTTTTTTTAAATTTTTCAATTAGTATCAATCTTACTTACAATAACAAATAGGTAGATTTTATTGTTAAAAAACCGACATTTTAACTTTAAAATGATGAAAAAAATTTTAAAATTGATTAAATAAAAAAAAGTATAGCAGTGAGGGGACTGCCGACCGAAGCGAAAACATATATGTAAAATTTTAGTATTCCCTGGAAGACGTTGTCCTGCCACGGACCGCCTTACTGCTATATAAGAATTTCATGCTAATAGGGGGTTTCAGACTAACCTAAATGTGGGATGGATTTGACAGGTCGGACGGACATGTAGAATGTGCGAAAGCTCATACTGCAGCCCGTCCTACATGTAGGATGAATATCAAAAAGTACTAAAAGTTCCACTTTTGATCTTGTTCTTCTCTGTGCGACCTTGTTTGTAGATTTCCTTGGTAATTGTTGTTGGCGCAGTTAGCTGGAAATTTTTTGGAGACGTAGTGAATTCTAATTGCGTAGCTACAATCGGCATATGAAATTAGAATTATTTTTGTTAAGAGCTTATATCAATTTATTAAATTTTTTATATATTTCTGAAACTATTTCTTTTAAGCAAAAGTGTTACCATATCAAAAATATATGTATAATTAAAGTAATTTATTTAAATTATTTCATTACTGAATTAATATAAAAAATTAAAGATTATTTATATCTATTGATATCATGACATTAACAAAATATACATGTTCACCATTTCTATATTGCGTTGTGTATGAAAAATAGAATATTATAAAATTAAGAAATATCTATAGCATATAAATTATATATAATTCATATAAGAAATTGATGCTAAACAGTTTAAAAAATAGAATGCTTAGGATAAGCAGACTTTAGTTATCCAATTACTACTGAAAATATTAATTATTTTGCAGGTTTATTACGTAATTGTTATTATATAAATATACATAAATACTCTTTAAATTTCCTCAAGGAGCTAAATTGTTCATATATATTGAATATATATTTTCGATACGGTAACACTTTTAATAAAAACAAATAGTTTTACCAATATTATATATACTCTTGAATTCATATGTATAAACTGTTTTCTAAAATAGTTCGGTGTCATATGCTGACTATAGCTACAAATAAACATCTACAAAAAATTAAAGCTTACTGTACAACAAAAACTACCAAGCAAATCTACAACAAAAACGGAAAGAGAATGACAAGATCCCAGCGGTTGCGCAGCGTTAGAGGGGATGAACCGAATTGGCGGCGGAAAATATACAGCACTTTGCTTGCTATATTTTCTGTTTGCCTGCTTTTATCTAAAATAAATCAGTTGTCATATGCCGACTGTAGCTACAAAAAAAGTCTAAAACAATTACAGCTAACTGTACAACAACAATTAAATTTCCAATCTACATCAACAACGCAGTGAGAATGGAAAGGTTCACAGCGGTTGCGCAACGTTAGAGGGGATGAACGAATCGGTGTCAGAAAATAAAGCGCATTTTACTTTCTATGTACTATGTTTTTTACCAGGCAAGTGGTGGAATGGCAAAACTAGACAAGGTAGTGTTAGGGCGGAGAGCCGGTGACCGAAACTGTCAAAACGAAGTTAACATTTCACACAAAATCTGCAACCAATGAGAATGCAATATGAAAGCAAAAATTAGCAAAAATACCAAAATGGCTAAGTTTGACAGTTATGGTCACTAAGAAAGCGAACACATTCAGCCCTAACACTACCTTGTCTAGTGGTACTATGAGTGGTGGCATCAAAAAAGACTTCACGGCTAGTCAAACAAAAACCAAATATCAAAAATTTTACATTTATTTTATTTTAACCTACAGCAGTTCCACATATACATTGAAAAAACAGTATCATTCAAAGTTTCGCAGCGGAGCAAAGGGAGGAAAAAAAACGATGCGTCAGCAGAGAAACTTATTGATGGTTGCTTGCTACATTTGCTGAGCGCATTGTAGTCAAGATCCAAGAGCGTTATTTCAGAACCTACTCGCTGTCTGTATTGATGAAGAGAGTAACTCGCAAAATGACGATGACAATAACGCCTACCAAAGATTTACCCTCTACCAAAATCGTTCAACGCGCCTAAAGAAGTTTTCACTTCAAAAAAATATTGAAAGTGCTTGAGTTTGTGTGTGCATGTGTGTGTGGTCCAACGATCTCCCGGTGCATCAGCAAGTGCAGCTAAAGTTAAATTGGCTTTCTTTGCTGGTGAACGTCCTCCAAGTGCCTCCAGCAGCAGCACAAGCAAGTGAAGCGCAAATTTCTTGCTAGCCAACATCATCCAAGTGCCATCACCAGCAGCTTCAACCATTCCAGCGCTTTCATTTTATTTAATACACGCCGGAGTATAATGGCAAAAATGTGCCTCTGCGCTTGAGACATGCTGAAATGGTGCTTCTGAAATATAGGAGAGTTGACCAGTCAATTGAATTGTGCTGCACTTGCTGGTGCTGCTCGTGGCGACTCCTGGAGAACATTGGCAAGCAAAAGAATTAGGAAATTTGCGCTGGACTTGCTTGTGCTCCTGGTGATGGCACTTGGAGGATGTTGACTAGCAACAAATTTTGCATTGCACTTGCTAGTGGTGGCACTTGGAGGACGTTCGCCAGCAAAGAAAGCCAATTTAACTTTACTGCATTTGCTGATGCACCGGGAGATCGTTGGACACACACACACACGCACAAACTCAAGCACTTTCGTTATTTTTTTTTTATTATTTTATTTTTTAAGTTTACAATATTACAAGTTTACGAAATAAGTTGCAATTACAAGCATTCGAATTAAATATATCTCAAATCGAATAAAATGCAAATTAAATAAAATATTTGCGCTAAAACACGACCGATATGTGAAACGTCAAAATTTGCAATTGTCAAAATTTCATCGTCCATTTGACACAGCAAAAAAGACAAATTTATTTCAACACACACACATACACATTTTATTCAACCTGATATTTTCTATCCTACCACGACTGAAAAGTTTCCTTTTGACACACACCCTTTATGAAAAAATTTATTAATAAAACAATGATAGTTGACAACTCTGAAAATAAAATGCCACAGTGGTGAAAATAAAAAGCCACTGACAAATACAACAAGTGTGAAAATTGTCAAACTTTGTTTGACGATATGTAATAAAATGAGAGCATGCATGTAATTACTTGAATGTTCAACATATTCCTTTATCACAACTTAAAGATTTCAGGAGTTGTCAAAAACAGCTACAGGAGTTGTAGTTTACTGATGTTGACTATGTTTAAGTTGCTGCTGATTTTTTAACTTTTCTGTGATTCATTCAATTCATTCGCGAAGTTTTATTGGAATGTTTTTAGTTTGCTGCGGTGACTAGCTATATTTAAGTCGTTGCTTGTTTTTCACTTTTCTTTGATTCATCTAATTTTGACAACTTCCGAACGTCGCTCGTGAGGAAAAAGCCAGTTTACGCTACTACCTTGTCAGTAATATTACCATGGATGTATGCATAATTTTGCCAGCATAAATGCAAGCTCATTTCCATTTTGCACGCCGATGCAAAAACTTTTTGTGAGCATTCTGTCGAGAATGATAAACCAACATTCAAGTGTGCGCACTTTCATTCATGCTCATATTCTCTCCTAACTGACATTCACGAGCGATAATGTCTATCCAGCATTGCCAGACGTTTTTAAAAAAAAAACTGTAAATTCCAAAAAAAAAAAAAACAAAAAACTGCAACCATCAAAAAAGACAAGTTTAATTTTATTGGTATTTATTTACTTTTTGAAAGAATAAAAAACAATTCATTAACAAAAACATAAGCAATAACATAAGCAGTTAAAAAATACTTTTAATAGCATTAGTACTTTTGCAGTTCTAATCCCATGACATTTTTCAGTATTTTTCAGTGACATGCTGCCTTATTTTGACAATTTAAAGGGTTTCATATAAAAAGACTTTAAAAAAAGTACATTTTTGAAGTGCTCACAAATGTATAAATAAGAATATTTACTGCATTTTCATTCCAAACTACCCGTAAGCTCAATTTAAGAATTTTGTTTACTTACTTATATATCTCATAATGTTATTTTATACCATTTCCCTAATCTTCCACGCTATAAAAATAAATGCCTCTTATAAATCCCATCACTCATGATTACCGCAATTTGGGGCAAATTTCTTTGAATACACTTGGAGGAACAGCATCCTCTAACAACAACAAATTTGTTGAGCTGACTTGATGTCATTGTAAAATTTCCCCAAATAACGTTTCCAAAGCATAAAGAAAAAACTACACTTCGAGTGAAACGCAATAAAATCCAGAAAAGCCACATAATGACACGCGTGAGCGTCCTTAAATCGAGCAAGCGGAAGTCACAAATGCCAAAAACAAAGCAGACCGATTTCGCATCACTAACCTACACATACTCGGAAAATAAATAAGTCAACACTGCAAATGAGTGGAGTTTCCTGATTTAGCTGATAATATTTAGCAAGCTCAGCTTTTTTGTAGCTCCGTTTAAACAAGCGTCGCGCCGCGCCGCGTCTGTTTATTATATCTAAACACTGAGAAAAACATTGACACTATTGTATGTAAATAAAATCGATAGAAAAATGTAGCTACATGAAGCCATTGAAAGACTCTAGCTTGCTCTAGCCCACAAGAGAGAAAATAAGAAGATACTTAACCCTATATGAACGCTTGTGTGGCAATGCCCCCCTTGCGAACTTAATATGGCGTTGAAGTCAACAGCAAAAGCAGCACTTCAAGAGTTAAGGGTAAAAACGAGAAGAATCAAGAAAGCGAAAATAAAAGCAGTAAAGATGTTGTTTGCGTCAGCAAAGTGTTAAATAAAAATTAAGATATAGAATATAAATTTCAAAACTGGCACAATATGACTCTATAAACACAAGTGCATTATAGTAAAACGTTGCTTTCTTTTATATCTTTTGTGTTCTAGTTATAGAGGATTACTATGAGTTTAAAGCAAGTAAAGAAGGAAGGTCTAAAAGCTGAATTACATAAAATTTGGTCAAAAAAATCTATTAATGATTTAACTTGTTGATAGAAAAATGTAAATACGTCGACAAAATATCATTATCACAGCAAAAATTAGATAATTTTATTTGTTAACAATAAAAATTTAAGTGCAGCGGTAGTTATATTTTTTCGTTTTTTTATTAAAACTATGAAAATATCTGTTATCTCGGCTAACAGTGATTGAACACATTTTTGCTACACATTAATACATTTTTTATTTGCATAACCCATTAAATTAAAAGCTTAACAGCATGTATTGTAATAATAAAAAAAAAACATAATAAAACCCTAGCAATTTATTATATCCCATCGCCAACACTACTTCTCAGATAGTTTCACGCAACCCAAACTCGCCCATTTCATTAAAAATTTATTATATCGTGTGTGCGGATGTGTTGAATTCAATTTACAAATTTTATGTTTTAAACACAATGACCGCAAAATAACACACACACACACAGACACTCACAAACACATGCACAGACGCATATAAACGAATAAAAACAAAAATTTATATGAATTGCGTTAAAAAAACAACAATTAAATGCATGGGAAGTGTGAAAAAATCGGCTTGATAAAGTAGCCATGTTTGTATCTTAATAAAAAATAGTGCGAGTGGCACTATAGACAGTATGCCTTAACAGTGAGATAGCTTATTATCCTAACTAGTAAGCCCGTGTGACGTTAAAACGCCAAAATCAAACATACCTAGATTTTATTTTAAGCTATTGAATAGATTTTCAACTGATCAAAATTGAAATTAAATTAATCTTGGCCTTTTTGCAACATACGCGGTATTGCACGCGCAACGACGATATAATGTTAGCATATTTAATTTCATACCCAAATTTATTTTAAACTAAGAATATTTCTTGATTTCCAGTAGAAAAATGCTTGAACAAAAATGTTTCATTACCAGTTTCCAATTTCTTATTAAATTTTTGTGTAAATTTTTAAAAATTAAAAACTTTTCGACCAACAGTTTACAAATCTTTTTT